>OZ017740.1:178934443-179144443 GCA_963969285.1 Odontomyia ornata
TATTATTAACAATAATAGGATAAGTGAAGAATCATTTAGGTTTGATTTTAACATGATTAATTGATTCATTTTCAGTTGTTTGAATGTAAGCTGATTACATTAATTTTGAAATATATATTGTTGAATTCAAATTCATATACTAAAGTATTAACAAATAAGAGCTACTATTTTGATTTTAAAACATAAATGATTCTTTTAATCATAGTTTATATTTCAATGGGTGCATACCTGGGTATCAATAGCCTTACGATTTTTAGCCACCACCCTCAAAAGCTGTACCATCACAAGAATAATGTCCCCTTAAGTCCACATTATAGTAAAGAGTCACTAAGTTCTTAAATCCTGAAATTGTTACTGATTATTATTTAATTCATACTAGATGAATCTTCTTCCTTACCTTGGGGAGGGGTGGGTAATTAATAATTTGCGTTTGTTTATTTTAACCAGCAAAACTGAAAATGTTCGTGTAATATTAGGAAAAATTAATTTGTTATTTGGAGTAAGCCTTGTAGTTTAAGTGTAGATGATATCTTTTATCAACACTCTCGTTAGATACTCAAAATAGAACGTGGAATTATATTAGTGTTAAATTAGTGCAATAAAATATTTAATATAACGTCAGTTGAAGGGCACTGGATATTGGGATTAATTAAATTTATAGCATCCGTACATACTGAATACATACTGAAGGGGGTGGCACTGTTAAAGGGGAACTATGTGAAGCAAAATACTATTTTGACAAAACCTCAGGTTCTCAATTTCCTTGCTTCGCCTTCCCGTGGTAGTGCTGTCAGCAAAAGAAGCAAGGTAAGAAAAATAAGATATATAATTGAATCTAGTCAAATATCATAACCCTGTATAAAATATTTGACATTCATTAATTACAACAACATAAGTAGCAGTAGATGATAAGTTTACTGCATTCCGTCTTACCAAATACACCTTCACTGAAAGTTGGTATCGGAGGTACTCGCAAAACTTTCCATGATGCTCTAACTATTTAACACCAATTGGGCATCCTGGAAAGAACTCCGTTTACACTCCGTGACAAGTTTTCACTTTTACACTTCTTTTATTAAATCATAAAATCATTTTTAATTAACTCGAAAGCACCAAACAGGAACGCACTATCGAAATACATCCGATCACATTACACTACGAATTTCAAGCGCCTCACGAACTAAATTCACTGCGTTTACACACTTGCGAGTAGCATTATAATCAGACAAACTACAAGATTGAAGTGGAATTAACTTTGAAACGCGCAAAGCAAAGTAAATTAGGAATAGGTTTAAATTTGTTGACAACATCCACTACAAAGTTGAGAATTGTCAAATTGACGGATTAATTGACAGTTTTGTTAAGAGAAATATTAGAATTCGTCAAGTTGAGAAGAACCAATAAAAATCAAGAAAGATTTTGCATTTCTTTCACTCATTCGAGTATTTGAAATTTTAAGATGCTGTCTTGGTCAGACAATTCTCTCATCGCGCTCTTCACATGTACACGATTTTTACAAACACTAAGTATATTTTAGTCCACGGCTCTGCCTTGGTTTTTCACCGTTAGGATTAAAATTTGTTCTAATTGCAGCTGCTATTTAGTGTATATGCTCTGCCAAGAGCTTAATCTAGAATCAACTCACCGTTGTGAGACTGAGCGGCTTCTTCGTGAAGAATTACTGCGTCCACAACTGTCATTGCTGTGGGATCTTCGTGGCAAACGTGATTTATGGTAGCAAAGCTTCTGTGATCGGCAAACTCCATTGCAATCACTTATTACGCGAGCATTTCCTTGACCATTCTCACGGACCTGTAAGACACAGGTGCTGCTCCATGGTACCAATCGGAGTCCGCTGAACTTGAATTTTGGCGAGAACGAGACCAACTTCCTGTACGAGATCTAGTTCGACTTTCCCACGTGTAACTATTTGAACGGCTGCGTGAACGTGTTGCGAGGGAAGTATTTGCGTTTAAGTTTACATTGAAAGTGCTGTCCAGTGTCCGACAAAATGGTGAGGGGTGTAGTGTATAGGTAAAATCAAAGTCCGTGAAGGACTGCAGCGATGGTCTGCTGCCTCGGCAGAAGAAGGTGTCCGTATCTGCCGAGAATGCCCTTGTCTGGGGACGCGTGAATGCGCTGGCAGGCTAGCATTGCGGTGTCGTGGGGTGGGTTCGTTCCCCCAGCACAAGGACCCACTACAAAGAATTTCGCATTCACGAATTTCTCGGGTCGAACAAAAGCAAGGCGACTGAAGTCGCAAAAATTGTAGGCAACTACAACAGGGGTAAATGACTTGTTCATGGAACAAGAGAAACAAGTAAAAAGGGCGGAATAAGGGTAACTTCGTCCTTACCCGAAGAGGTTCATGGCCCACAGATGAGAGAGGGGCAACCGGGTGGTGATGGAGCCCCCGCGAACCCACCCAACCGGATCAAAATCCATAATTGTTGTAGTGGCCAGGTATTCCTCTTCTGAGTGGAAAACTCATACAACTTAACTCGCATGAGCCTTCCCATCAGAGGAGAAGTACCCCGGTGACCAATTTATGTCATAGAACTATGCAATTCGATTACATAACCCTATGCCATAAAGAGGCACCTTGCTCGGGCCACTCAACCCGCGAAGTCACCTGAAACAAGGAGGTTAATTGATGCCCGATGGCTGGCGCATTTGTGGCGTGAAGAGCCTACCATCGTACCGGGTCCTATACCCGGTCAAAAAAAAGGAACGGAAAGACTGACGGTTTATTTTAATGAAGCATTTATCTTTTTATTTTCTGCATTTCAACTGGACGTTAACGATATTTTCAAAAAACGGAATTTCTTCCGTAAATAGTGCTTCTTCCAAATACAATAAAACGTAAGTTATTTTTAATTTGGATTGCTTAAAGCAAAACAAAATTTTTCAGTCTAAAGCAAGTAAATATTTGAACAAAATGTTGGACGGAAATTTCAATTTCAATTTAAAATAACTGTGCTTTCAATTTGATTTTATACGGTTTTTTTTCATTGCAAGGAAAAACAGGAAAAGGAGATTTACACTTTGTAATAAATAATTTTCAAACAAATCTGGGTACTTACCCACATGGTTCTACGAGCACTCGATGACGATGCAGGTATCCTCTAAATTTCCAATAAAAGAAAAAATTCTAAATTTCCCTAGAACGAGAGTTTCTTCGCGATCACTTGACGATTTCAAAAAAATAGACTTGAGATAGCTCACTTTGTAAAATTTTCAACAAATCGCACAGGTCAAAACAAAATGTTTATTCCGATTAACATTCTACTATTATGTATAAGACCTCCTTAGAATTGTGCGCTACTACGTATTGCAGTTTGAAGCACATATGTTTTGTTGCCATGGAAGATGCGACACACATTCATCGACGAAGGTTGAATTTAGGGAATTGTGATTTCTGTTCAGCATTGAGATCTTTCGGGTTGACACCTATCAATTTCTAACTCGTTTGATCGTTAATTGCGGTTTAAAGAGCAAACAGATCTTCGATCACCACTTAATATTCATAGAGCTGCGCCACCATCAATAGAACATTGCCGTCGTCTCACTTTCGTGCATGCAAAATTTATTTCGCTTTAGTAGTCTTATCACTTCCCGGTTCACTTCGTTCTCTCCCTCGTTCTGTCTGCTTTTTCATCCCAGCTTATAATTCGTCATGGCCTTGACTTGAGCGTATGCACCAAATCCCAACTGGTGTTCGTCGTTTAGCACAGACCGTTGTTATGCGATGATGAAACAAATTGCCAAGCAGATAATCAAATACACCAAAGTCCTTGATGAATGAGAAAAAACCGAATTTTTGGTGTAGTATTCACAAAATCGAGCGTCCCAAGGCTGCGGAAGCAAGCATATGGCGCTTAGTTGGCAATGAGAAAGAAAAAAAGTGGTTGCAACATCCATGCGAATTTCACGAAATGTGTATGGCTGGCTTAGATGATATTAATAAAGCACAAAGCGCGTGGAGATGATTTTTCTACAGTGTTTGGCAACAAAACAGCCACAAGCGGAGCGTACACTCGGAAATCTTGCAATTTCCACACACAATACAGGCGAACACACCAAAACACCGAATGGCATCCTTCACTCCGCAAGCAAGCTACACACTCCTATTTCATCTGGCTTTTCAAGCGTTTCGGGCAAAAATAATGCAAACGCTATTCACACAACCGTTTTCTCTCCAACCCCACCAAAATAGAACATTGTAATGATCCATCTGGTGATCGCTGCACTGTCACCAATGCCATATTAATCACTGCATGCTTGCGATCAAGTTGTTAACAAATTTTTTTAATTCAATTTGCATATAGTCTCGATACTTAATGCGATTATTAGCACTTTTCACGAAAAAAATGTAAGCGAGAATGTCTACGAATGCGCCGTTTTTCTTGCGATCTCCTTTCATTCCTCGCGTCCACGCGCGTTGGCGATTGCAAGCAGACTCCCCCAATGTCTCGCGGCAGGTTCCCAACTCATGACCATCATCGCGACGAGCATCATTGCTGTGTCGGAGGAAAAAGCATACCATGACCCTCTAGATCTGGATGCTGTTGATGTTGTTGTAGCTATTGTTGATGTTGTATTGGATCGAGCCTTGTCATTATGTGATCAATACAAACTGCACGCAAATGTATAGAGGCAGGTTGTCGAGCTTAAATGGTACGTGCGACACGCCTGAATGTAAATGTGCATCCGCGGATGGGATGCATGGAATAGCAAGTTACGTTCAGTAGCTTGTTCACTGATGAGAGTTGTTACTAACAATTCGATGAGTGTAAGTGAATATTTTTGTATGACTATGATTACGATGAGCGGAATGCGAGAATGTGTAATTTCCATACTATCAAGCCATAGTAGGATTTCCTATATGGAAATGGTTTGCTGGTTGTGTAGTGATTTAACAGATCTGGACTATATTATGCAGGAATTTCCTTAAACCCTTTGCCTGCGCTGAATTCGAATCGAGCATTTTTAGTTATTTTGAATATATAAAATATCAAATCCAAAATTTGACACAAAAAAAAATTTAAATTTTACATAAGGTTATTAAATAATTTAAAAAAAAATAATTTAACAAACTGCTCGATTACTATAGGGCAGCTAATTTTCTCGCGATCCCAAGGCGGAGATGATTGCGAAAAAGGAGCTGAAGGATCTTTCATTATAGCATGGGTTGTCTTGGGCGTCAGAATATGGAGTGACGAACAATAAAAAAAAAAAACAATTGACAGACGGACGGACTGATACGTATGTTTGTGTTTTGCCTGGAGTATACAAACCTTGCGCGTTCTTGAAACTGTGTGCGGACGGACAGAACAGACGTGGCTAATTATCTATCGGCGCAGGTGTTTCGCGTGGTATATCCCAACTTCTTTTCCCGATGGGTCCGTTATCATATAGCGATTGGGTCCTACTACCTTCTGTATACGGCTTTTCAAGAAGCGCCGGTCCAGCTTGGCACTGTAATGCCCAGCGGCATCATTTGGCGGAAATTGCGCCGGAAAACCTCATCTCCTTCTTTAAAATTGGAAGATCGTGACCTGAGATTGTACTGCGCCTCCTTTGCACGTCCCGCGGCCTTAATCTTCCGTCCGATTTGTTGGCGGAGGTCTCCTAAACGCTCGTGGGGCTCCAGCGCAACGACGAGGTCTCCCAAACACTTTAATTGCCGTAACAGCCGGTATGATTTACCATGGCAAATCATGTGCTGTCCGAAGGCGGCAAAGTAAGGTGCGACACCGGTGACGGAATGATAAGATGACCGCAGGGCGCATGTGGTGGCGGACAATCTGCGGTTCCAATCTTTTTGAGATGGGTGAACGTAAGAACGGATCGCGGCCAACAGTGTGCGGTTCAACCGTTCGGAGGCGTTAGACTGAGGAGAGTATATGGGCGTCAGTTGGTGTTCAACGCCAAACTGTTCGAGTAGGCCCTTAAACTGCCGAGACCTGAACTATACTGCGTTGTCCAAGTACACACTCTCTGGAACCCCGAACACGTGGAATACCCGGCTCTCTAGGAATTTCACGATGGATGGAGTTGTGAACTTACGAATAGGTTCCACCATTGGGAATTTTGAGAGCTGGTTTAGAACGACTATAGCTCCGATGTGTCCCATGGATGATCGAGGATATGGACCGAGTAGATCTATGTACAGACGTTGGAATACGCATTCTGGGACGTTGAGTTGACCCATAGGCTGGTTGGGTGCTTTAGGGCCTTTACAGGTCTCACAGGCGCTCACGTAGTCTTTGATCTGGGATGCCATTTTAGGCCAAAAGAAGTATTTCTTGAGTCGCCGTAGCTTCCGACCGTAACCTCCGTGGGCACTTAAAGGATGGTCATGTGCGCCGAGGATCAGATGTTGTGTCATTTCCTCCGGTACCAAGAGTTTCCAGGACTCTTCTTCCTGCCGTGGATCACCAGTGGCGTATTCATTTCGTCTATACACGTAGCCGTCTATCACTTTCAAATCAGGCAGCTGTGATTGTTGGGTCGCGATGGTTTGCCTCAACTCTTTGTAGCTGTCTGATTCGAAATGTGGGCTGTCCAAATCTATCTCGATGGGGTCCTCGTCAATTATTGTCAATTCGGCTCCCTCTGCTGAAAACATTCGCGAGAGAGTGTCAGGTACGATGTTCTGGGTCCCTTTCCGATGTTTGATGGAAAACTTGAACCCTTTTTGTTTAAGAGCCCATCTGGCTAGGCGTCCATGTAAGTCTGCTTGGTTCATCAACCACTGTAGCAAAGCGTGGTCCGTGATGATCTCGAACTGGTGGCCCTCGATATAGGCTCGGAATTTCTTCACAGCCATTACCGCTGCCAAACATTCCTGCTCGGAAACGGTATAGTTCCTTTGGGCCGAGTTCAGCTCATTGGACATGAAGGCGATGGGAGCTTCTTCTCCCTCATCGGTCAATTGCACCAGCACGGCTCCAACTCCATGTTGACTTGCGTCACAATGAATAGAGAAGGGCTTCGTAAAGTCGGGGCTGTGCAAGACAGGAGCTGGTGTTAGGGCTTGTTTTAGCTCTTCAAATGCCTTTCGGCTGAGCTCGGTCCAAATGAACTTCCCTTTCCGCAGCATGTCTGACAGGGGCCCTGAAACTGTTGCATTATTCAGAATAAACCTTCGGTACCAACCGCACACACCAAGGAAACATCGTAGCTTCTTCACTGTTTTTGGTAAGGGGAACTCATCAATCGCACGAGTTTTGTCTGGATCCGTTTTGATAGTGCCATGTCCGATGACATGTCTTAGGTATCGGACTTCGTTCATGACAAACTTACTTTTTTGGACGTTGATGGTGAGTCCCGCCTTACTGATGTGCAGGGCTACTTCTTGCAGGAGTAAGAGGTGTTGGTCGAAGTTTTCCGTGATGAGTAAAAGATCATCCAGGTACACGAACACTTGGTGTTTCAGGTGAGGTGGGATGACTTTGTGCATCAGCCGGGTCATCATTTGCGGTGCGTTACACTGACCAAAGGGCATTGTGACGAACTGATATAATGGTCGTCCAGGCACTGTGAAGGCGGTCTTATCCCTCAACCCCTCATCGAGTGGAATTTGCCAGAAGGCGTCTTTTAGGTCGAGACTGGTAATATAATTTGCTTTCGGCAGTCTCCCTTATATTCCATCGATGAGTGGAAGAGGGTAAGCGTCCTTGATATTCACCGCATTTACCTTACGGGCATCTAGACAAAGACAGGTCTTTTGAGTACCACTGAGGTGGTTGGGTACTCTTTCGGCCGTTTTTTCGCGCGGCACATTCGGGGCAATCCGAAAAGTAGGTGTCAGGCTTACCGCAACCGTAGCAGAAAACCCTACGCTCTGCTCGACATGAAATAAACCGGTGTCCGGTTTGATTGCAGTTCCAGCAGGTCGTAAGGCTTCCCACCACTGCTACAGCAAGCTGGTCCCGGTCCATATCTTCCTCCAGATTCATGGTGGTATAATCTGGGGCCACTTCCGCGATTCCGTGCCGAGGAGGCGTCCTAGCTAGTAAGTAGGGCCGTTCCCGGAGGTCTTCCTCAACCCCCTCCAGGCGACTCACAGTCCTTAGCAGTGCCTCTATACTCTGCGGATCTGAGTTCACGGTATGGAGACGAAGCTCCAGCCTTAGATTGCGCTTTAGCACCCGCAGCAGTTGAGTGGATGACATCGGCTCTGACACCTGGTAATTCAGCCGAAGGATATCGGCTCAATATTGATGAAAGGGCTCGTCTGGACGCTGCCATCGGGCATGGATCTTTTGCAGGACCCTTTCATCCATATCGATCGTAGGGTACTCCATGCGGAGTACCTCCTTCAGCCGGGACCAGCATATTGATGGTGGGGCCAAATGTATTCGCCAATATGACTCAAGTGCTGCCCCCCTAAGCAGCATTGGCAAGTATCCTACCAGCGCCGTGTGGTCCCCTGCCAAAATTTGCTCAATCAGCGACTCCACCCGACCAATGAAAACCTCCACTGTTATGGTTGTTGTGTAGCTGAAATTGTCGTGGCTTACCTAGAGATTTATATAGCGTCTAGGTGCGCATGTAGTTGAGGCAAACGAGTGCCGGAATACTAGGCGTTATAAGCCTGATTGATAATCCAATTTGGTCTAGGCAAAATGCCAGACTGTTAGGCTATAAGGCCAGATTAAATTTAGGCAGCAATGCCAGTTTCCGAATAAATAAATATACAAGGCGAGTGGCCAGTTTAAAGTATTTCAAACGACTGTATTTTCTTTACTTTCCCTTAGCCTATTTATACAAAATTCTTAACAGGCTAAAAATCTATAGTCCAATAGAAAACTATAATGAAAAAACTCTTATGCTAAAAATGCATTGGTAAGGAAAACGTGCTTCGCATAAAAAAAAAATCCCTTACGTAAATCTATTAAGAAAAAATCTACACATCGGAAATGCACTAATCAGTGATGAGCATTCTAAACTATTCATAAAAAAATTGTAGTGAATTAAGAAGTTTCAATAAAGTCCGTGAAGGACTGCAGCGATGTTCTGCTGCCTCGGCAGAGGAAGGTGTTGGTTCCTGCCGAGAATACCCTCGTCCGGAGACGCGTGAATGCGCTGGCAGGCTAGCATTGCGGTGTCGTGGGGCGGGTTCGTTTCTCCGGCACGAGGACTCACTACAAAACATTTCGCATTCACGAATTGCTTGCAGAGATCAGAAGAAGACGACCGAAGTCGCAACATTGTACATAACCTCCACGAAGGAATTATGACTTGTTACGAGAACAAGAGAAACCTGACAAGAAAGGCGAACTTGGGGTGACCTCGTCTTTACCCAAATAAATTCAGGGCCCACAAATGAAAGAGGGGCAACCGGGTGGTGGTGGAGCCCCTTCATACCCACCCAACCGGAATAAATCCAATGTTAACTTGTTGAAGTGGCCAGGTATTCCTCTTCTGAGAGGAAAACTCATACAACTTGAATTATATGAACTTTCCCATCAGAAAGGGAGTACCCCGGTGACCAATTTATGTCATAGAATTATACAATTGAATTGCATAACTCTATGCCATAAAAAGGCACTTTGCTTGGGCCACTCAACCCATGAAGTCTCCTGAAACAAAAAGGATTAATTTGTACCCGGTGACTGGCTCATATTTTGGGGTGGAAGCCTGCCACCGTACCGGGTCCTATACTCGGTCAGAAAAACCGGAAGGGAAAAGACCAATTTTTTCGTTTAATTCTTCATTTTATTTACCAACCGCATGTTTTTCAAGAATGTTAACCAGTCACTTACTGTAAAATGATTCGCTTCAAAATGCAAAGATTTCAAAATTTGCGATAAACAAGATATAAATTAAAGCAAAGGACCGCCAAAAATCGATTGCTTAATAGATCGTTAAGTATTCTGTTCCGAGTCAAAACCATGAGCTCATATTACTTATAGCATATAAATACCAAATGTTGCATGTTTATACTATGCTTTTCAAGTTAGTTTTTTGTTTTTCCTTAACTTAAGATTCCATCCAGTTTTCTTAAATATTTCGTAAGGTTTTAAAATAACCGAGTTGCTTTTCAACAGACAAAGTAAAAAGGTTTAACTTTAATCACGTTCAGCTAATGAGAACGCGTCAACTAAATTTCTAGGCTTCCAATTAATTTGAAACCGAACTCTATGGTCGAAATCTAATATATGTATCTGCATATTTTGTATATATATAAAAAAAATTTTTATAATTTATTAGTAATAATATAAATAATGAATATAAAATATTGAGCATAGATTTTTATTAATTAAAAGGACTCACCGCTTGTTCCGTCGAGCGCTCGATGGGGCTGGAGGTGTCCTGTAAATTCTCAATTTTGTTAGCTTCGTTGCTATTAGTATTAGTCTCACTTATCACTATAGAGGTTCTTTGGGCGAATGCCATACAAAATTTAGTAACAAAATCACTTGTTAAGATATATTCTCGTCCGCGGGCAATAAACCGAAGAGATAAGAATGTCGGAAAAATGGTCAGTTTAGCAATAAAACTGAGAAAACTCGCTATTGAACCACCGCCTGTTAAATGAAGTAAATTAACTTTTGACGCTTTAATATCTTCCTCATCAACGATGCCAATCCGGTTTAGATCGATCACAGCAGCTTCTAGCATTAGCGTTACAATTTATGGGGGTATCGAATTCAAATCGTGCAGCTTCCTCCATACGATAATAACGGGTTGGATCTCTGTAGTCGATCAGGTCTTTGCGATTCCAATGATTGATGTTATTGCCGGTTCCTTTATTCGTTGGGAGTCCCTGACGGTAAAGTAATGTGGTTATGTTTCCTGTTTTTTTTGCATTCAACTCCGACGTATCTGCTTTTGATTTCTGCAATCCTTTGATATCGTGAGCTACTTGATCCCTTTTCTTTTCTAGACTAACTTTTTCTAACTCCTTAGAACGATAAATATCATATTTTTTCATCAGCGCATCTAAATCTAACTTCATGCAACGTTTTGAGATATTTTCACGACATAAATGCTGCTCCTGCACTAAGGTTTTGGAAAATTCAATGTAAGGAGTAAGGACTGCTTAGTTCTCGTTGGCCTCATCACCGGTTACATAAAGTGCAGAAATTCGCCTGCATGACGCTCAAAGATAGGTTTGATCTGGCTTAGTTTCATTTCCGACTTCAATGATACGTTTAAGCAATTCCACACCATTCTCTGCAGCCGGCCTTCAGTTGTTGTGGTGCTATACAATTATTCGTAGACGACCAACTGAATGGCTGTCGCTGACTATGACTATTATTCCCTGATTCACTTATGGTTGAGCGGAGGTTTCTTAGTGATGAATATGATCGGTTACGGGAGCTATACGAGCTCTTTCGATATTTGTCCACGTTTGTAGTGATGCTCTTTCTGTCTTCCGCCGAATCCTTTTGTTTCTTCCCGCTAGAATCGTTCTTGCTCGTTGATTGGCAACGAGGCGACATATGTTCGATCATCCGAACAAACGGTTGCCGAGACCTTGAAAGCGAATCAAACGCGGCATCAGCTAATTAGTACTGCTCCAGTGCTGGTTCTTCGGACGAATTGAAATCGTTATCGAAATGGGGCTTGGGTATTGTATGTGTACGAGTAGTTATCAATCACTGTAATCACGGCAGCCCATGGAGTGATTGCGGCTTGTCCTCAATTCAAATGGCGTTGGGTACCCGTATTTATCCTTGCACTATCAACACCGTGATTGCATTGAGAAAGTTTTGGTCAGCTCTAGGTGCACGGCGACTGGTAATAATTCCTTAGCAAAAAAGTTCACCTCAACAGAGTATTCCCCGCAAATTTTAATTGTTGCCTGTTTCGACTCACCAATAAGTTCGTAAACACGCTCTCTTATATTTTTAAAACTATCGCGCACGCAGATAAACCGATAATTTGTTCTTCGCACATCACGGATATTTTTATTTTATAGTTCCAAATAGTCTTAGATTAAGTTTATGTTGAATCGTCATTTGAAGTGTTTGCACTTTATGAAAATGATTTAATACACATGCCTTGTTTTAAATACTAGTGTGCAATATTTTAATTTCGAATGATAATTTTAATTTAATTTTAGGTAGGGTTGCGTTTGAGCCATTAAAAGTTTAATATATTAATAATTGGTCAAGAACTTAATGAACTTGTTATGTCCCGCAAAATAAACAGATACGACATTGTATAACTTGTATAGAATGCTTATCGCCTCCTCCGGATTCACCACTGAATCACTAAAAGCTGGCATTTGACTTTCGTTCAGGGAATCTGATTCTAAGGAATGTTCACTTACTCCCGCAAGGTTCCGGAATCCTTCACGTCTTCCTGCTAGATTTGTTCTTGCTAGTCGACGGATATTCGTGATCGTGTTCTAGAGGCTAGACAATCACGTTTGGACGAGTTGTTTTTCTTCTCACTTGAATCCTTCGGGTGAGATTTATCGTGTTCTCGATTAGTGTTATCATCGGTTGGGTTTTGGCGACGTCTCTTGGGACGCGAAGGTGTCGATAAATCTTCACAACTTGGCGACGAGTCTTGGTCCGATATCCGTTTTCGTTCAAATCTTTTGGATGCAGGATTTGGTGGTTGAGATTTATACGATCTCATAGATCCACTCGTATTCGTACTATTTTCTAACAGGCGTTGTTGTTGACGTCGCTGTGTTGCCAACGTTACACAAGGAGTCGGTGTTGGCTTCGTTATGTGTCGACTTTGTTCGTAGACTTCGAGAGTTTTTTCCCGCTTTGTGTTTTTGCTACTATTTTGGTGGCTATTGTAATGTGAATGGCTACTGGAAGCTTGTGAACCTGGCGCCGTGGTCGTGTTGCTACGATGCCCCTCCGTCACTGCCGAGAGCAATTGATTGTTAACGGGTTCGGCCATAGACGACACTTAACCGTCCACTCTATGTCACTAATCATGCCCCTGAAGCGAATTTTTCCTGTCCTTGTCCTATTTAATGCTTTGATTACACCGAAAATTGTGGGGGGAGAAGGGAGTTGATCGATGTGAACAACACTAGTTCCAATATCTAGAGTACCCCTTTTTTATATGCCGTTTGGGTAAGGTGACTGTGGCAGTGTGCTTGAATGATAATAACAAAATATTGACCGCACTACAAACGCAACCGGAATTTCCATCAAATTTCGAAGTTACTAATTACGTTTTCAATTGTTTGCAACGATGTGACAATAAAGAAAATCAATACTCACAAAAGTTGCCATACAAATAACAGTAAAGTCCACATTTCGCATTGCACACACACTCCCTATCCCGACGTACCTTCATTCCGGATGTGCTTTTAATACATGAAGGAGCTCCAATGAGGGGTAACTTAGAATATGAACACATCCTTGGCCACTCAAAATTACATTACTTTTCTACACGAATTTTATGCGCCCTGGTATCAATGAAGGTCACTAAGTCTTCTTCGTTGCCAACTGCAATGGTCTTGCCATCCGGCGACCATGTGATATTAATGTTTTCACCGTTCGTGTTACTAATTGTAGCACACTTGCCTGCATGCACGTCTTAGATTCGCACCGTCTTATCACCACGCGCCGTGCTCAGCAAATCGGGCATATATGGGATGCAGCAAATATGGGTGGATGCCTCAGCCAACGACTCTGTCTCCAACCTTTATCCAATCTTTTGGCTCAAAGTGTCTGGAACAAATGCGCGACTTAGCGTTGATTGTCGTATTTGACTGTCCAATTACCTTCAGCCATAATGGCTTCTCTGCTGCCGACTCCCGAAATCACTTTACCACTCGCGATCTCCCTGCGGTTTTTTCCAAGTTGCCAAATTGGCGGGGCCGAGCCATCGAGCAACGAAACAGCAATGGAAAATCGCGCAAAGTTTCGTTTAATAGTGCCATCTATGAGTGAACCCGCGATGGTGATAACGCACACTCGTTTCGGTTATTTTTAAAATTCTAAATCGTCTTTTGTAGATTCGTTTAAATTATCAATTGAAGCAATTTACGTTTAATGATTAGGCGTAATTAAGTGGGAAAAATCGAAAGAATTAGACAAATTTTAGGGGGTTTAAATGATACAATGATTTTAGCGTTCATATAATTTAAAAGGTTAACCGTTTCGTTCTAAGCATTTGTATCCCGCGTTACACCGCAATTTGTTAAATTATATTCAAAAGATATTGTAGTAAAATCACTACACATTAAAATATTAAACAGTTTTAGAATTTTGTTTCCCGGGAGTTAAGTACAAAAGACATTTACTGGACCTATTTTCCATGCAAAAAAAAACGAGTGTTGCGATGGGGAAGGTGACTCAATCGACTGAATCCTTGTTAAATTGAGTTCGTGCTGTGTGCCTGTGTCAGCGCTGCTTTTAGAGCCATAGCTCCTAGATTACTACAGGGCAGCTAATTTTCTCGTGATCCCAAGGCAATGCGGATTGCGAAAAAGGAGCTGAAGGATATTTCTGTGTATCAGGGTTGGCTTCGGCGTCGGGACTAGAGATGACGGACACTAAGAGAAAAAACACAATTGACAGACGGACGGACTGACTTATGTCCATGTTTGCCCGGAAGTATACAACATTTGCGCGTTTTTGAAAATATATGCGGACGGACAAACAGAAGTGACTAACTATCTATCGGCGCAGGTCTTTCGCGTGGTATATCCCCACTTCTTTTCCCGATGGATCCATTATCAAGTAACGGTTAGGTCCCATTACCTGTTTTATGCGGCTTTTCAAAAATCGCCTGTCCAGCTTGGCGTTGTAATTCCCCGCGGCGTCACTTTGGCGGAAATTTCACCGGACAACTTCATCTCCTTCTTTGAAATTAGCAGATCGTGACCGGAGATTGTACTGCGCTTCATTTGCACTTCCTGCGGCCTTAATCTTCCGTCCTATTTGTTGGCGGAGGTCTCCTAAACGTTCGTGGGGCTCCAGCGCAACGACGGGGTCTCCCAAACACTTTAATTGCCGTAACAGTTGGTATGATTTACCGTGGCAAATCATGTGCTGTCCAAAGGCGGCAAAGTAAGGGGCGACACCGGTGACGGAATGATATGAGGATCGCAGGGCGCATGTGATGGCAGACAATCGCCGATCCCAATCCTTTTGGGATGGGTGGACGTAGGAACGGATCGCGGCCAATAGAGTACGGTTCAACCGTTCTGATGCGTTGGACTGAGGAGAGTATATGGGCGTCAGTTGGTGTTCAACGCCATACTGCTCAAGTAGGCTCTTAAACTGCCGAGACCGGAACTGTACTCCATTATCTGAGTACACACTCTCTGGAACACCGAACACATGGAATACCCGGTTCTCTAAGAATTTCACGATCGATGGAGTTGTGAATTTACGGATAGGTTCCACCATTGGGAATTTTGAGAGCTGATCTAGGACGACTATAGCTCCGATGTGTCCCATGGAAGACCGAGGATATGGACCGAGTAGATCGATGTATAGACGCTGGAACACGCGTTCTGGGACGTTGAGTTGACCCATAGGAGGTCGAAGAGGCTGGTTGGGCGCTTTGGTGCCTTTACAGGTCTCACAGGCGCTCACGTAGTCTTTGACCTGGGATGCCATTTTAGGCCAAAAGAAGTATTTTTTGAGTCGCCGTAGTGTTCGACCGTAACCTCCGTGAGCACTTAAAGGATGGTCATGTGCGCGGAAGATCAGATGTTGTGTCATTTCCTCCGGTACCCAGAGTTTCCAAGACTCTTCTTCCTGCCATGGATCACCAGTGGCGTATTCATTTCGTCTATACACATAGCCGTCTATTACCTTCAAATCAGGCAGCTGTGTTTGTTGGGTCGCTATGGTTTGCCTCAACTTTTTGTAGCTATCTGATTCGAAATGTGGGCTGTCCAAATCTATTTCGATGGGGTCCTCGTCATTTATTGTTAATTCGGCTCCCTCTGGGGAAAACATCCGTGAGAGAGTGTCGGGTACGATGTTCTGGGTTCCGTTCCGATGTTTGATGGAGAACTTGAACCCCTGCAGTTTAAGAGCCCATCTGGCTAGGCGTCCACTTAAATCTGCCTGGTTCATCAACCATTATAGTGACGCGTGGTCCGTGATGATCTCGAATTGGTGGCCCTCGATATAAGCTCAGAATTTCTTCACAGCCATTACCGCTGCCAAACATTCTTGCTCGGAAACAGTATAGTTTCTTTGGGCCGAATTCAGCTTATTGGACATGAAGGCGATGGGAGCTTCCTCTCCTTCGTCGGTCAATTGCACCAGCACGGCTCCAACTCCATGTTGACTTGCGTCACAATGAATGGAGAAGGGCTTCGTGAAGTCGGGGCTGTGCAAGACAGGAGCTGATGTGAGGGCTTGTTTAAGCTCTTCAAATGCCTTTCGGCTGAGTTCGGTCCAAACGAACTTCCCCTTCCGCAACATGTCTGACAGGGGCGCGGAAACTGTTGCATAATTCCGAACAAACCTTCGGTACCAACCGCACACACCAAGGAAACATCGTAGCTGCTTCACAGTTTTTGGTAAGGGGAACTCATCAATCGCACGAGTTTTGTCTGGATCCGTTTTGATAGTGCCATGTCCTATGACATGGCCTAAGTATCGGACTTCTTTCATGACAAACTTACTTTTCTGTACGTTGATGGTGAGTCCCGCCTTACTGATGTGCAGAGCTACTTCTTGTAGAAGTAGGAGGTGTTGATCGAACGTTTCCGTGATGAGTAACAGATCATCAAGGTACACGAACACTTGGTGTTTCAGGTGAGGTGGGATGACCTTGTCCATCAACCGAGTCATCGTTTGCGGCGCGTTACACAAGCCAAAGGGCATTGTGACGAACTGATATAATGGTCGTCTAGGCCCTGTGAAGGCGGTCTTGTCCCTTGAGCCCTCATCGAGTGGAATTTGCCAGAAGGCGTCTTTTAGGTCCAGACTGGTGATATAATTGGCTTTCGGCAGTCTCCCTAGCATTCCATCGATGAGTGGAAGAGGGTACGCGTCCTTGATGGTAACCGCGTTTACCTTACGGGCATCAAGACAGAGGCGGACTTTGCCTGGCTTCACAACCAAGGTTACCGGTGATGACCAGGCACTTTGGGACTCCTCTATGACCCCCAACTCGAGCATCCTATCTAGCTCCACATACACCAATTTCTCCATGGCCGGTGAAATGGCGTAGTGTCTCTGTTTAATCGGTTTACTATCGCCAACGTCGATGGTGTGTGAGACCAGAGTGGTGCGGCCGAGACCTTGAGTAGCGTAAGATGGGAAAGCAGCGATGGATGCTTCCAAGCGTTGCCGTTGGTTAGGCGTCAGGTCATGCCTATCGGGAGTAGAAGTGATTTCGTTGACATTTCTGGTGTTTAAAGACAAATCTGTGAATAAATCTGAGGCCAGTCCAAAGCGAAGGACGAAATCGACACCAAGGTATACATTCTGAGTCAAAGACGGGATAATGTAGAACGTAATATCCTTCGTCTGACCCCTGAACGTCACGGATGTGGTTAGTTTACCTCGTATAGGGTGTTTGGTGCCATCAGCTGTACTGATTTCAGTGCGCCAGGATTTAATCAAGTTCGAATAGTCTTGGAGCACCTTTGAGCCAAAGCTCGAGGCAAGACAACTGATACTGGCACCCGTGTCGATCAATGCAAACACGGTCTCGCCCAACACTTTAATTGGATGATAAGGTCTGATCTCATTCTCAGCAACCTCCGAGATGTTACAAGAGTTTACGGTTTGACGGCAGATGCGCACTCTCTTGCGGAAATTTCGCCAACGACGGGTTGACCATTTTGTCGTGCGCGGACGGGAAGTGACTACTTCGGAAGCAAATATTCGCTCTCGAGCCACCCGATATTCCTGCAGTCTAACGTGATAAGGTCTTAGAGTGCGTACTTGAGGCTGCCGTGGTTCTTCCGGCAGTGACTGCGATGGTCGTTTTAATATTGTCGTTGGTGAGGTCTCCGGAAGAGAGTGAACATCCGCAGTCGTAGTGGTCATGGCTGGTGGGTTTACGTCAGGTTTATTGGGGTGAGCAGCTGACTGAGGAGCTACTGCTGGGGCTTCGAGTACCGCTGAGGTGGTCGGGTACTCTTTTGGCCGTTTTTTCGCGCGGCACATTCAGAACAGTCCGGGAAGTAAGTGTCCGGCTTGCCGCAACCGTAGCAGAAAACCTCACGCTCTGCTCGGCATGAAATGAACCGGTGTCCGGTTTGGTGGCAATTCCAGCAGGTCGTAAGACTTCCCACTGCTGCTACAGCAAGATGGTCTGGGTCCAAATCATCCTCCAGATCTAGGGTGGTATAATCTGGGGCCAATTCCGCGATTCCTTGTCGAGGACCCGTCCTGGTTAGTAAGTATGGCCGGTCCCGTAGGTCTTCCTCAAACCCTTCTATACGACGTACATTTCTCAGCAGGGCCTCCATACTCTGTGGATCGGAGTTCACGATATGGCGACGAATCTCCGGTCCTAGGTTGCGCTTTAGCAGGCGTAATATTTGGGTAGAAGACAATGGCTCTGACAACCGGTCATTCAACCGAAGGATATCGGCTTGATATTGATGGAAGGACTCGTCCGGACGCTGCCATCTAGCATTCATCTTGTCCAGTACCAATTCGTTCATGTCGACCGTAGAGTATTCCATGCGGAGTACCTCCTTCAAACGTGACCAGCGTATGGATGGTGGGGCTGAATGTATTCGCCAATATGTCTCCAGTGCTGCTCCCCTAAGCAGCATTGGCAAGTATCCTGCGAGCGCTGTGCGGTCTCCTGCTAGCATCTGCTCAATCAGCGACTCCACCCGACTTATGAAGACTTCCACCGTTATAGTATTGGGTTCCCCACTGAAATGCAGATTCCATCCCTGGATGATGCTGGGGATCTGTGTCGGCTTCAGCCGATACATATCGTGTGGATGGAAGCGTTGGTCCGGCGGAATCACGGGAGCTTGATTAGGTGGCGGTGCTTGGCTCAATCGGGGCCGGTAAACTGGAGCCAACGGATTCATGGCTGGACCTGGCCGGATCCGTTCGGGATCACGCCGCGAGTCTACTGGGAAATCCCACGGATGTGGGTCCGAATCCCACATAGGAGGAGTTCTTGGCCGGGGTGGTGCGGGGTTCTCTCTCTGGCTTTCTAGCGAGGCTAACCGGGTGGACATGTCCTGCATTAGTGCCATTAGATCTTGTAAAACTGTGGCTTCCACAGCCACAGTGGGTCCCACCTCTTTTGCAGGCGGAACTGCTTCAGCACTGTAGTCTTCCTCTCGTGCACTCCTTGTCGTGGATGGAAGGGGTCCGCTTTTGGGCACAGCTCCACTTGCACTGGAGGACTGAGGTCGTTCTGTTGCTGGCTGTGCGATTTCTAGAGGCTGACGACAGAGCGGGCACGTGGATGAGGTTTGCCGCAGTTGGGCCAAACACAGCTGGTGTAGCCTGTGTCCGCATTGCAACCTCTGGCTTGTGATTTCATCCATGTCCTCGTGACATATTGAGCATAAGAGCGCTGGTCCGGCATCCGACCGCAACTTTCTCCTCTCGGGAGTTCTTTTGGTGGGCATTCTAAATACAATTGGTTTTCCTAATTAAATACCTAGATAAATATATATAAATAATGAAGAATATGGGTATATAATATTAACTATATGAATAATTAAAATAATGAAGAAAAGGTGAGAAAAGTTACTAAAATTCTTATGTGGCCGTCAGTGGCGAACTATCTCAGAACCTCACAAAAAAAATGTTTTAATTAAGTTATCAAAACAATATATATGAACGGTCTTTCCCTTCCGTCCTTCCTCCCAAGTATGGACACCAATGGCACAATCCTTCTCTGGCGTTTCAGGGACACTCTCTTGTGGCACCATGAAAATCAGGGTTCAGAAGTGATCCCTCATTAGCAAATCCCTCAAGTTACAACTTGTTAGCCCAGGGTTGGATTCGAGTCCACAAGCAGCGCGTGTCTTGTCATGGATAGTCACGGATTAGCTAATCTGCCAATCACATGAAATCAAAATCCATGTAATTTAAGACACTTAGGCACCGCTGGTTTGGGGAGCGGATCAGAATCCTCCGCAAAGAGTTGTCGGGATAATAATTTCCGAATACAAAAAGGGACTCTAATATCATTTGGCCTTACTAGTTATACAATGGTGGTAAACCACCAAAGTATAATTCAAAAGCAGGACCAAACGATATTGATGTCCGAAGACAACACAAGTTCGAAAGTTATTAAATTGCTGCGGCACGATTAGTGCAAAAACCCTCGGGAGTTATCTACCCGCTAATAATCTAACACCTAGTGGGGACACCTAGAGACGATGGACTGTCTCGTGCTCACGACTGATGATACAGCCGGGCATTTCGGGCCCCACGTTGGGCGCCAATTTTAGTGAACAAAAAGTTTTCAATAAAGTCCGTGAAGGACTGCAGCGATGGTCTGCTGCCCCGGCAGAAGAAGATGTAGGTATCTGCCGAGAATGCCCTCGTCCGGAGACGCGTGAATGCGTTGGCAGGCTAGCATTGCGGTGTCGTGGGGCGGGTTCGTTTCCCCGGCACGAGGGCATTCTCGGCAGATACCTACATCTTCTTCTGCCGGGGCAGCAGACCATCGCTGCAGTCCTTCACGGACCTAATTGAAAACTTTTTGTTCACTACAATTGGCGCCCAACGTGGGGCCCGAAATGCCCGGCTGTTGTAGAGGTGCTCTTTCTGTCTTCCGCCGAATCCTTTTGTTTCTTCCCGCTAGAATCGTTCTTGCTCGTTGATTGGCAACGAGGCGACATATGTTCGATCATCCGAACAAACGGTTGCCGAGACCTTGAAAGCGAATCAAACGCGGCATCAGCTAATTAGTACTGCTCCAGTGCTGGTTCTTCGGACGAATTGAAATCGTTATCGAAATGGGGCTTGGGTATTGTATGTGTACGAGTAGTTATCAATCACTGTAATCACGGCAGCCCATGGAGTGATTGCGGCTTGTCCTCAATTCAAATGGCGTTGGGTACCCGTATTTATCCTTGCACTATCAACACCGTGATTGCATTGAGAAAGTTTTGGTCAGCTCTAGGTGCACGGCGACTGGTAATAATTCCTTAGCAAAAAAGTTCACCTCAACAGAGTATTCCCCGCAAATTTTAATTGTTGCCTGTTTCGACTCACCAATAAGTTCGTAAACACGCTCTCTTATATTTTTAAAACTATCGCGCACGCAGATAAACCGATAATTTGTTCTTCGCACATCACGGATATTTTTATTTTATAGTTCCAAATAGTCTTAGATTAAGTTTATGTTGAATCGTCATTTGAAGTGTTTGCACTTTATGAAAATGATTTAATACACATGCCTTGTTTTAAATACTAGTGTGCAATATTTTAATTTCGAATGATAATTTTAATTTAATTTTAGGTAGGGTTGCGTTTGAGCCATTAAAAGTTTAATATATTAATAATTGGTCAAGAACTTAATGAACTTATTATGTCCCGGAAAATAAACAGATACGACATTGTATAACTTGGTTGAGATTTATACGATCTCATAGATCCACTCGTATTCGTACTATTTTCTAACAGGCGTTGTTGTTGACGTCGCTGTGTTGCCAACGTTACACAAGGAGTCGGTGTTGGCTTCGTTATGTGTCGACTTTGTTCGTAGACTTCGAGAGTTTTTTCCCACTTTGTGTTTTTGCTACTATTTTGGTGGCTATTGTAATGTGAATGGCTACTGGAAGCTTGTGAACCTGGCGCCGTGGTCGTGTTGCTATGATGCCCCTCCGTCACTGCCGAGAGCAAGTGATTGTTAACGGGTTCGGCCATAGACGACACTTAACCGTCCACTCTATGTCACTAATCATGCCCCTGAAGCGAATTTTTCCTGTCCTTGTCCTATTTAATGCTTTGATTACACCGAAAATTGTGGGGGGAGAAGGGAGTTGATCGATGTGAACAACACTAGTTCCAATATCTAGAGTACCCCTTTGTTATATGCCGTTTGGGTAAGGTGACTGTGGCAGTGTGCTTGAATGATAATAACAAAATATTGACCGCACTACAAACGCAACCGGAATTTCCATCAAATTTCGAAGTTACTAATTACGTTTTCAATTGTTTGCAACGATGCGACAATAAAGAAAATCAATACTCACAAAAGTTGCCATACAAATAACAGTAAAGTCCACATTTCGCATTGCACACACACTCCCTATCCCGACGTACCTTCATTCCGGATGTGCTTTTAATACATGAAGGAGCTCCAATGAGGGGTAACTTAGAATATGAACACATCCTTGGCCACTCAAAATTACATTACTTTTCTACACGAATTTTATGCGCCCTGGTATCAATGAAGGTCACTAAGTCTTCTTCGTTGCCAACTGCAATGGTCTTGCCATCCGGCGACCATGTGATATTAATGTTTTCACCGTTCGTGTTACTAATTGTAGCACACTTGCCTGCATGCACGTCTTAGATTCGCACCGTCTTATCACCACGCGCCGTGCTCAGCAAATCGGGCATATATGGGATGCAGCAAATACGGGTGGATGCCTCAGCCAACGACTCTGTCTCCAACCTTTATCCAATCTTTTGGCTCAAAGTGTCTGGAACAAATGCGCGACTTAGCGTTGATTGTCGTATTTGACTGTCCAATTACCTTCAGCCATAATGGCTTCTCTGCTGCCGACTCCCGAAATCACTTTACCACTCGCGATCTCCCTGCGGTTTTTTCCAAGTTGCCAAATTGGCGGGGCCGAGCCATCGAGCAACGAAACAGCAATGGAAAATCGTTTAATAGTGCCATCTATGAGTGAACCCGCGATGGTGATAATGCACACTCGTTTCGGTTATTTTTAAAATTCTAAATCGTCTTTTGTAGATTCGTTTAAATTATCAATTGAAGCAATTTACGTTTAATGATTAGGCGTAATTAAGTGGGAAAAATCGAAAGAATTAGACAAATTTTAGGGGGTTTAAATGATACAATGATTTTAGCGTTCATATAATTTAAAAGGTTAACCGTTTCGTTCTAAGCATTTGTATCCCGCGTTACACCGCAATTTGTTAAATTATATTCAAAAGATATTGTAGTAAAATCACTACACATTAAAATATTAAACAGTTTTAGAATTTTGTTTCCCGGGAGTTAAGTACAAAAGACATTTACTGGACCTATTTTCCATGCAAAAAAAAAAAGAGGGTTGCGATGGGGAAGGTGACTCAATCGACAGAATCCTTGTTAAATTGAGTTCGTGCTGTGTGCCTGTGTCAGCGCTGCTTTTAGAGCCATAGCTCCTAGATTACTACAGGGCAGCTAATTTTCTCGTGATCCCAAGGCAATGCGGATTGCGAAAAAGGAGCTGAAGGATATTTCTGTGTATCAGGGTTGGCTTCGGCGTCGGGACTAGAGATGACGGACACTAAGAGAAAAAACACAATTGACAGACGGACGGACTGACTTATGTCCATGTTTGCCCGGAAGTATACAACCTTTGCGCGTTTTTGAAAATATATGCGGACGGACAAACAGAAGTGACTAACTATCTATCGGCGCAGGTCTTTCGCGTGGTATATCCCCACTTCTTTTCCCGATGGATCCATTATCAAGTAACGGTTAGGTCCCATTACCTGTTTTATGCGGCTTTTCAAAAATCGCCTGTCCAGC
Source organism: Odontomyia ornata (assembly GCA_963969285.1). Classification (NCBI taxonomy): domain Eukaryota; kingdom Metazoa; phylum Arthropoda; class Insecta; order Diptera; family Stratiomyidae; genus Odontomyia; species Odontomyia ornata. The sequence continues at coordinate 178,958,057 of OZ017740.1, forward strand.
TTGGCGTTGTAATGCCCCGCAGCGTCACTTTGGCGGAAATTTCGCCAGACAACTTCATCTCCTTCTTTGAAATTAGCAGATCGTGACCGGAGATTGTACTGCGCTTCATTTGCACTTCCTGCGGCCTTAATCTTCCGTCCTATTTGTTGGCGGAGGTCTCCTAAACGTTCGTGGGGCTCCAGCGCAACGACGGGGTCTCCCAAACACTTTAATTGCCGTAACAGTTGGTATGATTTACCGTGGCAAATCATGTGCTGTCCAAAGGCGGCAAAGTAAGGGGCGACACCGGTGACGGAATGATATGAGGATCGCAGGGCGCATGTGATGGCAGACAATCGCCGATCCCAATCCTTTTGGGATGGGTGGACGTAGGAACGGATCGCGGCCAATAGAGTACGGTTCAACCGTTCTGATGCGTTGGACTGAGGAGAGTATATGGGCGTCAGTTGGTGTTCAACGCCATACTGCTCAAGTAGGCTTTTAAACTCCCGAGACCGGAGCTGTACTCCATTATCTGAGTACACACTCTCTGGAACACCGAACACATGGAACACCCGGTTCTCTAAGAATTTCACGATCGATGGAGTTGTGAATTTACGGATAGGTTCCACCATTGGGAATTTTGAGAGCTGATCTAGGACGACTATAGCTCCGATGTGTCCCATGGAAGACCGAGGATATGGACCGAGTAGATCGATGTATAGACGCTGGAACACGCGTTCTGGGACGTTGAGTTGACCCATAGGAGGTCGAAGAGGCTGGTTGGGCGCTTTGGTGCCTTTACAGGTCTCACAGGCGCTCACGTAGTCTTTGACCTGGGATGCCATTTTAGGCCAAAAGAAGTATTTCTTGAGTCGCCGTAGTGTTTGACCGTAACCTCCGTGAGCACTTAAAGGATGGTCATGTGCGCGGAAGATCAGATGTTGTGTCATTTCCTCCGGTACCCAGAGTTTCCAAGACTCTTCTTCCTGCCATGGATCACCAGTGGCGTATTCATTTCGTCTATACACATAGCCGTCTATTACCTTCAAATCAGGCAGCTGTGTTTGTTGGGTCGCTATGGTTTGCCTCAACTTTTTGTAGCTATCTGATTCGAAATGTGGGCTGTCCAAATCTATTTCGATGGGGTCCTCGTCATTTACTGTTAATTCGGCTCTTTCTGGGGAAAACATCCGTCAGAGAGTGTCGGGTACGATGTTCTGGGTTCCTTTCCGATGTTTGATGGAGAACTTGAACCCCTGCAGTTTAAGAGCCCATCTGGCTAGGCGTCCACTTAAATCTGCCTGGTTCATCAACCATTGTAGTGACGCGTGGTCCGTGATGATCTTGAATTGGTGGCCCTCGATATAAGCTCAGAATTTCTTCACAGCCATTACCGCTGCCAAACATTCTTGCTCGGAAACAGTATAGTTTCTTTGGGCCGAATTCAGCTTATTGGACATGAAGGCGATGGGAGCTTCCTCTCCTTCGTCGGTCAATTGCACCAGCACGGCTCCAACTCCATGTTGACTTGCGTCACAATGAATGGAGAAGGGCTTCGTGAAGTCGGGGCTGTGCAAGACAGGAGCTGATGTGAGGGCTTGTTTAAGCTCTTCAAATGCCTTTCGGCTGAGTTCGGTCCAAACGAACTTCCCCTTCCGCAACATGTCTGACAGGGGCGCGGAAACTGTTGCATAATTCCGAACAAACCTTCGGTACCAACCGCACACACCAAGGAAACATCGTAGCTGCTTCACAGTTTTTGGTAAGGGGAACTCATCAATCGCACGAGTTTTGTCTGGATCCGTTTTGATAGTGCCATGTCCTATGACATGGCCTAAGTATCGGACTTCTTTCATGACAAACTTACTTTTCTGTACGTTGATGGTGAGTCCCGCCTTACTGATGTGCAGAGCTACTTCTTGTAGAAGTAGGAGGTGTTGATCGAACGTTTCCGTGATGAGTAACAGATCATCAAGGTACACGAACACTTGGTGTTTCAGGTGAGGTGGGATGACCTTGTCCATCAACCGAGTCATCGTTTGCGGCGCGTTACACAAGCCAAAGGGCATTGTGACGAACTGATATAATGGTCGTCTAGGCACTGTAAAGGCGGTCTTGTCCCTTGAGCCCTCATCGAGTGGAATTTGCCAGGAGGCGTCTTTTAGGTCCAGACTGGTGATATAATTGGCTTTCGGCAGTCTCCCTAGCATTCCATCGATGAGTGGAAGAGGGTACGCGTCCTTGATGGTAACCGCGTTTACCTTACGGGCATCAAGACAGAGGCGGACTTTACCTGGCTTCACAACCAAGGTTACCGGTGATGACCAGGCACTTTGGGATTCCTCTATGACCCCCAACTCGAGCATCCTATCTAGCTCCACATACACCAATTTCTCCATGGCCGGTGAAATGGCGTAGTGTCTCTGTTTAATCGGTTTACTATCGCCAACGTCGATGGTGTGTGAGACCAGAGTGGTGCGGCCGAGACCTTGAGTAGCGTAAGATGGGAAAGCAGCGATGGATGCTTCCAAGCGTTGCCGTTGGTTAGGCGTCAGGTCATGCCTATCGGGAGTAGAAGTGATTTCGTTGACATTTCTGGTGTTTAAAGACAAATCTGTGAATAAATCTGAGGCCAGTCCAAAGCGAAGGACGAAATCGACACCAAGGTATACATTCTGAGTCAAAGACGGGATAATGTAGAACGTAATATCCTTCGTCTGACCCCTGAACGTCACGGGTGTGGTTAGTTTACCTCGTATAGGGTGTTTGGTGCCATCAGCTGTACTGATTTCAGTGCGCCAGGATTTAATCAAGTTCGAATAGTCTTGGAGCACCTTCGAGCCAAAGCTCGAGGCAAGACAACTGATACTGGCACCCGTGTCGATCAATGCAAACACGGTCTCGCCCAACACTTTAATTGGATGATAAGGTCTGATCTCATTCTCAGCAACCTCCGAGATGTTACAAGAGTTTACGGTTTGACGGCAGATGCGCACTCTCTTGCGGAAATTTCGCCGACGACGGGTTGACCATTTTGTCGTGCGCGGACGGGAAGTGACTACTTTGGAAGCAAATATTCGCTCTCGAGCCACCCGATATTCCTGCAGTCTAACATGATAAGGTCTTAGAGTGCGTACTTGAGGCTGCCGTGGTTCTTCCGGCAGTGACTGCGATGGTCGTTTTAATATTGTCGTTGGTGAGGTCTCCGGAAGAGAGTGAACATCCGCAGTCGTAGTGGTCATGGCTGGTGGGTTTACGTCAGGTTTATTGGGGTGAGCAGCTGACTGAGGAGCTACTGCTGGGGCTTCGAGTACCGCTGAGGTGGTCGGGTACTCTTTTGGCCGTTTTTTCGCGCGGCACATTCAGAACAGTCCGGGAAGTAAGTGTCCGGCTTGCCGCAACCGTAGCAGAAAACCTCACGCTCTGCTCGGCATGAAATGAACCGGTGTCCGGTTTGGTGGCAATTCCAGCAGGTCGTAAGACTTCCCACTGCTGCTACAGCAAGATGGTCTGGGTCCAAATCATCCTCCAGATCTAGGGTGGTATAATCTGGGGCCAATTCCGCGATTTCTCGTCGAGGACCCGTCCTGGTTAGTAAGTATGGCCGGTCCCGTAGGTCTTCCTCAAACCCTTCTATACGACGTACATTTCTCAGCAGGGCCTCCATACTCTGTGGATCGGAGTTCACGATATGGCGACGAATCTCCGGTCTTAGGTTGCGCTTTAGCAGGCGTAATATTTGGGTAGAAGACAATGGCTCTGACAACTGGTCATTCAACTGAAGGATATCGGCTTGATATTGATGGAAGGACTCGTCCGGACGCTGCCATCTAGCATTCATCTTGTCCAGTACCAATTCGTCCATGTCGACCGTAGGGTATTCCATGCGGAGTACCTCCTTCAACCGTGACCAGCGTATGGATGGTGGGGCTGAATGTATTCGCCAATATGTCTCCAGTGCTGCTCCCCTAAGCAGCATTGGCAAGTATCCTGCGAGCGCTGTGCGGTCTCCTGCTAGCATCTGCTCAATCAGCGACTCCACCCGACTTATGAAGACTTCCACCGTTATAGTATTGGGTTCCCCACTGAAATGCAGATTCCATCCCTGGATGATGCTGGGGATCTGTGTCGGCTTCAGCCGATACATATCGTGTGGATGGAAGCGTTGGTCTGGCGGAATCACGGGAGCTTGATTAGGTGGCGGTGCTTGGCTCAATCGGGGCCGGTAAACTGGAGCCAACGGATTCATGGCTGGACCTGGCCGGATCCGTTCGGGATCACGCCGCGAGTCTACTGGGAAATCCCACGGATGTGGGTCCGAATCCCACATAGGAGGAGTTCTTGGCCGGGGTGGTGCGGGGTTCTCTCTCTGGCTTTCTAGCGAGGCTAACCGGGTGGACATGTCCTGCATTAGTGCCATTAGATCTTGTAAAACTGTGGCTTCCACAGCCACAGTGGGTCCCGCCTCTTCTGCAGGCGGAACTGCTTCAGCACTGTAGTCTACCTCTCGTGCACTCCTTGTCGTGGATGGAAGGGGTCCGCTTTTGGGCACAGCTCCACTTGCACTGGAGGACTGAGGTCGTTCTGTTGCTGGCTGTGCGATTTCTAGAGGCTGACGACAGAGCGGGCACGTGGATGAGGTTTGCCGCAGTTGGGCCAAACACAGCTGGTGTAGCCTGTGTCCGCATTGCAACCTCTGGCTTGTGATTTCATCCATGTCCTCGTGACATATTGAGCATAAGAGCGCTGGTCCGGCATCCGACCGCAACTTTCTCCTCTCGGGAGTTCTTTTGGTGGGCATTCTAAATACAATTGGTTTTCCTAATTAAATACCTAGATAAATATATATAAATAATGAAGAATATGGGTATATAATATTAACTATATGAATAATTAAAATAATGAAGAAAAGGTGAGAAAAGTTACTAAAATTCTTATGTGGCCGTCAGTGGCGAACTATCTCAGAACCTCACAAAAAAAATGTTTTAATTAAGTTATCAAAACAATATATATGAACGGTCTTTCCCTTCCGTCCTTCCTCCCAAGTATGGACACCAATGGCACAATCCTTCTCTGGCGTTTCAGGGACACTCTCTTGTGGCACCATGAAAATCAAGGTTCAGAAGTGATCCCTCATTAGCAAATCTCTCAAGTTACAACTTGTTAGCCCAGGGTTGGATTCGAATCCACAAGCAGCGCGTGTCTTGTCATGGATAGTCACGGATTAGCTAATCAGCCAATCACATGAAATCAAAATCCATGTAATTTAAGACACTTAGGCACCGCTGGTTTGGGGTGCGGATCAGAATCCTCCGCAAAGAGTTGTCGGGATAATAACTTCCGAACACAAAAAGGGACTCTAATATCATTTGGCCTTACTAGTTATACAATGGTGGTAAACCACCAAAGTATAATTCAAAAGCAGGACCAAACGATATTGATGTCCGAAGACAACACAAGTTCGAAAGTTATTAAATTGCTGGGGCACGATTAGTGCAAAAACCCTCGGGAGTTATCTACCCGCCAATAATCTAACACCTAGTGGGGACACCTAGAGACGATGGACTGTCTCGTGCTCACGACTGATGATACAGCCGGGCATTTCAGGCCCCACGTTGGGCGCTAATTTTAGTGAACAAAAAGTTTTCAATAAAGTCCGTGAAGGACTGCAGCGATGGTCTGCTGCCCCGGCAGAAGAAGATGTAGGTATCTGCCGAGAATACCCTCGTCCGGAGACGCGTGAATGCGCTGGCAGGCTAGCATTGCGGTGTCGTGGGGCGGGTTCGTTTCCCCGGCACGAGGGCATTCTCGGCAGATACCTACATCTTCTTCTGCCGGGGCAGCAGACCATCGCTGCAGTCCTTCACGGACTTTATTGAAAACTTTTTGTTCACTACAATTGGCGCCCAACGTGGGGCCCGAAATGCCGGCTGTTGTAGAGGTGCTCTTTCTGTCTTCCGCCGAATCCTTTTGTTTCTTCCCGCTAGAATCGTTCTTGCTCGTTGATTGGCAACAAGGCAACATATGTTCGATCATCCGAACAAACGGTTGCCGAGACCTTGAAAGCGAATCAAACGCGGCATCAGCTAATTAGTACTGCTCCAGTGCTGGTTCTTCGGACGAATTGAAATCGTTATCGAAATGGGGCTTGGGTATTGCATGTGTACGAGTAGCTATCAATCACTGTAATCACGGCAGCCCATGGAGTGATTACGGCTTGTCCTCAATTCAAATGGCGTTGGGTACCCGTATTTATCCTTGCACTATCAACACCGTGATTGCATTGAGAAAGTTTTGGTCAGCTCTAGGTGCACGGCAACTGGTAATAATTCCTTAGCAAAAAAGTTCACCTCAACAGAGTATTCCCCGCAAATTTTAATTGTTGCCTGTTTCGACTCACCAATAAGTTCGTAAACACGCTCTCTTATATTTTTAAAACTATCGCGCACGCAGATAAACCGATAATTTGTTCTTCGCACATCACGGATATTTTTATTTTATAGTTCCAAATAGTCTTAGATTAAGTTTATGTTGAATCGTCATTTGAAGTGTTTGCACTTTATGAAAATGATTTAATACACATGCCTTGTTTTAAATACTAGTGTGCAATATTTTAATTTCGAATGATAATTTTAATTTAATTTTAGGTAGGGTTGCGTTTGAGCCATTAAAAGTTTAATATATTAATAATTGGTCAAGAACTTAATGAACTTGTTATGTCCCGCAAAATAAACAGATACGACATTGTATAACTTGTATAGAATGCTTATCGCCTCCTCCGGATTCACCACTGAATCACTAAAAGCTGGCATTTGACTTTCGTTCAGGGAATCTGATTCTAAGGAATGTTCACTTACTCCCGCAAGGTTCCGGAATCCTTCACGTCTTCCTGCTAGATTTGTTCTTGCTAGTCGACGGATATTCGTGATCGTGTTCTAGAGGCTAGACAATCACGTTTGGACGAGTTGTTTTTCTTCTCACTTGAATCCTTCGGGTGAGATTTATCGTGTTCTCGATTAGTGTTATCATCGGTTGGGTTTTGGCGACGTCTCTTGGGACGCGAAGGTGTCGATAAATCTTCACAACTTGGCGACGAGTCTTGGTCCGATATCCGTTTTCGTTCAAATCTTTTGGATGCAGGATTTGGTGGTTGAGATTTATACGATCTCATAGATCCACTCGTATTCGTACTATTTTCTAACAGGCGTTGTTGTTGACGTCGCTGTGTTGCCAACGTTACACAAGGAGTCGGCGTTGGCTTCGTTATGTGTCGACTTTGTTCGTAGACTTCGAGAGTTTTTTCCCACTTTGTGTTTTTGCTACTATTTTGGTGGCTATTGTAATGTGAATGGCTACTGGAAGCTTGTGAACCTGGCGCCGTGGTCGTGTTGCTACGATGCCCCTCCGTCACTGCCGAGAGCAATTGATTGTTAACGGGTTCGGCCATAGACGACACTTAACCGTCCACTCTATGTCACTAATCATGCCCCTGAAGCGAATTTTTCCTGTCCTTGTCCTATTTAATGCTTTGATTACACCGAGAATTGTGGGGGGAGAAGGGAGTTGATCGATGTGAACAACACTAGCTCCAATATCTAGAGTACCCCTTTTTTTATATGCCGTTTGGGTAAGGTGACTGTGGCAGTGTGCTTGAATGATAATAACAAAATATTGACCGCACTACAAACGCAACCGGAATTTCCATCAAATTTCGAAGTTACTAATTACGTTTTCAATTGTTTGCAACGATGCGACAATAAAGAAAATCAATACTCACAAAAGTTGCCATACAAATAACAGTAAAGTCCACATTTCGCATTGCACACACACTCCCTATCCCGACGTATCTTCATTCCGGATGTGCTTTTAATACATGAAGGAGCTCCAATGAGGGGTAACTTAGAATATGAACACATCCTTGGCCACTCAAAATTACATTACTTTTCTACACGAATTTTATGCGCCCTGGTATCAATGAAGGTCACTAAGTCTTCTTCGTTGCCAACTGCAATGGTCTTGCCATCCGGCGACCATGTGATATTAATGTTTTCACCGTTCGTGTTACTAATTGTAGCACACTTGCCTGCATGCACATCTTAGATTCTCACCGTCTTATCACCACGCGCCGTGCTCAGCAAATCGGGCATATATGGGATGCAGCAAATAGGGGTGGATGCCTCAGCCAACGACTCTGTCTCCAACCTTTATCCAATCTTTTGGCTCAAAGTGTCTGGAACAAATGCGCGACTTAGCGTTGATTGTCGTATTTGACTGTCCAATTACATTCAGCCATAATGGCTTCTCTGCTGCCGACTCCCGAAATCACTTTACCACTCGTGATCTCCCTGCGGTTTTTTCCAAGTTGCCAAATTGGCGGGGCCGAGCCATCGAGCAACGAAACAGCAATGGAAAATCGCGCAACGTTTCGTTTAATAGTGCCATCTATGAGTGAACCCGCGATGGTGATAATGCACACTCGTTTCGGTTATTTTTAAAATTCTAAATCGTCTTTTGTAGATTCGTTTAAATTATCAATTGAAGCAATTTTCGTTTAATGATTAGGCGTGATTAAGTGGGAAAAATCGAAAGAATTAGACAAATTTTAGGGGGCTTAAATGATACAATGATTTTAGCGTTCATATAATTTAAAAGGTTAACCGTTTCGTTCTTAGCATTTGTATCCCGCGTTACACCGCAATTTGTTAAATTATATTCAAAAGATATTGTAGTAAAATCACTACACATTAAAATATTAAACAGTTTTAGAATTTTGTTTCCCGGGAGTTAAGTACAAAAGACATTTACTGGACCTATTTTCCATGCAAAAAAAAAACGAGTGTTGCGATGGGGAAGGTGACTCAATCGACTGAATCCTTGTTAAATTGAGTTCGTGCTGTGTGCCTGTGTCAGCGCTGCTTTTAGAGCAATAGCTCCTAGATTACTACAAAATGTGCATTACAACTTATTCATAAAAAATAAACCTATTCATATCCATTGGATTCTCCATACGGGAAAATGCATAAAGCGAAAATCTTTATGTAAATTGACCCTTCTATAAACAATGTATTGTCTTTGAGTGCGAAGATAATGCATCCGCATAGTCAAAGTCAAGTTCAATGCAATCGTAATCTAACACCCTTTAGATACCAACAATGAACTTGTCTTTGAGCGTGAAGACAATTGCATCGGCATGGTCAAATGAAATTAGAGAACAGATGTTTTGTTTTTGCTTACTATATTGTTCTGGCGCACGTCGTACGTGTAATAAGATCTTTTAATAGATAGGAATTGAGCAAGATGTTATTTACATATTCGAATAGGATTTTAATATTTGAATTGGAATTCGAATTGGAATTTTGATAGGAATTTAATTTGGACTTTAAAATGTAAATTCATTGCAATTGTGATTAGGATTTAGAGTTTGAACTGAAAGATTTTCAATGTATATTACACCTCGGTCCTAAAAGAAAAACAAATTGAAAAAAAAATTTTTTTTTTTTACAATGGTTATTACAATATTTGCCGTGTAACGTACTTATTTCTTAGATATTTTGAATTTATTCTAGGTTTGTTGTGAGTCTATATAATATTTTGTTTATACTTATTTCTTTTTTAATCTATTATCGTGAATCAATAATTTTTTGTTGTTTTTCTCTATGATAGAGTTTACTCCTTGAGTTTCAACTACTTGGTATGGTCCTTCATATGGACTATCTAATTTACTATTTCTTTGAGTTTTCAAATATACCCAGTCCCCTGTTTGGAGTTTAAATGGATTTATATTGTGTTTATTTGATAGTACCCTTTTTGATTTCGATTCCCTTAAGATTTTGTAAGCGGTCTGTTGTGCGTTGTATAGTCTAGTTTTAAGTTCTGTCAGGTAACTGTCATAATTGTAGATGGATGTAGAGTTATCGTAGTTTCTGGGAAGGCTTGACAATCGATCAAAAACTAATTCGTAGGGTGTGTAATTTGTTTCACTATGGGATGTGGTGTTGTAAGCGAAAGTGTAGAAAGGGATGTGGTTATGCCATTCGTTATCTTCACAAAAAGTGAGCAGATATTCATTTAATACTCTGTGATTTCTTTCTAGGGACCCTAATGTTTCATGGTGGTATGGGGTGGATGTTTTATGTTCAATGTTCAAAGTTTTGCAGATGTTTTGGAATAGTTCATTGACGTATTCAGTACCTCTATCCGTCTTGATAGTTTTAAAATGACCGTACCTTAGGATAATGTTTTCAACTATTGCTTTTGCTACTACGTTAGCTTCTTTAGTAGGGATTGGTATGGCTTCAACAAATTTAGTAAGTTCACATTGTGCTGTAAGTATGTACCTAAATCATTTGAGATGCGTAATGGGCCTACTGTATCAATAGATACAACTTCGAATGATTTTGATGGTGTATCTGTGATTGTTAATTGTTCTTTAGTATGTCTTGTTATTTTGTTTTTATTACAAGTCTCACATTGTTGTATTATATTTTTAACCATTTTGTTCATATTTCGGTCGGTGGTCTGTTCTCCAATAAATTGCCTAAAGTGCTTTTTCTTTTCTCAATAAATTTTATGATGAACGAAAACTGGGTAGATTTAGATATTATTTACTTCTTTAACAATGGTTTTCTTAATAAACCTTTTTGCTCATCAAAAGATTCCAAAAAGGAAAAATATTGAAATAATTACAATAATGTAAGTAGACTGATTGCCTGTGTAAATTTGAATCTACGAGACCCATTATAAGAAATATTATTAGATTTTTAATTTTATTTTAAGTTTTTCTTAACATTCTAATTTTTCTCGTAATTTCTGCATTTTTGTTTTTGATATCCCAGGTGAGGTGATACTCTTTATAGAGTACTGCTATTTCATTGCGTCGTTTAAATGCTTGTTCTCCTCGTTGTTTCTTCTTGATGATTGTTTTTGGCGTCAGTGTTAGTATTTTAGGCATCGCTTATAAACGGTACCAATACATTTTTTCTTTTTTTATTGGAACATAGGGGGTATTTCGTTTGTCTTATCTGGTGCTTGTGTTTCATATTTTTCCGCAAGCCACGAATTGATTATCTGCTCAGATTGTTACGAATAGTCTTCTGTCTCGGGCTTTTCTTGTAGTTCATCTAATTCTCCAAGTTCAGGTCGCAGGATCGCCATGTTGTGTTAGGTATAAGTCTAGGAGCTGAAATTGTCGTGGCTTACCTAGAGATTAATATAGCGTCTAGGTGCGCATGTAGTTGAGGCAAACGAGTGCCGGAATACTAGGCGTTATAAGCCTGATTGATAATGCAATTTGGTTTGGGCAGAATGCCAGACTGTTAGGCTATAAGGCCAGATTAAATTTAGGCAGCAATGCCAGTTTCCGAATGAATAAATATACAAGGCGAGTGGCCAGTTTAAAGTATTTCAAACGACTGTATTTTCTTTACTTTCCCTTAGCCTATTTATACGAAATTCTTAACAGGCTAAAAATCTATAGTCCAATAGAAAACTATAATGAAAAAACTCTTATGCTAAAAATGCATTGGTAAGGAAAACGTGCTTCGCATAAAACCGTACAATACATACATTCCTTAAAATCTATAAGAAAAAAATTCCCTAACGTAAATCTATTAAGAAAAAATCTACACATCGGAAATGCACTAATCAGTGATGAACATTCTAAACTACTCATAAAAAAAATGTGCATTACAACTTATTCATAAAAAATAAACCTATTCACATCCATTGGCTTCTCCATACGGGAAAATGCATAAAGCGAAAATCTTTCTGTAAATTGACCCTTCTATAAACAATGTATTGTCTTTGAGTGCGAAGATAATGCATCCGCATAGTCAAAGTCAAGTTCAATGCAATCGTAATCTAACACCCTTTAGATACCAACAATGAACTTGTCTTTGAGCGTGAAGACAATTGCATCGGCATGGTCAAATGAAATTAGAGAACAGATGTTTTGTTTTTGCTTACTATGTTGTTCTGGCGCACGTCGTACGTGTAATGAGATCTTTTAATAGATAGGAATTGAGCAAGAGGTTATTTACATATTCGAATAGGATTTTAATATTTGAATTGGGATTCGAATTGGAATTTTGATAAGAATTTAATTTGGACTTTAAAATGTAAATTCATTGCAATTGTGATTATGATTTAGAGTTTGAACTGAAAGATTTTCAATGTTTATTACATGGTGTTGGGTTCCCCGCTGAAATGCAGATTCCAGCCCTGGATGATGCTGGGAATCTGCGCCGGCTTCAGCCGATATGTAGCGTGTGGATGGATGCGTTGGTCCGGAGGAGCCACTGGAGCCTGAGTTGGTGGCGGTGCTTGGCTCAGCCGAGGCCGGTACACTGGAGCCAATGGATTCATTGCCGCACCAGACCGGATTCTTTCAGGATCGCGCCGCGGGTCTACCGGAAAATCCCAGGGATTTAAGTCCGAATCCCACATCGGAGGCGTTCTTGGACGAGGTGGTATTGGATCCCCCTTCTTGCTTTTCAGCGCGGCTATCCGGGTGGTCAAGCCTTGCATAAGTGCCATCAGATCTTGTAGGATGGTCGCCTCTACGGCCACGGTGGATCCTGCCCTTCCGCAGGCAGCACTGCTTCAGCTCTGCACATTAAGTCAGGCTCATAGGCCGCTGGTGGAACTGGATCCCGCCGGTCCTTTGGTTTGGGCACCGCCTCTTGAGCAGCTGGAAGTTCTAGGTGGCTGGAAGGTAGACCCGCTGACGTGGCTGGTTGTCGGCACAAAGGGCAAGTCCGGCTGACCAGTAAATGCTGGGACACGCAGGCTGCATGGAACTCATGTCCGCACCCCAAAGTTTGTACGGACGTCCCGTCATTTCGTGCTTGCTGGCAGATGACGCACAATGCCGTGGACCATGCGTCCGAACGCAACCGACGCTTATCTGGCGTGCGTTTGGTAGACATTGCTGAAACAATTTATTTTTAGTAAAGAAAAACTTAAGACTACAAACATATAACGTAAACACTATCGAAATGAATATATATAGATATATATAAGAAAAATTTGGAAAATGACGTGAAATATATATAATTTTCAAGTGGCCGTCAGTGGTGAACTATAAACGAACCCAAAAAAAAAAACGTTTGGATATCTATCATGAAAGTTCGGTCTTTCCATTCCGTCCTTCTTCCCAAGTACGGACACCAATGGCACACTCCTCCTGAGGCATCTCAGGGACTACTCTCTTGCGGCACCATGAGAATCAGGGCTCAGAAGTGCTCCCTTATCCGCAAGTTTTTACAAGTTACTACTTGTTAGCCCAGGGTTGAATTCTGACCCACAAGCAGCGCGTGTCTTGTTATGGATAGTCATGGATTAGCTATTCAGCCAATCACATGAAATCAAGATCCATGTAGTGTGAGACGTACCGCTTGGTTTGAGGAGCAGATCCGCAAAAATAGATGTTGAAATAATAACCTCCGAATACAAATAGGGACTCTAATATCATTTGGCCTTACTAGTCATACAATGATGGTAAACCACCAAAGTATAAATCAGAAGCAGGACTAAACGATATTGATGTCCAAAGACAACACACGTCCGAAAGTGATTAAGTTGCTGGGGCACGATAAGTGCAAAAGCCCTCAGTAGTTACCTACCCACCAATAATCTTGACACCTGGTAGGGACACTTAGAGACGATGGACTGTCTCGTGTTCACGACTGAAGATACAGCCGGGCATTTCGGAGCCCCACGTTGGGCGCCATTTGTAGTGCATAGGCAAAATCAAAGTCCGTGAAGGACTGCAGCGATGGTCTGCTGCCTCGGCAGAAGAAGGTGTCAGTATCTGCCGAGAATGCCCTTGTCTGGGGACGCGTGAATGCGCTGGTAGGCTAGCATTGCGGTGTCGCGGGGCGGGTTCGTTCCCCCAGCACAAGGACCCACTACAAAGAATTTCACATTCACGAATTTCTGGGGTCGAACAAAAGCAAGGTGACCGAAGTCGCAAAAACTGTAGGCAACTACAACAGGGGTAAATGACTTGTTCATGGAACAAGAGAAACAAGTAAAAAGGGCGGAATATGGGTAGCTTCGTCCTTACCCGAAGAGGTTCATGGCCCGCAAATGAGAGAGGAGCAACCGGGTGGCGATGGAGCCCCCATGCACCCACCCAACCGGATCAAAATCCATAATTGTTGTAGTGGCCAGGTATTCCTCTTCTGAGTGGAAAACTCATACAACTTAACTCGCATGAGCCTTCCCATCAGAGGAGAAGTACCCCGGTGACCAATTTATGTCATAGAACTATGCAATTCGATTACATAACCCTATGCCATAAAGAGGCACCTTGCTCGGGCCACTCAACCCGCGAAGTCACCTGAAACAAAAAGGTTAATTGATGCCCGATGGCTGGCGCATTTGTGGCGTGAAGAGCCTACCAACGTACCGGGTCCTATACCCGGTCAAAAAGAAGGAACGGAAAGACTGACGGTTTATCTTAATGAAGCATTTATCTTTTTATTTTCTGCATTTCAACTGGACGTTAACGATATTTTCAAAAAAAGGAATTTCTTCCGTAAATAGTGCTTCTTCCAAATACAATAAAACGTAAGTTATTTTTAATTTGGATTGCTTAAAGCAAAACAAAATTTTTCAGTCTAAAGCAAGTAAATATCAGAACAAAATGTCGGACGGAAATTTCGATTTCAATTTAAAATAAACTATGCTTTCAATTTGATTTCATACGGTTTTTTTTTGATTGCAAGGAAAAACAGAAAAAGGAGATTTACACTTTGTAATAAATAATTTTCAAACGAATCTGGGTACTTACCCACATGGTCCTTCGAGCGCTCGATGACGATGCAGGTATCCTCTAAATTTCCAATAAAAGAAAAAATTCTAAATTTCCCTAGAACGAGAGTTTCTTCGCGATCACTTGACGATTTCAAAAAAATAGACTTGAGATAGCTCACTTTGTAAAATTTTCAACAAATCGCACAGGTCAAAACAAAATGTTTATTCCGATTAACATTCTACTATTATGTATAAGACCTCCTTAGAATTGTGCGCTACTACGTATTGCAGTTTGAAGCACATATGTTTTGTTGCCATGGAAGATGCGACACACATTCATCGACGAAGGTTGAATTTAGGGAATTGTGATTTCTGTTCAGCATTGAGATCTTTCGGGTTGACACCTATCAATTTCTAACTCGTTTGATCGTTAATTGCGGTTTAAAGAGCAAACAGATCTTCGATCACCACTTAATATTCATAGAGCTGCGCCACCATCAATAGAACATTGCCGTCGTCTCACTTTCGTGCATGCAAAATTTATTTCGCTTTAGTAGTCTTATCACTTCCCGGTTCACTTCGTTCTCTCCCTCGTTCTGTCTGCTTTTTCATCCCAGCTTATAATTCGTCATGGCCTTGACTTGAGCGTATGCACCAAATCCCAACTGGTGTTCGTCGTTTAGCACAGACCGTTGTTATGCGATGAAGTCCAATAAACAAATTGCCAAGCAGACAATCAAATACACCAAAGTCCTTGATGAATGAGAAAAAACCCGAAATTTTGGTGTAGTATTCACAAAATCGAGCGTCCCAAGGCTGCGAAAGCAAGTATATGGCGCTTAGTTGGCAATGAGAAAGAAAAAAGTGGTTGTAACATCCATGTGAACTTCACGAAATGTGTATGGCTGGCTTAGATGATAGTAATAAAGCACAACGCACGTGGAGATGATTTTTCTACACTATTTGGCGACAAAATAGCCACAAGCAGAGCGTACACTCGGAAATCTGGCAATTTCCACACACAATACAGGCGAGCACACCAAAACACCGACTGGCATCCTTCACTCCGCAAGCAAGCTACACACTCCTATTTCATCTGACTTTTCAAGCGTTTCGGGCAAAAATAATGCAAACGCTATTCACACAACCGTTTTCTCTCCAACCCCACCGAAATAGAACATTGTAATGATCCCGTTGTGCTTGGTGATCGCTGCACTGTCACCAATGCCATATTAATCACTGCATGCGCACGATCAAGTTAACACATTTTTTTAATTCAATTTGCATATAGTCTCGATACTTAATGCGATTATTAGCACTTTTCACGAAAAAAATGTAAGCGAGAATGTCTACGAATGCGCCATTTTTCTTGCGATCTCCTTTCACTCCTCGCGTCCACGCGCGTTGGCGATTGCAAGCAGACTCCCCCAATGTCTCGCGGCAGGTTCCCAACTCATGACCATCATCGCGACGAGCATCATTGCTGTGTCGGAGGAAATAGAATATATATGGAAACGGTTTGCTGGTTGTGTAGTGATTTAACAGATCTGGCCTATATTATGCAGGAATTTCCTTTAACCTGCGCTGAATTCGAATCGAGCATTTTTAGTTATTTTGAATATATAAAATATTAAATCTATAAATTTGACACAAAAAAAAAAATAAAATTTAGATTTTACATAAACTTATCAAATAATTTAAAAAAAAAATTAATTTAACAAACTGCTCGATTACTACAGGGGTGAGGTGTTGGCTTGCGCCACGATCCTCAACCGGCCCTTTGGCACTTCACGCCACCCCGAACCATTAATATGACAAGTTGGTTCTCTCTTCAGGCTGGCTGATATTTAGAGTTTTAAAATAATTTATAAATTCGATTGTAATGTTAATGTTTTTAGAAGAGTAATGCTTTAAAATTAACCCTCGCCTTTGGTGTTCTGGTTTTGATGGTCAGAGTAGCAGGTAAGTGGTGTTACAGCGAGTTCTTTCCCCGGGAGTCTTGATGATGTATATTGGATACACATCAAGTGGGCTCCCAGTTCATACCAGTATACATAGAGTATACTTTTCCCAAACGGTGTCCGAAGCCCTTCAACTCCTGTATGACACCATTGCTACTCATACTGTCTATCAAACTGGATCAACGTTTTTAAAAAAATCAAAAAATAATGTTAATTATTTGAGTAAAAAGAAATAATAATATCAATACCTAACTATCATATCAAAGCTATTCAGTCCATAAAACTAGATCAATCTTCTTAAGAAAAAAAAAAATCAAATAATTAGTTCAATCATTTAAATAACAAAAAGAAAGTATGAAACTTAACCAATCTTCTTAAAAAAAATATAGGATCATGTTAATCGTTTAAACAACAAAAATATGATATCAGTTTAACGCTAATCATACTGATCCTCTACCCAGAACAGCCTTTCAACGAAACAAATAATTATATTGGTCATTTTAATAACTAAAACATAATATCTACTTTCAAATAAAGTATTATTTCTACCCATACTGTCCATCAAATAAAATCAGTCTTAAAATCAAACAGTCAAATATAACATTAACATCCAATAATATAATCAGGGAAATCTTCAATTTGTATTCTTCATTCATAAATCTTTAGTCTCATCTTACATGTGTGAAGACCATTCATCTAACTCCTAACTCTTCAGAACCAACGTAAAATTTATAAAGATATAAAATTTCAGTCAACTAACATGCAAAACACAAAACATTACGAGTAAATATTAAACACAAATAAGCAAAACAAAAACTTAATAGCGAGCAAACAAACGCGTGCCCATTGTTGTCGAAATACGATATCATTTATCGCTCCAGCTACTTAAACAATACTCATACCCACATGCATAAAAATTTCTTATCTTCCGAATTGAATGAGGATTCGAATTGCCTGAGCTGTAATTCAAAGAGCGAACAAAAACAAACATTTAAGTATGAATTGAATAGATAGACATCCGGGCAATAATATGAAAGAGCAAACGAATAAATTAACTGTGCTAAACAAATATAAACAATAATTTACTTGAGAACGGAAATTTCCCAACGCAAATAAACATGAAACTAAGTTAATTTCATGTTACACTGACACAATTTAAGAATGGGAGCTTTGAAGCAACAGAATTTTAGTTATTAGAACAATACAACAATGCAAACGGTTTTACCCCAAAACCAATTATCTTATTCAAGTTCCACTAAAATTCACTCTCAAATCACCAAATTTACATCCAGCACTAAATATGCCATTTCATAATGTTAAGGAAACGGGAAAAGTGGCAGTCAAGTCGGTAAAACCCCGGAAAAACTATCAGCAGACACGCTTTTTCGATGTATGAATTGCACGATCACTGAAATGAAAACCAGTTGATTACACAACAGCCTCTGAACCGTCGACGTAAGCTGTCGGCGGACACGCTATTTTTAGTTATAAGTCCCTAAAGAAATAAATAATAGCCTCTGAGCTGCCCGATTTCAACTTTCGGCAGACACGCCACATTCAGTATTAAGTCATATGTAAAACAGACATCGATTTACCATCCAGTCATAGCCTCTGAGCTGTTAATCCAAAATGGTTTGCAAATACGCCATTAACCAAGTATCCTTTAAACAAGCCATTACGTTTCCTTACACAGTAAATACATTATAACAGCCAACTATTAAAAAAGTCCCAATAAAACTCCTGTGGAAACTGCAAGACAATTCAAAAAACCCACCCATTACCCACCTTTTTACTTTACATATGGCAACGATATCAAATTGCGTCTTAGAATGCTATAGTATATACTTTAAGATTCTTTAAACAATCGTTTTCTCAAGATCGATATCAAAAATTTTATAAACAGCTAATGAAGTGACCTCGCACGGCACTGTACTGTCTTCCTGCAAAGCCTAGGACAGCATTATGCCAAACTATGCAGACACGCACTAGGGAAAAATTAGACGGAACACATAAAGGGTCTTGAATGAAGGCCGAAACTATATGTTCCCAAGCCCATATAGTGATAGTGTCGCTTCGACCATAATCTTTCTCGCAAGATATTTTCAACGCAGTATATCTGTTTAACAGATCAGTAAAATCAGTGCAAGTATATACCAGAACTTTTAAGCTTAGAACCGCTCCTTTTAATTTCAATTTAATGAAACAGATCATCATCATTCACAACTCATACAATATTTCTATACTTCACTAAAAAACCTTCATAATAAATAGTAGATTCCGATTTATAAATAATCCACAACTATTTACACATACAGCTGAATATATTTCTAATAACTCTCCCTTTTTACCACCACAAACGGATAAAAAAGTATGGAATAGACAACTTAGTCCAATTAAATGACAATTTATTGCATATACCTTAAAAGCTCTTCCTCCTACACAATCGCATAGCATAGATGAATTAAAAGCCCTGCCCACTACGAAATGCATTAAGCCGACTTAATTATAAACAAATGCTCTTCAAGGCAATTACCATCCAACCACGAATTAGTACATACATATCATATAATTCACATAATTCCTAGCAATCAGCGCATGTAAAAGCTACAATACATCGCTTCATTCAATTTTCTTAAGCATCATTGCAGGAGCAATGCTAATCATATCATCAAAGCTCGTTAGCGGCGAGAAACAACAATCACAGAAATCTTCAATCCATGATTCCCACTCCCATTAACAACATTAACCATACATATTAAGGGGAAAGTTTATTTATCACACTCATTATCTCGCATCCTTTAAGGGCAAGATAGCTTATACTAAAGTCTTGGGAATACAATAACAACGACTCCCAAGCTACATCAATTGAAAACTATTCTCTCGGCAAAACTTCTTCCGAAGCGAATCAATTCCCGAACGTAAGGATCGTGTGAAATATTCATTCCCTGTTTACATATTAACTCATTCACAAGAAATAACCGCTAAAGCTTTAAAAAATTTTACGATTGAAACTTCCCTACTAACCTATTCGCATAATAATTTAAGAGAATGGTAGCAAAAGCATACATAAAGAGCTTTTGTTATAGCATTCAAGAAAGTAATTTAATAGAGTATGAATAAACCATGTATGGTATAAAGAAATTATTTTTTTTGTACATTTAAACTATTTTGAGCGCCGTCCACATTAAATCCTCACTAACGCTAACTGTTTATAATTTACTAAAACCTGCGCTAATCAGACAGTAACACTAAAATAACCACTAACCAAACAAAACGTAAAATTCTATCTTTGGCAATTACAGTTAATAATTACAATTACAGTATTCAAAAAGAAAATAAAAAAAAAAGAGAAATGCAGAATATGTAACAATTAAATACCAAAATCTATTTTGAGATGAAATATGCTGAAAAAAAAGCAAATCATTAACTTCCAAAAAGAAAAATCAGCATTGAATGTGGATGTTAAAAGAAAATGTATTGTATTACCAAGTAAAGCCGATTATACACCTATTCCAAAGAAGAAATTTAATTCCGGTATTCTTCAATTGTAAAAAAAAATAATAGTTTATTCTCAAGGAAAAACGATTTCGGACCGGAAAATATGTTCAGTCTATTCTTCAACTTTATATATTAGTAAAACGAAACAATTTATAATCCTGTAGTTTACGGCAGAAATGAAATATTAACATCTTAATTTATAATTGTATCAAATGAAACAAAGATTATTTACTATACAGAATCAAACTGAACACGAGCTTGTTGACTTAAAATTTTATCAAACAAAAGCAATAGTGAATAATTATACTGACTAATGATTGAACCAAACAAAATATTAATCCTCGATTATATCGATCTTAGTTCATTGTATCCAAAGAAATACTAGAGTATCATTACAGTAACTTATGATTAAATCAAACAAAACATTGTATGAAATCAAACTTCAAATTATTAATTTATAATTGTAGTAGATTATGAAAGCAGCATGGATATGTAATACATATTAATTAACATTAACTCAAGGTACCAAACAAAATAGGAAAATATGTATAAAATCAAATCTTAACTTAGTAATTTTTGATTATAGTAATTTGCAAATGCAACACTGACATGTAATACATATTAATTAGCATCAACTTATGGTACCAAATGAAATATTATTATATTTTGTTTATGATTGAATCAAACAAAACATTGTATAGTATCAAACCAAACATTAACTCATTCATTCATAAATGTGGAAATCTACAATTCTAACGTTGGCTTGTAACAACATATTAACTAATGTCAATTGGATAGAATTATAACATTGGCGCGTTAGCATTAGTAAATTACGCATAAGCCAGCAGCAAAACATCGGTTAATAATAAGTTGCGAGAAGTACAGTGGACAACAGCAATGGTAATAACAGCGCGAAATATAAGTACGAATGATTTGCACACAAGGGAATGTAGTGAGAATCAACCAACGACAAAATTTGCCATTGGGGATACATTAGGATCATCGGAGTAAAGCAACGATTTATTGTACTCTCCAAGTACACAAAATCCCATTTTCAACTGACGGAAGAAATGTTGGGAGCGAACAATTACCACCTATGTTATATACTCACATACAAGCAAGCCCATACGCCCATTGTTATCAAAGCATATAATTGTCGTCCAATGGGCATACGCTAGATCAACCCGCAATTCACTTCATACGTACATGGTAAGTTTCACGTATGTTGCGGCCGCTGTGAAGCTTCAACATATGGATGACGCGTACATGGCAGCGTGTAACCACAAGCGAGAAGCTGTATGTATGAGCAAGCTAATGGAATAGCGATCATGGAAAACTTTCGCCTGCCGACTGAGAGCTGCGGCGAATATAGGGGCGAAAAGATTTCCTCGCTCATATGTAATGTATTTCCCCCAACCTGGCTACGATAATATCGTAATATTGCAGAATGGCTCTCAGCGTCTACAAATTGATAAGGTGAAGCGGGGAGAGAAGTTCACAGTAAATGAGAACTCACGTCTCAGTGATTTTAGCGGCAAATTGGATCAATATTTATAGTCGTGGAGTCTTATACCAGGCAGTCAGTCTCGTTCAAATCCAAAAGGGAACGTACTGCTTCCCAATTACCGCTTACATCATCCAAGTATTCGCGATTAAAATTTAGCCGAAGATCTTGTCCTGTGTACGAGAAAGTGGTAAGGGGTGAGGTGTTGGCTTGAGCCGCGATCCTCCATCGGCTCTTTGGCGTTTCACGCCGTGTGACCACCCCGATCCACAAACCCGTCTTTTTAGTTCCCTCTTCAGGCTGGTGCTCACCTGTGTAAGCCTAATATTGTTAGTTAGTTGATTAATCAATTTGGTGTTAATATAAGTTTTAAAAAATGAACAATAAAATGAAAAGTAATTCATTAAAAATTAACTCTCGTCTTTGTTGTTCTGGTTTAAATGGACAGAGTAGTAGGTAAATGGTGTTACAGCGAGTTCTTTCCCCGGGAGCCTTGATGATGTATATAGGATAAACATCAAATGAGCTCCCAGTTCATACCAGTATACATAGGGTACACTGGTTACGTAACAAAAGCTTTCACATGATCGCTATTCCATTAGCTTGCTCATACATACAGCTTCTCGCTTGTGGTTACTCGCTGCCATGTACGCGTCATCCATATGTTGAAGCTTCACAGCGGCCACAACATACGTGAAACTTACAATGTACGTATGAAGTGAATTGCGGGTTGATCTAGCGTATGCCCATCGGACGACAATTATATGCTTTGATAACAATGGGCGTATGTGTTTGCTTGTATGTAAGTATATAACATAGGTGGTAATTGTTCGCTCGCAACAAACGGGTCTTGGTATGCCTGAATTTTAATTGTAGATGTGAATAATTAAATTTTTCAAATCTGCAATTCAAAATTTGGATCAGTATTATGGTAGTTTTCGAGCAGTTTGCTTAGGCAAGTGCGAGGCGACGAGGATTGCGAAAGAGGAGCTGAAGGATCTTCAGGTAGAAAATCCATTGTGTTCGGGGTCGGAATGCCGAGTGGTATGACAGAAAAAAACGATTAGTGGACGGACAGACTGACGCAATTGCTTTTGGCTTGCTGTAAATGGGCAAACTTTGCATGTGATTGAAACTACGCCTAGATGGACTAAACAGACGTGTATGTTTAAACTATCGATGGAGGTCAAAGTCAAAGTCAAAAGCGCTTTATTCAATACTAATCATAATAAATTTTAGAAGAATATAAAGCAAATTCCAAACAATAACAATACAAAAACTTAATGGCCCCAATGGCTCTCTTAATTTATACGTTATCAGTTAAACACATTTTATCAAAAAACTATAGCAAATTCCAATTAATTAAGATTATAACATATTTTATGATTTGATTGGAAAAAGGAGAAAATACCGATCTACACTATTCAAAATTATTTATAATTTTAACATAACAGTGAACTTTGGTTCTAAATCTAATACGTTATAACCTAATTCTAATAAAATTCATTCAAAAAATGCTATCTTAATACTAAAAACTTCATTCATAATATTCTTAACCTACGTGTTTAACCTTACCTCTAAACCTAATATAATAAATATAACATATACATAACCTATCCCAAATTTTGAACACAAATAAACAACAACACTAAATGTAACAATAATGAGCTGAATCTCAAAAACGAAGTAACGAAAAACACAAAAACTGAAAACAAACACGAATAATTAGACATTCTTATTCAACCACCAATACCTATGTTGCTCGCCAGCCAGCTCCTGCATCGCTGATTGCTATTGCCGGTTATTCGCCATCTGAAAATGAAAGAAAAAACACAAAGAATCGATGTTTTAGGTCAACTAAATGAAGTCACTTATCTGATAACAGCTGGACGCACGAGTCCCGGTCACTTTTCATGGATACTATATTCAGTTGTTTATTTGATCGGAACTTCACTCCCGCACTTGTTTATATCAAACAATAACAACTATGACATTTAAAGTGAAATGTCATTAAGAGATTACAATTCAGAATAGTAGATTTAAAGTAGTAGAATATCGTAACATTCATTACAATTCAGAATAGTAGATTTAAAGCAGTAGAATATCGTAACATTCACAATGACAATTATAGTAAATAGTTAGATAGAGACAACTCAATTTGTTAAAGGAAAAGTACCGAAATCCTTTGTTCAAATTGATTTCTTTGTTTGAAAATTTCGGTACTTTCGGCAATTTAGAGACTAAGTTTCAGTAGTATTTTGGAAGTTGGATACGACAGAACTATCGCTCGCGAAATTAAATCGTTACGAATTTGAATCGTTTTTTACTAGAGTGAATTATTACCGGACTATTATTTTTAGCGTTCCGTTTTTAAATAAAGTTTTATCTTAAAGTGTAGAAAGTGTTTTTCTTGGTTTTTGATTTCATCAATATTTAAAATTTGAGTTTTCAGTTGCAACATTTTTTGGTCCTTCGAGCCGGGTCCTTCGTCGATCCATAGAATTAGACTGAAAACTTCTCAAATACGGGAGTTTACACAGTGAAAAGTGTTTTTTAATCAAATATCGGTCGCGCGGTTAATTTAATAAACATTGCAAGGACAAAGTGACAACGACAGAAAGGTCCGGTAAGTCTCCATTTTCCCTTATCCAATTACCTTTTCTATGGCATAAATCGATTCTAGCAATTGATATAAGTAAATTTTAAATAGATTGTGTGTTGGAATGACAAAGTCGAATATATATATTTCGAGAAGAAGTATTTTGTGCACAAAACGCTTACACATTAGCAATCGACAAAGACCATTTGGAAATAGATTTTGTGTCTTTGAATACAAATTCGACAATATATTTCGAGAAGAAGTATTTTGTGCACCACCAATTACTTCTCATACGCTGCACAAATCGTTTAGACATTAGTGGTCGATAAAATCATTTGGGAATAGATTTTTTGTCTTGGAATACACATTCGAAAATATATTTCGAAAGGAAGTATTTTGTGCAGCACCAATTACGTCTTATACGCTGCATAAATAGTTTTATACATTAGTAATCGATAAATTCATCTGAAATAGAATAACAAAGTCGAATATACATATTTCGAGAAGAAGTGTTGTGCACCATCAATCACTTCTTATCCGATACGCAAGCTAACTATAATATTATTCTACACTACTATTGGGGTACAGTTGTAAGTTTTTGTTTGATATTTGGAAATATAAGCGTGTCGCCAAATTGTGATCCAATATTACATGCAAAGTGCGTCCCATTTCACAAAAGGTTAATATAAAAAGATGGATCGCTTAATGGCCCAACAAAAATTGTTGAGCGATCAGCAAAATAAAATGTATACAAATTTCGGTAAGGATTCGAAATCCCGCAAAACAGTAGCATACGCTAATAAATTGTTACAGCGTGTGCAAGAGGTTCGTCAGTCATTCATGCAAACTCACGAGAAAATCCTTACGTTGATGAATGGGCAGGACGAGTTATCATCGGACTATTTTTCACAGAATTGTTATTTAGCGTTCGAGGAACTCAATTTAAATTTCGAAACGGAGTTAGAAGAGTTGCAAATGGAACAGGGAGCACAGGGTACACAAGGAGGCAAAGAGGTACCAAATCAATCCCTTGTAGCAGCGAACGATACAGATATTCAACTTCCACGGATCAACGTTCCGAAGTTCAGTGGAAATTACAATGAGTGGACGTCGTTCAAGGATTTGTTCACATCTCTGATTCACAGGAAAGGGAGTTTGTCTATGGTGGAAAAGTTACACTATTTGAAGAGCAGTCTGTCAGGTGAGGCTGAACAATTACTTAAACATTATTTCATCACTGAAGCAAATTATGAGTCAGTGTGGAAGTTGCTTGTGGAACATTACGACGATAAATATGTGTTGTTAAGCGCACAATTAAAAAAACTGTTAGCGATTGGTAACGCCAATGAATCTGCATCGTCAATAAAACTGTTATTGGATAAAACTCTCGATTGCACTCAAGCAATAGAAAACCTGGAGGTTGAAGACAAATGGGATGCAATGTTGGTACACCTAACAACACAGCGACTGCCATCTGACACACGCCAAATTTGGGAGCAGCAACAAGCATCAGAGTCTGGAACAGCGTCTTTCCAGAAGCTAAAAATTTTTTTGCAATCTCGCTTTAGAGCTCTAGAAGCTGCTGGGGTGGACAAGCAAAGAACCAGCAGAGCTTCACATAGTGTGTTGATGACGAAGGGAGAAAAAAGAACTACGTGCGTTTTGTGCAAGGGTCCTCATCATTTGAGACGATGCACTGGGTTCCTACAATCTGAACACTCTGAAAGGTTTGATATTGTGGAGAAAAATGGTTTATGTCTCAATTGTCTGAGCAAAGGACATCTGGTTGGAACGTGTCCAAGTACGTCGAGATGCTTCCAGTGCAAAAAGGCACATCACACACTCCTTCAAAAACCCGCCGAATTAAATAATGGAACGGCTAATCAATCAATACCTTTGTCTGAACATAAGGCGCAATCATCGAACTCGGTGTCACATAATAACCAGTATGCATCAACAGGATTCAATCAGCATTCTGCGGCAGCATTCTCACACTCTGGACAAATGTCCGCATATTTCGATTATGGATCATTGAGCAAATCGCCAACAGCTGTTAAAGCCAGCTCTGCTACCAGTAACACCAAACAGTCGGTATTGCTAGCGACAGCTTTAGCAAAGGTTGAAGCGTTGAGCGGTCGTGTGACTCTACGCGCCTTGCTGGATCAAGGGTCACAAACATCAATCATCACTGAAAGCGCAGCTCAAAGATTGGGACTTAAAAGAAAGTCCACAAATATTACTATAGCCGGAATTGGAAAAACGAAGGGTATCTCAACTAATGGAAGCTTGAAAATTAGACTATATACTAGAACAAACGAATGTTTGACAATCGATGCACTCATACTGAACAAGTTAACTAACTTTTTTCCATCACAGACAATTTCTACACCACTGCGAGAGTACATTGGAAATTTAGATTTGGCTGATCCCCACTTTGATCAGCCAAACAAAATTGATCTTCTATTGGGAGCAGATGTTTATGTTCAAATTATACTCGGAGGAGTTCGAAAATTGAAACTAGGTCCAGTTTTGCAGTGCACCAAACTAGGCTGGATAATATCAGGGAAAGTTGGTAGTGATGATGCGCAAACAATGCATACTATCAAAATAGAAACAAATGGAAATGTGAAAATCTGCGAATAGCTAAAACGACTCTGGGAGACAGAAGAAGTTGGAATTGGAAACGATATGACGCAAGAAGAAGAAGCCTGCGAGCAGCATTACAAAGTAAATGTGCAATGAGAATCGAACGGGCGGTATAAAGTCCGACTACCTTTCAAAGGTCCAGATAGTCAGCATTCATTAGGTTGTTCCAGGGCAAATGCAGTGGCAAGCTTATTGCATCTAGAAAAACGCTTTGCGGGAAATAGAAAACTCCAGGAAGAATATTGGGCAGTAATTCGAGAATATATTGATTTGGGCCATATGAAGGAAATTCCTTATTCTGAAAAAGTGACGTATGACCAAGGAAGAAGGATCAGTAGAGCCAATTTTTTGCCACATCATGCTGTATTCAAAGAGAGTACGTCAACAAAGTTGCGAGTGGTATTTGACGCCTCACGGAAGACAAGCTCTGGTTTGTCCCTCAACGACACATTATTAACTGGGCCGACCATCCAGAATAGTATGATATCGATTATCATCAATTGGAGATTAAAGCGGTTCGCAATGATGGCTGATATCACTAAAATGTACCGGCAGGTGAATTTGCATCCTCAAGATGCAAATTTCCAGAAAATCGTTTGGAGGCCACACCTAGATGAACCAATTAAAGACTATTGTCTTAGTACTGTCACTTTCGGAACAACTTCTGCCCCGTTTCTTGCAATCCGCACATTGCATCAATCGGCAATGGATGAAATTGAAAAGTATCCTGTAGCAAGTAAGTCGGTATTAAAGGAGTTCTATGTAGATGATTTGTTGTCAGGTGGATACAACATACAAGAAAGCGTGGATTAAAGAGATGAGTTGATCAAGCTTTTGAAATCTGGTGGCTTTCAACTAAGGAAATGGATTGCAAACGACAAGCGAATACTACAAGATCTCCCTGCTGGAGACATTGAAATGAAAGATTCAATAGATTTCGGATTGGACAACGGATATAAGTCACTGGGAGTTATGTGGTTCCCTCTGAAGGATTATTTTACATATCGATTGAAAAAAAAGGAACAATCAACAACCAATACGAAACGCTCAATCCTCTCTGAAGTAGCGCGTCTGTACGACCCATTGGGATGGATAGCACCTGTGATGGTAACAGCAAAAATCCTACTGCAAAGCCTATGGTTGTCTGGACAAGATTGGAATCAACCAATACCAAGTGCAATAAATACAGAATTGGTCAATCTGTTGGAACAATTACATAATATTGAGTACATTAAAATCCCAAGATGGGTAACATACCAACAAGATTCATCAATATCATTCCACGGGTTCTGTGATGCATCTCAACGGGCGTATGCAGCAGCAATTTACATAGTGGTACAGTCAGGATCATCGATCAGCAGTCACCTGTTAATAGCCAAGACCAAAGTGGCACCAGTGAAACCAATTAGCGTTCCCCGTCCAGAATTATGCGGTGCAGTCTTGCTGTCACAACTACTGAAAGAAATCACAAGGTCATTCAAATTCGAGAAAATACCTACATGGTTGTGGGCCGATTCCGAAGTTGTCCTAGCATGGTTGAAAGGGCATCCGACTCGGTGGACGGTCTTCGTGAGCAATAGAACATCCCAGATCTTAGAAAATACTGGCAATATTCCGTGGCGTTATGTTCCGTCCAAGTGCAATCCAGCCGACATAGCATCAAGGGGAGTCAAACCCAGGGACTTAATCGAAAATCAACTTTGGTGGAATGGACCAAGTTGGCTAGTTGAAAGTAGTGATCGATGGCCTAAAATTAAAGAGACCCAATCAATTAATATCGAGAAGCGGAAACATATAATGGTTAATGTCAGTTGGCAAACAGAAAATTTTTTGAACGGCCTGGTGGAAAGGTATTCAACATTGACGAAATTAATAAGGGTAACGGCATATTGTTTCCGCTTCATCAAATCAAAAGCGAACCAGTCAGGTATCGCACGTACTTGACCAGCGATGAGTTAAGGCAGCCTCTTGAATTCTGGATCAAATATGCTCAGCGAACTGAATACCCACAAGAAATGACACATCTTACGAGGTTAGTGCCCGTGGGGAACAAAAGTAAACTGATTAACTTGAATCCATTCCTGGACGACAAAGGAATCATGCGTGTTGGAGGACGATTAAAACACGCCCAGCTATCTTTCGATGAAAAGTACCCAATGATTCTACCACGGAATGGGAAACTCACCGACCTAATACTACATCAGATTCATCAGTCGACTTTACATGGACAAACGCAGTTGATGCTGCATACGCTCAGAAGGAAATTCTGGTTAATAGATGCCCGCAACTGCATCAAACGATTCATACATAGGTGCATCCGTTGTTTCCGTGCCAAAGCAATCACATCAAACCAACTGATGGGAGATTTACCACAACCTCGAGTGACCGTGTCCCGTCCATTCACTCACACGGGAGTTGATTTTTGCGGACCTTTTGATATAAAGGACAGGCGAGGAAGAGGAAGCAGAACCACAAAGGGATACGTGGCTATATTCATTTGTATGGCAGTGAAAGCCATACATATTGAAGTTGTCAGCGACCTGTCTACGCCCGCTTTCCTTGCAGCTTTACGGAGGTTCATGGGTAGACGCGGCTACAGCAAACATATGTACTCTGACTGCGGCTCTTATTTTGTTGGTGCAGCTGCTGAGCTGTAAAAGATATCCGAAATCAGTGTGGGAGCAGCGGAAGCTCTAGCGTAGGATGGAATAATATGACATTTCAATCCTCCAGCTTCACCACATTTCGGAGGGCTTTGGGAAGCTGGAGTCAAGTCCATAAAATCACACTTACGTCGAGTGGTAGGTAATGTATCGTTAACCTACGAGGAATTGATGACTGTACTCGTTCAAATAGAAGCTTGCCTTAATTCCCGGCCATTGTGCTCACTTTGAGATGACCCAAGGGACACCGCAGCACTATTTCCTGCTCATTTTTTAATCGGCGACACGATGATAGCTCCTCCGGAGATTACGTTGGAGGAAGTCAACATTAATCACCTCGACAGGTGGCAACTGGCACAGAAAATCACCCAAGATTTCTGGAAACGGTGGCGAATGGATTACTTAAGCCGTTTACGACGCCGACAAAAGTGGATCAAAAGCGAAAATAACGCCAAAGTAGGCGACTTATGCTTATTGAAGGAAGAAAGAACTCCATCTTGCCGATGGCCGCTAGCCAGGATCATTCAAGTCCACCCAGGACATGATGCGGTAGTACGAGTCATAACGGTGCTTTCAAACGGAAAATTCTACAAAAGAGCGATCACGAAAATTGCACTTTTGCCTGTTCAAACCAGTGCAAAGTAGCGCATTGAACTATTATATCGCCAACTTGATTTTGTCCTACTTTCCTAACACGATTGTACCTAAGAATACAAAGTCACCAATCCAAAAATAAATCCTTTATCTCCTTTGTTTCTACCGGACCCTGACGTCAGACAATATATACACTAATTTTTTAACGAATGTCGAATTTTGAAAAAGGGGTAGGTGGACGCACAGCATAAGGTGGGATAACTTCACCACGCCCATATAACGTAACAAACCGCCGGGACCGATTAACCCACTAAAGAATGACATGGATTCGACAAAGAAGCTCTTCACGTAGCGAATGGAGGCGAGGCGATAGGAAAACGACATAGAAAGTATACCAAGTGAAAACTTAATAACTAATCATTATACTTACAGGACAATTCTCTGGTGCAATTACTCTGAGGTGTTATCACCCCTCAGCCGGGGAATATGTTGCTCGCCAGCCAGCTCCTGCATCGCTGATTGCTATTGCTGGTTGTTCACCATCTGAAAATGAAAGAAAAAACACAAAGAATCGATGTTTTAGGTCAACTAAATGAAGTCACTTATCTGATTACAGCTGGACGCACGAATCCCGGTCACTTTCTATGGATACTATTGGATTCAGTTGTTTATTTGATCGGAACTTCACTCCCGCACTTGTTTATACCAAACAATAACAACTATGACATTTATAGTGAAATGTCAAAGTAAATGTCATTAAGAGATTACAATTCAGAATAGTAGACTTAAAGTAGTAGAATATCGTAACATTCATTACAATTCAGAACAGTAGATTTAAAGTAGTAGAATATCGTAACATTCACAATGACAATTATAGTAAATAGTTAGATAGAGACAACTCAATTTGTTAAAGGAAAAGTACCGAAATCCTTTGTTCAAATTGATTTCTTTGTTTGAAAATTTCGGTACTTTCGGCAATTTAGAGACTAAGTTTCAGTAGTATTTTGGAAGTTGGATACGACAGAACTATCGCTCGCGAAATTAAATCGTTACGAATTTGAATCGTTTTTTACTAGAGTGAATTATTACCGGACTATTATTTTTAGCGTTCCTTTTTTAAATAAAGTTTTATCTTAAAGTGTAGAAAGTGTTTTTCTTGGTTTTTGATTTCATCAATATTTAAAATTTGAGTTTTCAGTTGCAACAACCTAGATTGCTCCGAATCAGCTTGATCAGCTTCAACGAATCTAGCAAATGAGTATCTCCATTGAAATTGTTGGTCTCGTCAACTTAAACTCGGAGGATTTTTATCTTCTTATCGGTTGCCCGTCTATATATTATATATGATTGGGACGCCGTCAGAATCAAAAACATGTCGATTCATGTCTAAATACATGAATGCTTCTGGAGGAACGAAGCCAGTAGCAATACAAGTTGCAATATACCCGTCTGCAGGGTGGAACGGCTGTGAAATCCAAGTGTTTTCACTCACAGTTACAGATCTTGCGATATGATTCCGAAGAAGTTTCAATATGAGGATATCGACTCTTGTCACTTGAGTAGTTTGACAAATTCTTCTATTCGATATATAATGCTTCCAATCCGTCTCAGGCTTTCTGTATAAACCAGTACATGCACGAAGACATGTTTTTCGAAAACTCTTAATTTTTCCATAGTTCTAGTACTCTGGTTGTACCAGATCTGACATCCATATATCAAAACTGGTCTAACCAAGGTCTTGTAACAGATAATTTTGACCTTTGATCAATGTATCTGGAATGAAAGAGTCTTCGTAGGGCCATGACTACTTTTTGTGCCTTATTGGGCATGATTTTGACATGTTCAGTACAGTACAGATACTGATCGAGATGAACACCGAGGTATTGAACACAAGATTTATGTGAAAGCCGTTCTGAACTACCCCCGCCAGCCATGATGTGGAAATCCTTCCAATTACGTTTAAGGTTTCGACTTGTCCGAAACAAGATTGTTTCACACTTCTGCGCATTGATTTTCATTCGCCAATTGTCAGTGTAGAGCTGCACATCATTGAACATTTTTCGAAGATTACTCTGAACGATTGTAGCTTTTCGGTCTGCCGTATGGATGATCAGATGATCAGCAAACGCTACCAATGATCGTTAAAATTAAATCCGTTCAGTAGCTTGCGAATGAATACTGAGAAGAACAGAGGCGTAGTAACTGTTCCCTGCTGTAGATCATTCAAAACCTTGAATTCACACATTGCTGTCAGATTTCCATCAGTTACAACAAACGATTTTCCGTATAACATATTACACATCATGGCGACAAGGTATCTGGGGAACTTGTCCTGAAGAAGTTTAAAAACTAGTTAATCTAACCACACCGTATCGAAGGCTTTCTCCATATCAATGAGACATGCTCCAACGCATTGTCTATCATTTAATTTCCAACAGATGTCTGAGGTTACTTTCGTTATTGCATGTGTGGTCGAAAATTTGGTACGAAACCCAATTTCTTAATGTGGGTGTTTAATGCTTTGTTGAGTATCACTTCAAACACCTTGCTGATGTTAGGCAGCAAGCTGATGGGCGATAGCTTTTAGGGTATGATGATTCTTTTCCTTTCTTTAAGATTGGAAATACCTAAGCCTTTTTCCACCAATTTAGGAAATATGAATTGCTCAACATGTTGAATAATATGCAATAATTCCTAATAGCAACCTCCGGCAAATGTCGGACAACTACATTTGGAATACCATCAGTACCACATGATTTCTTGTTGTTTATCCTGCGAAATATGAAACAGAAGTCTTCATAGTTGACAATATAATCAATAAGATTCAAGCTCGGTATGAGGTCAGATGTTAATATTTCATTGAAATGATGAATTGATTGGCCGTTTAGGCTTGATTTGAAGTTGGAAACTTTTGCTTCAGCGACCTCTGAAAATATTTCATTCCCTCTCTCTTAGGGTTTGGTAGATGAACCAATTCAAAATGTGTTCCAATCAGGGCAAGTTTCCATTTCTATCCGGAGTCGTACTATCAATTTCGATACCAGCCCTATCGAGAAGATTTATCTCATCACTAGCGAGTTCAATGTTCGATACCTTCACTCGAGACTTCTTACAGAATATGCTACTCACTTTTGTGAAAACGCCATCTAGGTCCTGTGGGCTAATACCCCCCAATTTTTCCGCCCATTGATTGCTGACTTCACTCCTGCAGTATGAACGGATTAAGTTCCGGATTTCAACAAAGCCAACGAGGGATGTTGTAGTCCTAAAATCGCCGATAAATATTGTTGACGCGTGTGAGAAGAAGGCTTTTCAACCCTTTCAACCTTACAATGGTAGTTATATGGGTACGTGGTGGATGTTGCAAAAAAAAAAAAACAGAAACATAATAAATTATGAACATGGTGATTACACTTTACAAATTAACTTTATTTATACTGAACTTTTAACAATTTTGCGGCTAAGTCTAGTAACTAACGTAACAACGCGACAAGTATATCGAAGCAACTGGGGAGGCCCGCCGTGCATGCGTGGAAAATAGAAATATTAGACACTATTTCTGTATCTGGGCATGTGTCCGCGAATTTGGAAAAGTAATGTGCTGACGCTATATCTGCACCTGGGCAGGTGTTTTATAATTTTGTACTTGCCGGATATGTCGGCCTACATCCACAAGTATGTTTTTATGTTCAAAAGGAGTTGATGCATACATAACTTCTCACCCCTTAAATTCTTTCTGTTTTTACAATTTCTTGTTTATAATTTTTTTATCGAATTTGACAATTTTTTATTCGTTTGGAAAATAAAAATTATTAAGATACATGTTATTATAAAAAGTGATATCCAGATAAAAATCAATCTATAGGATATTTTTTTGTGAAATTTTAATTATTTGATTTCCTTAATATTGTTTACGCTTTCAATTATAATTTCGTCTACTGTTATTTTGTCTGTAAAGTTTTCAAAGTTTTTATTTGTTGGGTAGAAAAATCGTTCCTGAAATCTTTGCTGTAAATTCGAAAAGTAGCAGTCTAATATTTTAATTTTGCAGTTATTGAAATGTATGAGGGAGTTTCAATCTAAATTTATTTTTCTTGCGTCACAACTTTGATTTAACTTTAAATTGTTTGCATTTTTTATAACGATGGTTTCTTCATCTACTTATTTCGATAATTTCTGTGTAGTTATTTTTCACAAGGATACAATTTTTTTTTCATTTCATTTAACAATTTTACTTTTTCATATTTATACATTTGTTCATTGTGTTTAAAAACAACTTCTGTGGGTGATTCTATTTCCTTATATTCTTTGTTTGGCATTGGCAAAATTAATCTCAGTTGAGCTGTTATAAATTCTTTTGGAATTTTTATGGCAAATAGTAACAAATTGTTTTGAAATCGCATTACTCCAAGTTTTATATATTCCATTTTTGAAAGGTCTATATTGTATGCCTGTATCTCCTCGTCAGTTAATATATTAGGATGGAGAATTCCGTATTAAGCCCGCTACATTGTCTTGTAAATGTTCTGTTTTACTTTTTAGCATTTGAATTTCATAGTATAAATTATCATAGAATCATAGTATAAATTATTGTTTGAAATACTGTTTACTTTACCCAAAATTATCTTTCGGTCAGTTTCAATGATGGATTTGATTTGTTTGAAAGTCCCGTTGAAGTGGTTATTATGACTTCTTGGTTTAAGGTCGTTATTGCGTTGTGGTTGTCTATGTCCAGTGCTTTCAAATGGCTATCAATGTCTTGTCTGTCCTGTTGGCCCATTGTTTCAAATAACCATTTCTTTGCATTGCCTACTAGATTAATCAAACCTCTTTTGTTTCGTTTGGCTTTCGGGATTATAGTTTTAACTTTATTTGCCAAATGTGTTAATTCGTTTTGAAGCAGTTCTCTATGTTCGTCTTCCAATATAGTTATATTGTAAAAAAAATTATTGATCAGATTTAAAATTTCTTGAGTGTCAATTATATGAATAACTAAGTCCGTTTCGCTGACTACTTCGGTTTTATTTAATTGGATTTCTAAGAAGCCTGCCTTGTAATTTTTTAAGAATCCTGTAGTTCGGATTTCTTCGTACTCTTCTCGGTTCTGGTTTTGTTTCGCCAGAGTTTTTTCTTTTGCCTTATCGAGTTTTTTTCTGATTTGTCTGAAGTCTGCTTTATGGTTTAGTACATCGCTTGGAGCGCATTTAATGGTGGAAACTCTTTTACACGGAGTCCGCTAAATTCATTTCCAGCGACTATTTTCTTTGGTTTACTAAATTTTGTGAAATGTTCCTCTAATTTTTCAATTATAGTGACGTAATTTTTATCAGCCAAGTAATATGCTGAGCCAAATTTCGAAAATTTATCTATACTGGTTAGAAAATTGTACTTCATAATAATAAAAATGTCGATATGGATTATTTGGTTCAGGTCTGATGCTGTTTCTGTTTCTTGAAATTTTGGGTTTATAGGTTTGCGGTCATATTTTACAGCTTGGCAAACATCGCATTGACTTATGACAATTTGAATAAGCTCCTGTGGTTTTGGAAAATAAAGTTTATTTTTAATGGCATTGAATGTTTCCTGGATACCCGAATGCAAACTTTCTTGGACATGATATAGTGATATCTGTTTAACGGCTTCTATTTCTGTGGAAATATCACGGGTTCTGAAAGAACACTTTACGAATTTGACTAGAGGATCATTTGAATACATTTCTCTAAGTTTTTTTTTGAATAACATTGTATTAGTAGCCAGATAATTCGGAATAAATACCTGTAATTCCTTTCTTTATGTATCTTCTGAAAATATCGCGAAGGTTATCGAAATCATAATCTGCAATATATATGATTCTTTTACCATGTATAATTTCCATTTCCTGTGTTTTATTGTTGGTCAAAATTATTTGTGTCCGGTATTTGTTTACTATTTCTTCTTTTATTGGAATGTGGTCTAACAATTCCGCTGAATGAATTGTAGTCATTGTGGCATTATCATCGCCTTCGATGTGCTCGAGGATTCCTAAGTCTGAATAGGAATGGGTGACGTTCTCGAAACTCTTTGTGTTTGAATTTTGGGCTGATCCATTTTGAATTCGACTTAAAAATCAGCTACCTTATTTTCTCGAAATTTAAGATATTCGATTTCAAATTGGTATTCTCCAAGTTTGAGCAACCATCGCAGGTGCCAGGTAGAGAGTTTTTTTCCTTTATATTTTGCTTGAAGATATTTTATTGGTTGATGATCCGAATAGATTTTAAATTTGTTGCCATACAAGTATGGTCGGAAATGATTTATTGACCACATAATTGCGAGAAATTCTTTACTGGTAGCTGAGTAATTTCGCTCATGGCAATTTAGGGTTCGTGATGTAAAGCAAATAGGGTGGCCATTTTGGGAAAAAATGGCACCTATTGCAAAATTAGAGGCATCAGTTGTTAACTGGAAAGGTTTATCAAAGTCGGGAAAACGAAGGATTGAATGAGTGCTAATCAGAAACTTTAGTTTTTGGAAGGCATCTATATAATTTGGGCCATGGATATTAATTTTGGTATTCTTTTTAAGACACTTATTCTTTTTAAGACACTTACCTATGGGCTGAGCCACTTTCGCATAATTTTTAATAAATTTCCGATAATAACCGGTAAGTCGCAAGAAGCTTTTCATTTGTTTCTCTGTTTTGGGCAATTCTAGTTTTTGAATAATATCTATTTTGTCAGAATTTGGTTTCAAACCATCTTTCGTGATAATGTCCTAGAAATACTCTTTTTTTCTGCATGAAATTGCACTTGTCTATTTGAACTTTTAATTTGTGTGCTTCTAGGACATTAAATATATCAGTTATCGCTTTAATATATTCTTTTAATGATGTACTGAATGTAAGCACGTCGTCTAGGTAAACGACGCAAGTTTTATTTATAAAGTCTCGAAGGACTGTATTCATGAGCCTTTGGAACGTCGCTGGGGCGTTCTTTAGGCCGAAAGGCATTCTTATAAATTCGTATAACCTTTGAGGTGTGACAAAAGCAGTCTTTTGTCGGTCTTCTTCTTTAACAAGTATTTTTTGGTAACCTTTGGCAAGGTCAATGGTTGAGAAATATTGTGCCCTACCTAGTTTGTCTAATATCGAATCTATATTAGGGAGAGGAAATTTTTCGTCTATCGTTACTTCATTTAGACGACGATAATCTATGACTATTCGGAATCTTTTCTTT
Organism: Odontomyia ornata; assembly: GCA_963969285.1. Classification (NCBI taxonomy): domain Eukaryota; kingdom Metazoa; phylum Arthropoda; class Insecta; order Diptera; family Stratiomyidae; genus Odontomyia; species Odontomyia ornata. The sequence continues at coordinate 178,995,475 of OZ017740.1, forward strand.
CCTGAATTGTCAGTTTTCTTAGGGACGACTAAAAGTGGGCTTGAGTATTTTGAATTACTCTTCCTAATTATTCTTTGATCTTCCATTTCCGAAATTTGTTTCCTGATATCTTCCTCGTGCTTCGGAGAATATCTGTACAATTTGGAATTAATTTGCTGATCGATTGCTGTTTTAATTTCTTGTTGGATAGTAGGAGCACTTGTTAATTTATCTCCGTCTTTGAAAAATATATTTTCGAATCTTTTCACTTTTTTAATAACTTCGCTATATTCTTCCGAATTCAAATTCTCTAATTTCAAGCGTTTCAAAAAATTATTTTCTATCATCTCTAATGAGCAAATACGTTTCATTGCATAAGGATTATTTAAGAATTTAAGTCTTTGACCATTGAGAATAATTGTTCCTTTCTCTAGATCGATGAGTGTGTCCATATTTTTAAGTATATCTGTTCCAATAATGAATTGGTATTTTCGACCACTTAGATTTTTATTCATCCACTTTACGTGAGCTTCTAACGGTAGTTAGGAGCTCACGTAAGTGCACACATTAGCTCCGCTGGAGCTCATGTGTGTACTTCGTAATTAAAGGCATCTTTGCCCGTAACTGTATTAAAATAGATCGGTTTTATGGAAATTAATTAAATGAATATTATTAAATATGATTAATCAATTGGAAAAAGGGGGAAAAAAACCAACCAACGCTATTCAAAAATTAAATATAATACAAAGAACACAAAACAGGAATCTTTTGACTTATATCTAATATGTTGTTACTTACGTTTAATAAAATTTACTCAAAAAACTCTAATATCCTACTAGAATACTTTTACAATACTCCTAACCTACAAAGTAAACCTTATCTCTTAGCCTAATGTAACGAACATCACAATATACCTATTCTAAATCCTATAAGCTGATTTTAAATAACACAAACCAATAACAATTAAATGTAGCAATAATGAGCTGAAAATAAAAAGAAAACAAACACAAACGAGACACGCGAACACGAATAATTTAGTCATTGTCATTCAGCCACCAACACTGTGCCAGCTCCCTCCCAGCTCGATCAACCTCAACAAATCTCGCAAATGAGTATCGCCATTGTAGGTCGTGGTCTCGCGAGCTCAAATTCGGAGGATATTCTATCTTCTTATCGGTGGCCCATCTATATATATGATATATAATCGGGACACCGTCAGAATCAAAAACATACCAATTCATGTCCAAATACACTAATGCTTCTGGAGGAATGAAGCCAGTATCGAGACAAGTCTCAATGTACCCGTCTGTAGGGTGGAACGGCTGTGAAATCCAGGGGTTTTCACTCACAGTTACAGATCTTGCGATATGATTTCGAATGAGTTTCAAAATGAAGATATCGACTCTTGTCACTTTAGCAATATGATAAATTCTTCTGTTAGATATATAATGTTTCCAATCCATCTCAGGTTTTCTGTACAGACCAGTACATGCACGAAGACATTTCCTTTCGAAAACTCTTAACTTTTCCATAGTACTAGCACTCAAGTTGTACCAGATTTGGCATCCGTATGTCAAAACTGGTCTAACTAGGGTCTTGTAACAGATAATTTTGACCTTTCGGTCAATGTATCTGGAATGAAAGAGTCTTCAAAGGGACATGACTACCTTTTGCGCCTTACTGAGCATGATTTTAACATGTTCATTATAATACATATACTGATCGAGATAAACACCGAGGTATCGAATGCAGGATTTATGTGGAATCTGTTCTGTACTGCCCTCACCAGCCATAATGTGGAAATTTTTCCAATTACATTTCAGGTCTTAACTGACCAACTGCAATGTTGTCTGAAATAAAATTGTTTCACACTTTTGCGCATTGATTTTCATTCGCCGATTGTCGGTGTAGAGCTGCACGTCATTCAACATTTTTTGCAGATTGCTCTGAACTACTGTGGCTTTCGGATCTGCCGTATAAATGATAAGATCATCAGCAAACGCTACCAATGATCGCGTTGGCGAGACGTTAAAATCAAAGCCGTTCAATAGCTTGCGAATGAATATCGAGAAAAGCAAAGGCGCAGTAACTGTTCCCTGCTGTAGACCATTCAAGACCTTGAAATCGCGCATTGTTGTCGAATTTCCATCAGTTACAGGAAATGATTTCCCGTACAACATATTACACATCATGGCGACAAGGTGTCTGAGGAACTTGTCCTGTAGGAGTTTAAAAATCAGTCCATCTAACCAAACCGTTTCGAAGGCTTTCTCCATGTCAATGAGACACGCTCCAACACATTCTCTTATTTTTAGTTTCCAACAGATGTCTGAGGTTACTTTCGTTATGGCATGTGTGGTCGAATGCCTGGCACGGAAACCAAATTGGCAATTCAGCATCAACTCATACTTTCCAACGTGGGCGTTTAATGCATCGTTCAGTATCACTTCAAAAACTTTGCTGATGTTAGGCAATAAGCTGATCGGGCGATAGCTTTTGGGGCACGAAGATTCTTTTCCTTTCTTCAAGATCGGAAGTACCTTGGCCTTCTCCCACTGATTTGGAAAATATGAATTGTTCAACATATTGTGGAACAATATACAATAATCTCTAATAGCAACATCCGGCAAATGTCGAAGTACTATGTTCGGAACACCATCTATACCACAAGATTTCTTGTTGTTTATCCTGCGAAATATGACCCACAAGCGATCATAGCTAACAAAATAATCAGTAAGATTCGAGCTCGGTATGAGTTCGGACGTCAATGTTTCATTGAAATGAAGAACGAATTCACCGTTCAGGCTTGATTTGAAGTCGGAAACTTTTGCTTCAACGACTTCTGAAGGACTTGATTCCCTCTCTTAGGGTTTGGCAGATGGACTGATTCAAAATGAGTTCCAATCAGAGAAAGTTTCTGTAATCCATCACATATGATCCTGTTTCTATTTGTATCCGGAGTCGTACTGTTGAGTTCGATACCAGCCCTATCAAGAAGATTTATCTGATCACTAGCAACTTTAAGATTCGATACCTTCACTCGAGACCTCTTGCGAAATATAGCATTCACTTTCGTGAAAACGCCACCTGGGTCCTGTGAGCTAATACCCCTCAGTTTCTCCGCCCATTGGTTGCTGACCTCACTCCTGAAGTGTGAACGGATTAAGTTCCGAACATTCTTCAGGTGTAATTTCCACAGAGCCAATGTGGGATGGTTGTAGTCCAAAAATCGCCGATAAATATTGTTGACGCGCGTAAGAAGAAGGTTTTTCAATCTTTTCAACCTTGCGATGGTTGGTGTTTCATATCCTTCCATATTGTTTCGATGTTTAATCTTGGAAACTACTTTCTCCATCGTTTCTAATGTCAGCTTCTCTAACTTCGACAAACAGATATCTATTTCATCGTTAGTTAGATTCCTGTCATTGGGAACCATTGAGCAAGAGTTGCCATCATCAGGAGGTGGACATTCCTTCTGGTACTTTTGATCAAACTTTCTTTGAAGCCTTTCCCAATTGGTTTTTTTGAAATTCAACCGATGGTTTTCATGTTGAACTGAAATGAGAAAGGCATCATCTCTTTGATGATTGATTTCCATCACGATTGCGTAATGATCGCTATCATAAGGAAGCACCTGCAGTTTCCGTTGAGGATTGTTAAAGTTGAATTGAAGTCTTGGGTCAGCAATGCAAAGATCCAAATATGAATTTGTCCTAGGGTATGTTGGGAACTCCGACCCATATAGTTTGCACTTGTATTCAATTTGGTTCTCTGTTATCCACGATTTTAGGAGTACTCCTCTTGGATTATTGGTTGCGTTCAGCCATCAAGTATGCCGGGCATTTAGATCTCCAGCAAGAACATAATAATTATGCAGCCTGTTCAATTCGAGTATTTGAAACAAGGAATCGAGTTCCTCCTTGAACTTGAGCACGTTTCCACTTGCTGCATGGGCAGAGATAACAAAGAGGTTATCCCCGCCTTGCAGTGAGATTTTGATAACGGACACTTCAAGACATTCAAAGCTTTTGAATTCGACCTTATCAATAGTTTGTAAGCAATAGGGTCTCCTAACTAATATCCCTGTGTCACCTCCCCCGTCACAATATACCCTATCGTTTCTTACGAATTCAAAATCCTCGAATGTCATGGAGTACCATGAATTGAGGTGGGTTTCAGTGAGAAGCAGGATGTCAGGCTTTTGCTTGACAAGGAAATCTAGCAGATAGTCACGTCGATGTATAGCAACAATCGAGTTGACGTTGATCGAGATGAGACGAAGTCCATCCACGGGAATGTGGCTGATTGACAAATTATTTCGAGACATTTAAATTAAGACGCTGGAAAATTAGATTAATCCTCGCGTCCTGCTTGTCCATTCTGCCAGACAATGAATCAAGTTGTTGAGTAATTTTAATAAGCAGCTCATTATTGCTACTTACACTATTAATACTAGGCTCTACTGGTCCTCTCGAGTCGAGTGCAAATGATACCCCGGGCTTGACGGGATTTGGAGCTATACTGTGGCATTTTACTTGATTTTGCTGCGGTATAATTTTATTTTTTGCATTTTGATACCAGAGGCATCCTCGATATGATGCTGGATGACCAAATGTGCGGCAGTTAATGCAATATAATTTTTTTGGGCTGCGTCTGAGCCAATTTGCACTCACTAGGAGCATCCACTTCTTTGCACTTCACACATCTGTAGTGCATGGCGCAATTGGCGGCCGAATGGCCAAATCGTTGACACCGGTAACACTGGTTGACCTCTCGTTTCTGTAATTGCTCCCACCTCAAGTACCTTATCTGTTGAAGGGCACTTGGGCTGCTAGTATTTGCGATTTGTACCAAATAAAAAGGTAACTCTTTATTCTCAATGGTTGATCTTCTTGTTAAGAAATTTTTCACCGAAATGAACTCTACATTTCGTGCAGTGTCCTTCAGTATTGCAAGAAGATCAACGACATTTTCTCCACAATCCAGGCCCTTCCATAGAAAGGTCTAATTTTTTCGCCTTTTGGGGTGTATGTGAAGTGGAGAACCTCTACAGATTTTAATGCGTCTTTAGTTGCTTGAAAATCAACCAGTGATTGCGTTTTGATGGTGATTTTTTCTGAGTTTACTCTCTTGATCTCGAAATTTTCAATTTTTCGTTCGGCCGCCAATAACTGAACCATGTCGCTACCACGTTATCCCAAAACGTTTATTGGTGGGACTTTGTCCTTCCTCTTACTAACATTAATTTGGCCCAGAGGGCCAGCAGAACCACTAGTTGGTTTTCTTCCAAGATTTTTTTGTTCTAAATTTTTTATGAAATTTATATTATTATTATTTGATCAGATATCTTCTGATGTGGATGGTTCCGTTTCGTTTCTTAAGTTCGTCTGTGATGTCTCTGCTTCCAATTCCATGGATTCGCCTAGGTCCTTAAGGGCCGCAACGCTCGCTCAACGATTGGCAGCAGTCTTGGAGGAATTGCACGAAGGGAAGGTGGACTGCGCGCCTCATCCCGGATGTGAGACCGCGGCTAAATCGAAAGCATGGTGAGACTGACTTCTATCTGACCCAGCTTTTGAGCGGGCACGGGTGTTTTCAGTCTTACCTGCACAAGATCGGCAAGTCACGGTCTCCCGATTGTCGGTTTTGCCCAGGAGAAGAGGACAATGCCTGTCACACATTTTTTGCGTGTACGAAATGGGCCAGGCTGCGAAGGGAACTCTACAGGGAGACGGGAGAGCTCACCCCGGATAATATGGTTGCGGTGATGCTCGAATCGGTTGACAAATGGAACCAGGTGGCACATTATGCTCGGGCAGTCCTAAAATATAAAAGGGACTCACAGCAGCCGGAGGCGCTGGGGCTGGGGGATCGCTCTTCTGGCAATTCCTCTTCCCCCCTCCCCTCCCGCTAGGAAAGGGACTCCCCAGCTTGAAGGCGCCCCACGGCGTAACAAAACGAGACCTGGCCCGAAGTAATGTGTCAAACGGTTCCAGGCTAGGTTCTCAGATTGACAGGGGAGGTGTTTAGTGGGTAGTCCAAAGGTATCCTCCATGGGAGTCCCACACTGCCAGACTCGGCGGGCATAAATGCCTTCATCTCCCTACCACAAAAAAAAAAAAAAAAAAAGGGCTGCATAATAGTTTCGGCTTTCGTTTGTGCCATCTGCACTTAGAATGTCTTCGGTTTTATCATAGCTTTTCTTCAAAATATTTGCTTTCTTTTTTGTCTCCTCTTGCTTCTTCTCTTTTCTTTCTAACGTACTTATTAATCCTTTCATTGTTTCTTCCATTGAATGTATTCTCTGCTTAAGTTCGTCATTTTCACGTCTGATTTGTTCCATCTCAGCGCTGGGCTCCATTATTTGCAGCTTTCGTTGTGATTCGTCGGATTTTTCGCTGATAATTCGCCTTTTTAAAGTTTTATCTATCTGCAGTTCTTGATTGTCAGCATTAAATTTCCTTTGCTGTTGCGCTTCAGCTGGATCCCCCATCCCACCTCCCAGCGGGGGAGGATTATTCAGGTGCTGTTCTGTTGTAAACAGCCTTTGTTTTGTTTCCAATTGATTGTTCCAATAGATATATATATGTATATATATATATATATATATATATATATATATATATATATATATATATATATATATATATATATATATATATATATATATATATATATATAACTTTTAACGATGTTAAAAAAAAACGAATAACTTTTTGAACTAATTAACCAATTTGACAGTTGAATATTTAATTGAATAAAATTAATTTTCTGACAGGAGCAATTAAAAACACGTATAGTCACTACGAACGCTAGACGATGATATTACCCTTTGCTCACCAAAATCTTGCCCCTGGTCCTGCTTGCGCGAGTTCCAAGAGGGGTCGTCTAAAAGGCTGTGTCTTTCCCAACTTTGAATATTTTCTACCTCCATAGGTTCAACGGGTGGTTGCCGATATTGGCCTGAATTTCGCCTAACCTGACCAGAGTTATTATAAACGCAGCTGAATTGATAGGAATTATTATTTTGGCTGTTTTGATTTGCATTTTATTGCCTAATTCTTGCGCTAAAATTTTGTCTCCGATAATTTCCAGAATTTTCCATGTTGTTAGTTTGCTGTTCTGTTATATGTTTGTATTGTCTAGGATTGTCTTTGTTATAATTTTTGTTGCAAGACTGACCACTTTGATTGAAATTTAGTTGAACTTTTGGTTTATTAAAGGAATTTTCTCCGATTTTATTTGGTTTTGGTTTCCGGAATTCTGGCCTTATACAGAAATCCTCAAACCTTCTACTTTTCAATTTTTTTAAAATATCTTTGATATTATTTACTTCATAAACTTTATCCAGGAGCACAACTTGCGTCATTTCTGTAATTGTATTCACTAAAAGGGAGTCTACATTACTTAGGTCTATATATGCACTATTTTTGTAGTACATTATCAACTCGTCTGATTTTAGTTTAATTTTTTGTATTTCATATGCAAGATCATTTACTTTTTAGGTCGATGTAAAAAATTTTTTTACAAAGACCTACTAGTTTCGCGACCTGTCTGTCCGTCTGTCCGTCCGTCTGTCCGTCTGTCCGTCTGTCCGTCTGTCCGTGCGTCACAGCTGATTTCCTCAGAAACTATAGAAGCTAGAATGCTCAAACTTAGTGAAAAGGTCAGAAGTGATGGTCTCTCAAAAGTTAAGGCCTTGACAAAAATTTAAAAAATGTTTAAGGGGGGTCCCCCCTAATAACGAATTGGTTCTTAAAATTTTTTTTTAATCAAAGGTAGTCGAGTGGGGTATCAAATGAAAGGCCTTGATTAGGACTTTTAGAATCTGAAATAAAAAAATCATTTGATGAACTAGGGGGTCCACGGGAAGGCAAAATGTACCCAAAATTTTTGTCCCCCCCCTCGCGATTGGACACCTTTCAGCCGAAAAATCTGAAAATTATCACGAATGTGGACCTTTATGAGTACAAGGGCAACAAATACCATAGAATACGAAATTCACTCAACTTTGTTAATAATAGTATGATTTGTAGATTTTACATTTTTGCCCATAAAATCAAAATGGTACCTTTAAACTTCTTGAAATTTTGCAATTATATAGACTGACATAAGGTATATACGTTCACAAAATTTAATTGAGATCAAATTATAATCAAGTGAGTTATAGCCATTTCAATTATATGGAATTACAACAACGATAACACGTGTTTATGGTTCATATAGGGTTTTCCAATAAGAGGTGTTATTTTGATATTACAAGAAAAATGCCATTTTTAAAATAAATGATCGTATGTTTAGTTCATTATAAAGAAGAAGATATGCCGTTAATAGCAATAATTAACATTGGGTGAATAGCTACTACGACACGCTTACAGGACCATATCCTCTTCATGAAATTTTCCATAACCAAATCACATAGTGGCTGCCCTATGTCCTCGACAGCCTCACGAATTTCATCTTTGTGATCTTGAATTGACGCTGGGCATAGGCCTTCGCTATCACGTGGCTCCAAAGGAAAAAGTCGCAAGGTGTTAAATCAGAAGATCTATTCAAAATAACACCTCTTATAGGAAAACCCTATATATTTAAAATTGACTTAGGTACTTTTATTTTCTTTCAATTTTCATGAAAATTTAAGGAATAGTGTTTAACTTAAACATGTTCAATCGGCCGAGCATTCAGAAAAATCATTTAAGCTAGATTCAAATGGCGGCTGCACTGTCCTTATGAAAGAAACTGTGTATCTATTGTATAAATTTGAACGATTTCATATCTAAGTATTGGATGAATAATTCAAGTTATCGATTCACGCCATTAGAAAACTTGCTTCTAACCCTAGGATGTTTACAAAGACCTTCTGGTAGGAGCACTCTCCTGCTTACTCAACTTGTTTAACTTTCAAATTGCTAGTTTTTCTATATATTTCCGATGGTTCTGTGTCCGGCCTATAATGTTGTTTTAGTTCTTCCTTGATAGCATCTGAATTATCGTTATGTTCAAAATTGATAATAACGTCTTTGGCTTCTCCTTAAATCTTTTCATTATATATCGCTCTGGTCATTGCTTTCTTGGCATCTTCTTCTTCAATCCCACGTAAGTAGTGTTCGATGTTGCTTATAAAGGCGTTAATTGATACGTCTCCTTAAGGGCTCTTTGTATCGATCCTTGATACATTGTAAGTTGTTGTAACGCTGCCGCCAATCATTCCACCTGCTCTTGTCGCTGTTGGAGTTGCTGTTTTAATTGTTGTTCCATAATTGTTTCAGATAAATCTCTTGGACTGAAGTAGTTCTACCCTCTGCTTTCTTTCCTTGAACACATACACTTTATTTTATGCTTCTGTCAATACTCGGTCATTAACTACAACTTGTACTCGTATGTAAGGACCTTTCTTACATGAGAAGCAGTTATTAATCATCTCAAATAATTCGATTCGGACGAGCAACGAATTGTATTATTGTATTCAGTTTTGATTCCCGTTTATTTGCGGAAAATGGTAGATCGGTCAAAATACCTTCGCGGCTTTCAATAATTAACCGTAGACCGTTGACCGACTGCGCCATTTATATGGGTACGTGGTGGATGTTGCAAAAAAAAAAAAATAACAGAAACACAATATATTATGTACACGGTGATTACACTTTACAAATTAACTTTGTTTATACTGAACTATTAACAATTTCGCGGCTAAGTTGAGTAGCTAACGTAACAACGCGACAAGTATAACGAAGCAACTAGGGAGGCCCGCCGTGTATGCGTCTACTTTTTAAATAATTCTGGAAAATAGAAATATGCTGACACTATGTCTGTATCTGAACATGTGTCCGCGAATTCGGAAAAGTAATGTGCTGACGCTATATCGGCACCTGGGCAGGTGTCTTATAATTTTGTACTTGCTGGATGTATCGGTTTACATCCGCAAGTATGTTTTTATGTTCAAAAGGAGTTGATGCATACATAACTTGGTTGGTGTTTCATATCCTTCCATATTGTTTCGATGCAGGTCTTTTGCGTGATATACCCCGACTTCTTTCCCCGATAGGTCTGTGAGGAAAACAACGATCTAGCTTGGCATTGTAATATCCAGTGGCGTCGCTTTGGCGGAAGTTGCGAGGAAAGACCTCAACCCCTTCTTTAAAATTGGAAGGTCAGGACCTCAGGTTGTAATGCGTCTCATTTGCACGTCCTGTGGCCTTCATCTTTCGTCCGATTTGTTGGTGGAGGTCACTGAAACGTTCGTGGGGCTCCAGTGTAACGACGGGATCTCCCAAATATTTTAACTGCCGTAGTAGCCTGTATTATTTTAAATGGCAAATCATGTGCTGACCGAAGGTGGCAAAGTAAGGTGCGACACCGGTGACGGAATGATAAGACGATCGCAGAGCGCAAGTGATGGCCAACAGTCTGCGGTGCTGACCGAAGGCGGCAAAGTAAGGTGCGACACTGGTGACGGAATGATAAGACGATCGCAGAGCGCAAGTGATGGCCAACAATCTGCGGTCTCAACCCTTCTGAGTTTGATGGACATAAGAACGGGTTGCGGCTAACAAGGTAATATTCAGACGTTCTGATGCATTAGATTGAGGAGAGTATATTGGTGCCAGTTAGTGTTCGACACCGTACTGTTCGAGTAGCCTCTTAAACTGCCGAGATCAGAACTGTACTCCGTTGTTCGAGTACACGCTTTCTGGCACACTAAACACATGGAATACTCGACTCTCTAAAAATTTCACAATATCTGGAGTCGCGAATTTGCAAATGGGTTCCACCAGCGAGAATTTACAGAGCTGGTCTACCACAACGATAGCTCCAATGTGTCCCATAGAAGAACGAGAGGTTGGGCCGAGTAGATCAATAAACAGACGTTGAAATACGCACTCCGGAACGTTGAGTTGACTCATAGGAGGTCAAACAGGCTGGTTGACAGCTTTAGTGCCTTTACAGGTGTCACAGACGCTTCCATAGTCTTTGACCTGAGATGACATTTTAGGAAAAAAGAAGTACTTCTTAACGTGCTAAAGCGTCTCGTCATAGCCACCGTGGGCATTTAGAGGATGGTCGTGTGCGCGGAGGATCATTTTGTGAGTCATTTCTTCCGGCACCCAGAGTTTCCAAGACTCTTCTTCCTGCAATGAATCACCGGTCGCGTATTCGTTACGTCGATAAATATAACCGTCTATCACTTTCAAATCAGGCAACAATTTTGTTGGGTTACGACAGTTTGCCTCAACTCGTTGTAGCTGTCTGGTTTAAAATGCGAGCTGCCTAAGTCTATCTCGATAGGATCATTGCTAATTAATGCCGATTCCGCTCCGTTGGATGAAAACATTCGCGAGAGAGTATCGAGCACGATTTTCTGAGTCCCTTTTCGATGTTTGATGGAAAACTTGAAACCTTGCAGTTTAAGAGCCCATCGGGCCAGACCTCCATCTAGGTCCACTTGGTTCATCAGCCATTGTAACGAAGCGCGGTCTGTGATGATTTCAAACTGGTGGCCTTCGATATACGCTCGGAATTTTTTTTTAAATACCTCCATTCCCTACCACTCTCTCAATCACTCTTTCTTCGTCGCCCAACGCTCGTGCGATCTGCATTCACATTACGTCGCTTGGTCCTTTGTGCCACTCAGACAATGTTTAACACATCGGTATAAGGGGGCACACATTATAAAATGAACTAGTCCTTTTCGTGAACATCTAGTCCAAAAATCATGATCAGCTCTCAGAGATAAAAAAAATTCAATATAATTCGACGCATTCAAAAAAAAACTCTGAGTAACTGTCACTTCAGTATCTCGCCGATAGGGTCAAAAAAGAACACCCTAAGATACTGGGCTCATAAAAGCAGGATTACAGGTCCACGCTTCAATCAGTGGTCATTAAATGCTCCCTTAGTCGTTTTTTAAATACCAAAAGTGAGTTTGCTTCCTTTACAATTTCTGGTAGATTGTTATACATACGCAGAGCATCATTCGTTGCATCGATCTTTAGTCGATCCGTTCTGGCAAAAGGTATTACGAATTGATTTGCATTCCTCGCATTATGTGGGTTGATCTGTGATACCTTAATTAATGGCGCTCGTTCCGATCCATTAGTTTTTAAATTTCTGTAGATAAACTTAGCTTTCTCCATAATAATAATTTGACTAAAGGTAAATGATTTTGCCAATTGGTAAACCAAACTAGTTTGAGTAAGCATTGGCAGCTTCAGAATGTATTTATACGCTTTGATCAGCAGCCTGGATATACTGTTTAAACGTTGCTTTGCTGATTGACTCCAAATAAGTACTCCATAATGCAATTTCGCCAGGACAAACGCATTTAGAACAAGTTTCTTGATGTGCATTGGAAAATCCTCATATCTTCTTAACAATCCTATTATTGGGGCTAATTGCCTCCTTAAGCTTTTTATGTGTGGTAACCAGGTCATGCGATGGTCTATGATAAGACCGAGGTATTTCATTTCTAGCACTCTTTGCAATTTTTCGCCGTTAATATTTAGTTCGACATCTATGTCTCCTTTGTTCTTTTGCTTAAAAACAATATATTTTGTCTTTGAAGTGTTCAATACTAGTTTGTTTCCAATTAACCACTGATGGAATTTTGTCTCGTCCTGAATAAAGTAGAACTGTGTCATCAGCATATAATGTGTGATATCCCGTCAGCCCACATGTATTTAGATTATTTGTGTATAGCAGGAACAAAGTTGGGCCAAGTATTGAACCTTGGGGAACTCCTGTTTCCGTAGGTGAATGATCGCTCAGGAAATTGTTGATTAAAATTCTCTGCGATCGTCCCTCAAAGTAACTCTTAAACAACTGCTTAAGACTACCCTGAATACCGTACGATTCAAGTTTACGAAGCAAGAGGTCATGATCAACTGTATCAAATGCTTTTTTCAAATCCACAAAAATTGCGATGACATAATCACCCCTGTTAAGTCCTAGATTGATGAAACGTGTGACAGAATGTAGAGCATCCAAAGTACTCTTGTTCTTTTGAAAACCAAACTGATGTTGGCTTATGATTGAGTTTTCAACTAAGAATGATATTAATCGATTGTTTAGTATTTTTCCAAATATCTTACTAAATCCTGTCAGCAGTGCAATCGGGCGATAGTTATTCGGGTCAAGAAGATCACCACCCTTAAATATAGGAACTATTTTTGCAAGTTATAAAATTTGCCATAATCTGTGCTATGTCCTCCTTTATTATACTAATCTCATTCATCGTGATGCTATCAATGCCTGGCGCCGTATTCTTTTACAATTCATTGATGACATTTAAGACTTCCCTTTTATTTGTTTGATGAATGTGAAGGATGGAATTTATTGCGATATTTGTATTATTTACATTGCCTGCTGAGCTGGCAACGATTTCTTTAGTGATTCTTCCACCAATTGTTGAAAAAAAGTTATTCAATGAGTTCGCCGCGTCACGTGGATACGATGTGTTGAGGGTCCATCAGGATTCAGTTGAAAGTTTTGTGATATACCCTGGGTTGAAGAGTTATCCTTTACCTCATTTATTATTTCCCATATTTCGCGGGAGTTGTCAGCCGCTGTTTCCATTCTTCTTGAGAAATATAAGAATTTAGCCTCTTTCACCAGTCGTTTCGATTCTTTTTTCGCTTGCATATACACTTCTTCCTGTAGTCCATGTATGCCTTCCTTTTTTTAATACTTGCATCAATTACTTTTTCGTTATCCAAGTCCGTTGTCGACACCTGATTTCCTTCTCAATTGTAGAACTTTGCTTAGTAGATATGATGATATTTTTGAGTTCAATAATACTATTTGGTTTCCGCTTTTCCAGTAAATCTCGTATGTTTGATTTAAAGAGCTCCTTGTCTAGAAATCTGAACGTTTTATAGGTCGGCTTCTGTTTGTTCAGGGTTTGGTCTTGAATAGCAATTTTTAACACACGATGATCCAGTTCCGGCCAGTCCTCAAATATGTATGTCATGCTTTCAGCGACTTTTAAATCATTGGTTGACCCAGACACTGGGCGAGTAATTTGGTTGTTGTTTATGATGACCGTTCCATTCGTTTCTAGCGTATCCTTATAAATCCGTGTTTCTGGTGATTCCGTTAGCACATCAATGTTTGTGTCCGCTACTGTGATTAAATTTTTTTCAGTTGAGAATAATGTATCTATTACTGTGCAAAAATCTTGGGCATTCATACGATTGGGATTGTAGTACGTCCCTAATTTTATTTTTTTTTCCTGCATGGCGCACTTCAATTATTATAACGTTATACTTATCAGGCGTCACTCTTTTAGTAATGAAATTGATTGTATTTTTTACGTACATTGCTGTACCTCCACCTCTTCCAGGTCTGCAGGAGAATACCGCATTATATCCTTCAATATTGTAAAACCGTGCCTCTTCTGGGTAAATCCAGATTTCATTGAGAATAATCAAATCTATGTCAGGATTTTGCTGCAGGTAAATCTGAATATCACTTAGCTTATGTCTTTAGCTTCTTATATTAGCATACATAAGTGTCAAATTTGTTCCACTTGATTGATTAGAAAGATTATGAATCATCAAAGTTGTAGTTGGTGCTCCTCAAAGTCAAAGTCAAAGTCAAAAGCGCTTTATTTATTACGAATCGTTATAAATTTTAGTAGAAGATAAAGCAAAATCCAAACAATAACAATAAAAAACTTAATGGCCCAAATGGCTCTCTAAATTTGTACGTTATCATTAAACACATTTAAAAAAAACTATAGCAAATTCAAATCAATGAAGATTATTACATATTTTTACAATTCAATTGGAAAAAGGAGAAAAAACCAACCAAGACTATTCTAAAATTATTTATCATCTTAACACTACAGTGAACTTTGATCCTATACCTAATATGTTTTAACTTGATTCTAGTAGGTAAATGCAATCAAAAACTTTATCTTATACTATAAAAAATCTATAACAATGTTCTTAACGTAAGCGTTAAACCTTATCTCTAATCTAATATAATAAACAAAATATACGAGTAAACCTAACCTATACCTAATTTTTAACAAAAATAAACAATAACACTAAATGCAGCAATAATGAGCTCAAACTCAAAAACTAAATAACGAAAAACACCAAAACTGAAAATAAACACAAATAATTTGGACATTGTCATTCAGCCACCAATACCTAGATTGCCCCGTCTCAACTCGATCAGCTTCAACGAATCTAGCAAATGAGTATCTCCATTGGAACTGTTGGTCTCGTGAACTCAAATTCGGAGGATATTTTATCTTCTTATCGGTGGCCCGTCGATATATGTGATATATGATTGGGACGCCGTCAGAATCAAAAACATATCGATTCATGTCCAAATACACGAATGCTTCTGGAGGAATGAAGCCAGTTGCGAGGCAAGTCGCTATATACCCGTCTGTAGGGTGGAACGGCTGTGAAATCCAAGGGTTTTTACTCACAGTCACAGATCTTGCGATATGATTCCGAAGAAGCTTCAATATGAAGATATCGACTCTTGTCACTTCAGCAGTTTGATAAATTCTTCTATTCGATATATAATGTTTCCAATCCGTCTCAGGCTTTCTGTACAAACCAGTACATGCACGAAGACATTTCCTTTCGAAAACTCTTAATTTTTCCATAGTACTAGCGCTCTGGTTGTACCAGATCTGACATCCATATGTCAAAACTGGTCTAACTAGTGTCTTGTAACAGATAACTTTGACCTTTTGATCAATGTATCTGGAATGAAAGAGTCTTCGAAGGGCCATGACTACTTTAAGTGCCTTACTGAGCATGATTTTCACATAGGGAGGTATCGAACACAGGATTTATGTGGAACTCGTTCAAAACTACCCTCACCAGCCATGATGTGGAAATCTTTCCAATTACGTTTCAGGTCTTGACTGACCCCCTGCAGAGTTGTCCGAAACAAGATTGTTTCACACTTTTGCGCATTGATTTTCATTCGCCAATTGTCAGTGTACAGCTGTACATCATTGAACATTTATTGGAGATTACTCTGAACTATTGTAGCTTTTCGGTCTGCCGTATAGATGATCAGATCATCAGCAAACGCTACCAATGATCGCGTTTGCGAGACGTTAAAATCAAAGCCGTTCAATAGCTTGCGAATGAAGATTGAAAAGACCAGAGGCGCAGTAACCGTTCCCAGCTGTAGACCATTCAAGACCTTGAACTCGCGCATTGTTGTCAGATTTCCATCAGTTACAACAAACGATTTCCCGTATGACATATTACACATCATGGCGACAAGGTGTCTGGGGAACTTGTCCTGAAGGAGTTTAAAAAAAAAGTCCATCTAACCACACCGTATCGAAGGCTTTCTCCATATCAATGAGACATGCTCCAACACATTGTCTATCATTTAGTTTCCAACAGATGTCTGAGGTTACTTTCGTTATTGCATGTGCGGTCGAATGCCTGGCACGAAAACCAAATTGGCAATTTGGCATCAACTCATTTTCCTCAAGGTGGGCGTTTAATGCTCTGTTGAGTATCACTTCAAACGCCTTGCTGATGTTAGGCAGCAAGCTGATTGGGCGATTGCTTTTGGGGCATGAAGATTCTTTTCCTTTCTTCAAGATCGGATATACCTTAGCTTTTTTCCACTCATTTGGAAAATATGAATTGCTCAACATGTTGTTGAACAATATGCAATAATTCCTAATAGCAACCTCAGGCAAATGTCGGAGAACTACATTTGGAATACCATCAGTACCACATGATTTCTTGTTGTTTATCTTGCGAAATATGAAACACAAGTCTTCAAAGCTGACAAAATAATCAATAAGATTCAAGCTCGGTATGAGGTCAGATGTTAATGTTTCATTGAAATGAAGAATTGATTGGCCGTTCAGGCTTGATTTGAAGTCGAAAACTTTTGCTTCAACGACCTCTGCAAATATTTCATTCCCTCTCTCAGGGTTTGGTAGATGAACCAATTCAAAATGTGTTCCAATCAGGGCAAGTTTATTCAATCCTTCACAAATAATCCTGTTTCCATTTCTATCCGGAGTCGTACTATCAATTTCGATACCAGCCCTATCGAGAAGATTTATCTCATCACTAGTGACTTCAAGATTCGATACCTTCACTCGAGACTTCTTGCGGAATATGCTATTCACTTTCGCAAACACGCCGTCTGAGTCCGGTGGGCTCATACCCCTCAATTTTTTGCTGACCTCACTCCTGAAGTATGACCGGATTAAGTTCCCGACATTCTTCAGATATAATTTCAACAAAGCCAACGAGGGATGGTTGTAATCCAAAAATTGTTGATAAATATTGTTGACGCGTGTGAGAAGAAGGCTTTTCAATCTTTTCAACCTTGCGATGGTTGGTGTTTCATATCCTTCCATATTGTTTCGATGTTTTATCTTGGGAACAACTTTATCAATCGTTTCCAACGTCAGCTTCTGTAACATCTATTTCATCGTTAGTTAGATTCCTGTCATTAGGAACCATTGAGCAAGAGTTGCCACCATCAGAAGGGGGACATTGCTTCTGGTACTCGCGATTAAACTTCTTTTGAAACTTTCCCCAGTCTGTTTTTTTGAAATTCAACCGATGATTTTCATGTTGAACTGGAATGAGGAAGAAATCATCGCTGTGATGATTGATTTCCATTACAGTTGCGTTATGGTCGCTATTGTAAGGAAGCACCTGCAGTTTCCGTTGAGGACTATTAAAGCTGAATTCAAGTCTTGCGTCAGCAATGCAGAGGTCCAAATATGAATTTGTCCTAGGGTATGTTGGGAACTCTGACCCATATAGATTGCACCTGTATTCAATTTGGTTCTCTGTTATCCACGATTTCAGGAATGCACCTCTTGGATTATTGGTGGCGTTCAGCCATGATGTATGCTTGGTGTTCAGGTCACCAGCAAGAATATAATAGTTATGCGATCTGTTCAATTCGAGTATTTCGAACAAGGAATTGAGCTCCTCCTTGAGCTTGAGAACAGTTCCACCAGTTGCATAGGCAGAGATAACGAAGAGGTTATCCCCACCTGGCAGTGAGATTTTGATAACAGACACTTCAAGAGATTCAAAGCTTTTGAATTCGACTTTTTCAATATTTTGGAAACGATAGGGTCTTTGAACCAATATCCCGGTGCCACCTCCCCCATCACCTGTTACCCTATCGTTTGTTACGAACTAAAAATCCTTGAATCTCATGGAGTGCCATGAACTGAGGTGGGTTTCGGTGAGAAACACGATGTCAGGCTTTTGTCTGGCAATGAATTCAAGGAGATAATCACGCCGATGTAAAGCAACAATGGAGTTGACGTTGATCGAGATGAGACGAATACTATCCGTGGAAATGTGGCTGGATGACAACTTATTTTGAGGCATTTGAAAGCCCTGAACGCTGAAAAACAATGTTAATTTTTGAATCTTGTTTATCGATTCGCTCCGATAAGGAATTTAATTGCTGATAAATTTTAAGGAGCAGCTCATTATTGCCACTTGCATTATTTATTTTATTTACATTGTCTGCTGGTCCTCTCGTAGCAAGTGCAAATGACCCCCCGGGCTTCACGAAGTTGGTAGGTATCACACTGCGGTGTGCTTGACTTTGTTTCGGAGTGACTTTAACCTTTGCATCTTGATACCGGGGGCATCCTCGATATGATGCTGGATGACCAAAGGCACCGCAATCAATCAATCAAAAGCGCTTTATTTAATACTAATCGTTATAAATTTTAAAAGAATATAAAGCAAATTCCAAACAATAACAATAAAAAACTTAATGGCCCAAATGGCTCTCTAAATTTGTACGTTATCATTAAACACATAAAAAAAAAAAAACTATAGCCAATTCAAATCAATGGATTATTACATATTTTTAAAATTCAATTGGAAAAAGGAGAAAAAACCAACCAACACTATTCTAAAATTATTTATAATCTTAACACTACAGTGAACTTTGATCCTACACCTAATATGTTTTAATTAATTCTAATAGGTAAATGCAATCAAAAACTTTGTCTTATACTTAAAAAAATCTATAACAATGTTCTCAACCTAAGCCTTAAACCTTATCTCTAACCTAATATAATAAACATAATATAAACCTAATTTTCAACAAAAATAAACAACAACACTAAATGTGGCAATAATGAGCTCAAACTCAAAAACTAAATAACGAAAAACACCAAAACTGAAAAATAAACACGAATAATTTAGACATTGTCATTCAGCCACCAATACCTAGATTGCCCCGTCTCAACTCGATCAGCCTCAACGAATCTAGCAAATGAGTATCTCCATTGGAATTGTTGGTCTCGTGAACTCAAGTTCGGAGGATATTTTATCTTCTTATCGGTGGCCCGTCGATATATGTGATATATGATTGGGACGCCGTCAGAATCAAAAACATATCGATTCATGTCCAAATACACGAATACTTCTGGAGGAATGAAGCCAGTAGCGAGGCAAGTCGCTATATACCCGTCTGAAGGGTGGAACGGCTGTGAAATCCAAGGGTATTCACTCACAGTCACAGATCTTGCGATATGATTCCGAAGAAGTTTCAATATGAAAATATCGACTATAGTCACTTCAGCATTTTGATAAATTCTTCTATTCGATATATAATGTTTCCAATCCGTCTCAGGCTTTCTGTACAAACCAGTATCTGGACTAAGTAGTGAGGCAAGTTTTTGCGCTCCACAATCGATCTTCTCGTTGCAAAGTTTTTAACTGAAATAAATTGTATTTCTGGTGCAGCTTCTTGGAGCACCTGAAGGAGATCGACTGTGTCCTCACCATAGTCCACACCCTTCAATAAAAAGGTTTGGTTCTTTTCGCTTTTCGGGGTGTACGTGAAATGCGGAACATCTCCAGAATTTAAGGCATTTTTGGTTGCCTGGAAATCAACCAGTCACTTAGTCCTTATTGTCAATTTATCGGCATTGACTCTTTTTATGTGAAAATCTTTTAGCTTATTTTCGGCTGCCAAAAGCCGAACCATATCTTTGCCCGTTTGCCCAAATACATTGATTGGTGGGACTTTTTCTTTGTTTTCATTAATCTTAACGGACGGACCAGCAGACAAACCTTTTGGTTTTTTCTCCCGATTTTTAATTTTAAGGTATTCAATGAAATCATTATCTAGCTTAGACGTTTTACTTGTATCCTCAATCAATCAATCAAACAATCAAAAGCGCTTTATTTAATACTAATCGTTATAAATTTTAAAAGAATATAAAGCAAATTCCAAACAATAACAATAAAAAACTTAATGGCCCCTGTATCCTCTAGTTGGTGCTCCTCCTGGCGATCAATATTCTGCATTGAAACTACGGACACTCTACAGAGTCAGCTCTGTGAGAATGATCAGCATTATTATTGTTACCAATACAGTTCGAGCACTTCGCAATCGTGCTTTTGCACATGGGTCATACTTTCCTCCACATTTTACACATATTTGCTCCCCTTCACATTTTCATGTTTTGTGGTTGTATTTTTGACACTTATAACACCTCGTTACGTTGAAGTCCTCCTTCACAAAATACGATCCATAATCTATATTAATGTATCTATTTGCAAGCCTCTTATACATGCTCCCGTTTACCTGGATGATGTGCAACCACCTTCCATTTCTTGTCCGCCTAGCATGTACAAGTTCCACAGAATCACGCTCCTCTATATTTGGATTAAATGACTGGATCTCATTTCTTAATACATCATTTGCGTATTGTTTTTCTAGTCCATTGATGACAAGTCTAGGCTGTCGCAATATGGTCTCAGCAACATCATACTCCTCTTTCATTGCATCCATTGCTATATTAAAAAGCGAAGTAGCATTTTCATTTCTCGATGTTTTGATAATCGCCCCACCATTACGAATAGGCCTCATTAGCTGTAGAGGAATTTTACATTTTGATGGCCTGATCCTCGACTTAAAATCAATCAGTGTTTTTTCTGAGGAAGAGTGATTTCTCCCTTTTTGCGATATTGCATTTGATCGATGCACTGATGGAGGAGAAGTAGAGTTTTTAATAATTTCGGCATATGAGAGCTTGCTCGCAGACGTAGATTTATCTATTAATAAGGTGACATTTGAGCATCTTATACTATAAAAAATCTATAACAATGTTCTTAACGTAAGCGTTAAACCTTATCTCTAATCTAATATAATAAACAAAATATACGAGTAAACCTAACCTATACCTAATTTTTAACAAAAATAAACAATAACACTAAATGCAGCAATAATGAGCTCAAACTCAAAAACTAAATAACGAAAAACACCAAAACTGAAAATAAACACAAATAATTTGGACATTGTCATTCAGCCACCAATACCTAGATTGCCCCGTCTCAACTCGATCAGCTTCAACGAATCTAGCAAATGAGTATCTCCATTGGAACTGTTGGTCTCGTGAACTCAAATTCGGAGGATATTTTATCTTCTTATCGGTGGCCCGTCGATATATGTGATATATGATTGGGACGCCGTCAGAATCAAAAACATATCGATTCATGTCCAAATACACGAATGCTTCTGGAGGAATGAAGCCAGTTGCGAGGCAAGTCGCTATATACCCGTCTGTAGGGTGGAACGGCTGTGAAATCCAAGGGTTTTTACTCACAGTCACAGATCTTGCGATATGATTCCGAAGAAGCTTCAATATGAAGATATCGACTCTTGTCACTTCAGCAGTTTGATAAATTCTTCTATTCGATATATAATGTTTCCAATCCGTCTCAGGCTTTCTGTACAAACCAGTACATGCACGAAGACATTTCCTTTCGAAAACTCTTAATTTTTCCATAGTACTAGCGCTCTGGTTGTACCAGATCTGACATCCATATGTCAAAACTGGTCTAACTAGTGTCTTGTAACAGATAACTTTGACCTTTTGATCAATGTATCTGGAATGAAAGAGTTTTCGAAGGGCCATGACTACTTTAAGTGCCTTACTGAGCATGATTTTCACATAGGGAGGTATCGAACACAGGATTTATGTGGAACTCGTTCAAAACTACCCTCACCAGCCATGATGTGGAAATCTTTCCAATTACGTTTCAGGTCTTGACTGACCCCCTGCAGAGTTGTCCGAAACAAGATTGTTTCACACTTTTGCGCATTGATTTTCATTCGCCAATTGTCAGTGTACAGCTGTACATCATTGAACATTTATTGGAGATTACTCTGAACTATTGTAGCTTTTCGGTCTGCCGTATAGATGATCAGATCATCAGCAAACGCTACCAATGATCGCGTTGGCGAGACGTTAAAATCAAAGCCGTTCAATAGCTTGCGAATGAAGATTGAAAAGACCAGAGGCGCAGTAACCGTTCCCTGCTGTAGACCATTCAAGACCTTGAACTCGCGCATTGTTGTCAGATTTCCATCAGTTACAACAAACGATTTCCCGTATGACATATTACACATCATGGCGACAAGGTGTCTGGGGAACTTGTCCTGAAGGAGTTTAAAAAAAGTCCATCTAACCACACCGTATCGAAGGCTTTCTCCATATCAATGAGACATGCTCCAACACATTGTCTATCATTTAGTTTCCAACAGATGTCTGAGGTTACTTTCGTTATTGCATGTGCGGTCGAATGCCTGGCACGAAAACCAAATTGGCAATTCGGCATCAACTCATTTTCCTCAAGGTGGGCGTTTAATGCTCTGTTGAGTATCACTTCAAACGCCTTGCTGATGTTAGGCAGCAAGCTGATTGGGCGATTGCTTTTGGGGCATGAAGATTCTTTTCCTTTCTTCAAGATCGGATATACCTTAGCTTTTTTCCACTCATTTGGAAAATATGAATTGCTCAACATGTTGTTGAACAATATGCAATAATTCCTAATAGCAACCTCAGGCAAATGTCGGAGAACTACATTTGGAATACCATCAGTA
This sequence comes from Odontomyia ornata, assembly GCA_963969285.1. NCBI lineage: Eukaryota > Metazoa > Arthropoda > Insecta > Diptera > Stratiomyidae > Odontomyia > Odontomyia ornata. Next base: position 179,018,338 of record OZ017740.1, read on the forward strand.
CCACATGATTTCTTGTTGTTTATCTTGCGAAATATGAAACACAAGTCTTCAAAGCTGACAAAATAATCAATAAGATTCAAGCTCGGTATGAGGTCAGATGTTAATGTTTCATTGAAATGAAGAATTGATTGGCCGTTCAGGCTTGATTTGAAGTCGAAAACTTTTGCTTCAACGACCTCTGCAAATATTTCATTCCCTCTCTCAGGGTTTGGTAGATGAACCAATTCAAAATGTGTTCCAATCAGGGCAAGTTTATTCAATCCTTCACAAATAATCCTGTTTCCATTTCTATCCGGAGTCGTACTATCAATTTCGATACCAGCCCTATCGAGAAGATTTATCTCATCACTAGTGACTTCAAGATTCGATACCTTCACTCGAGACTTCTTGCGGAATATGCTATTCACTTTCGCAAACACGCCGTCTGAGTCCGGTGGGCTCATACCCCTCAATTTTTTGCTGACCTCACTCCTGAAGTATGACCGGATTAAGTTCCCGACATTCTTCAGATATAATTTTAACAAAGCCAACGAGGGATGGTTGTAATCCAAAAATTGTTGATAAATATTGTTGACGCGTGTGAGAAGAAGGCTTTTCAATCTTTTCAACCTTGCGATGGTTGGTGTTTCATATCCTTCCATATTGTTTCGATGTTTTATCTTGGGAACAACTTTATCAATCGTTTCCAACGTCAGCTTCTGTAACATCTATTTCATCGTTAGTTAGATTCCTGTCATTAGGAACCATTGAGCAAGAGTTGCCACCATCAGAAGGGGGACATTGCTTCTGGTACTCGCGATTAAACTTCTTTTGAAACTTTCCCCAGTCTGTTTTTTTGAAATTCAACCGATGATTTTCATGTTGAACTGGAATGAGGAAGAAATCATCCCTGTGATGATTGATTTCCATTACGGTTGCGTTATGGTCGCTATTGTAAGGAAGCACCTGCAGTTTCCGTTGAGGACTATTAAAGCTGAATTCAAGTCTTGCGTCAGCAATGCAGAGGTCCAAATATGAATTTGTCCTAGGGTATGTTGGGAACTCTGACCCATATAGATTGCACCTGTATTCAATTTGGTTCTCTGTTATCCACGATTTCAGGAATGCACCTCTTGGATTATTGGTGGCGTTCAGCCATGATGTATGCTTGGTGTTCAGGTCACCAGCAAGAATATAATAGTTATGCGATCTGTTCAATTCGAGTATTTCGAACAAGGAATTGAGCTCCTCCTTGAGCTTGAGAACAGTTCCACCAGTTGCATAGGCAGAGATAACGAAGAGGTTATCCCCACCTGGCAGTGAGATTTTGATAACAGACACTTCAAGAGATTCAAAGCTTTTGAATTCGACTTTTTCAATATTTTGGAAACGATAGGGTCTTTGAACCAATATCCCGGTGCCACCTCCCCCATCACCTGTTACCCTATCGTTTGTTACGAACTAAAAATCCTTGAATCTCATGGAGTGCCATGAACTGAGGTGGGTTTCGGTGAGAAACACGATGTCAGGCTTTTGTCTGGCAATGAATTCAAGGAGATAATCACGCCGATGTAAAGCAACAATGGAGTTGACGTTGATCGAGATGAGACGAATACTATCCGTGGAAATGTGGCTGGATGACAACTTATTTTGAGGCATTTGAAAGCCCTGAACGCTGAAAAACAATGTTAATTTTTGAATCTTGTTTATCGATTCGCTCCGATAAGGAATTTAATTGCTGATAAATTTTAAGGAGCAGCTCATTATTGCCACTTGCATTATTTATTTTATTTACATTGTCTGCTGGTCCTCTCGTAGCAAGTGCAAATGACCCCCCGGGCTTCACGAAGTTGGTAGGTATCACACTGCGGTGTGCTTGACTTTGTTTCGGAGTCACTTTAACCTTTGCATCTTGATACCGGGGGCATCCTCGATATGATGCTGGATGACCAAAGGCACCGCAATCAATCAATCAAAAGCGCTTTATTTAATACTAATCGTTATAAATTTTAAAAGAATATAAAGCAAATTCCAAACAATAACAATAAAAAACTTAATGGCCCAAATGGCTCTCTAAATTTGTACGTTATCATTAAACACATTAAAAAAAAAAACTATAGCCAATTCAAATCAATGGATTATTACATATTTTTAAAATTCAATTGGAAAAAGGAGAAAAAACCAACCAACACTATTCTAAAATTATTTATAATTTTCACACTACAGTGAACTTTGATCCTACACCTAATATGTTTTAATTAATTCTAATAGGTAAATGCAATCAAAAACTTTGTCTTATACTTAAAAAAATCTATAACAATGTTCTCAACCTAAGCCTTAAACCTTATCTCTAACCTAATATAATAAACATAATATAAACCTAATTTTCAACAAAAATAAACAACAACACTAAATGTGGCAATAATGAGCTCAAACTCAAAAACTAAATAACGAAAAACACCAAAACTGAAAAATAAACACGAATAATTTAGACATTGTCATTCAGCCACCAATACCTAGATTGCCCCGTCTCAACTCGATCAGCCTCAACGAATCTAGCAAATGAGTATCTCCATTGGAATTGTTGGTCTCGTGAACTCAAGTTCGGAGGATATTTTATCTTCTTATCGGTGGCCCGTCGATATATGTGATATATGATTGGGATGCCGTCAGAATCAAAAACATATCGATTCATGTCCAAATACACGAATACTTCTGGAGGAATGAAGCCAGTAGCGAGGCAAGTCGCTATATACCCGTCTGAAGGGTGGAACGGCTGTGAAATCCAAGGGTATTCACTCACAGTCACAGATCTTGCGATATGATTCCGAAGAAGTTTCAATATGAAAATATCGACTATAGTCACTTCAGCATTTTGATAAATTCTTCTATTCGATATATAATGTTTCCAATCCGTCTCAGGCTTTCTGTACAAACCAGTATCTGGACTAAGTAGTGAGGCAAGTTTTTGCGCTCCACAATCGATCTTCTCGTTGCAAAGTTTTTAACTGAAATAAATTGTATTTCTGGTGCAGCTTCTTGGAGCACCTGAAGGAGATCGACTGTGTCCTCACCATAGTCCACACCCTTCAATAAAAAGGTTTGGTTCTTTTCGCTTTTCGGGGTGTACGTGAAATGCGGAACATCTCCAGAATTTAAGGCATTTTTGGTTGCCTGGAAATCAACCAGTCACTTAGTCCTTATTGTCAATTTATCGGCATTGACTCTTTTTATGTGAAAATCTTTTAGCTTATTTTCGGCTGCCAAAAGCCGAACCATATCTTTGCCCGTTTGCCCAAATACATTGATTGGTGGGACTTTTTCTTTGTTTTCATTAATCTTAACGGACGGACCAGCAGACAAACCTTTTGGTTTTTTCTCCCGATTTTTAATTTTAAGGTATTCAATGAAATCATTATCTAGCTTAGACGTTTTACTTGTATCCTCAATCAATCAATCAAACAATCAAAAGCGCTTTATTTAATACTAATCGTTATAAATTTTAAAGGAATATAAAGCAAATTCCAAACAATAACAATAAAAAACTTAATGGCCCCTGTATCCTCTAGTTGGTGCTCCTCCTGGCGATCAATATTCTGCATTGAAACTACGGACACTCTACAGAGTCAGCTCTGTGAGAATGATCAGCATTATTATTGTTACCAATACAGTTCGAGCACTTCGCAATCGTGCTTTTGCACATGGGTCATACTTTCCTCCACATTTTACACATATTTGCTCCCCTTCACATTTTCATGTTTTGTGGTTGTATTTTTGACACTTATAACACCTCGTTACGTTGAAGTCCTCCTTCACAAAATACGATCCATAATCTATATTAATGTATCTATTTGCAAGCCTCTTATACATGCTCCCGTTTACCTGGATGATGTGCAACCACCTTCCATTTCTTGTCCGCCTAGCATGTACAAGTTCCACAGAATCACGCTCCTCTATATTTGGATTAAATGACTGGATCTCATTTCTTAATACATCATTTGCGTATTGTTTTTCTAGTCCATTGATGACAAGTCTAGGCTGTCGCAATATGGTCTCAGCAACATCATACTCCTCTTTCATTGCATCCATTGCTATATTAAAAAGCGAAGTAGCATTTTCATTTCTCGATGTTTTGATAATCGCCCCACCATTACGAATAGGCCTCATTAGCTGTAGAGGAATTTTACATTTTGATGGCCTGATCCTCGACTTAAAATCAATCAGTGTTTTTTCTGAGGAAGAGTGATTTCTAGGCTTAATTATAATCCCTTTTTGCGATATTGCATTTGATCGATGCACTGATGGAGGAGAAGTAGAGTTTTTAATAATTTCGGCATATGAGAGCTTGCTCGCAGACGTAGATTTATCTATTAATAAGGTGACATTTGAGCATCTTATACTATAAAAAATCTATAACAATGTTCTTAACGTAAGCGTTAAACCTTATCTCTAATCTAATATAATAAACAAAATATACGAGTAAACCTAACCTATACCTAATTTTTAACAAAAATAAACAATAACACTAAATGCAGCAATAATGAGCTCAAACTCAAAAACTAAATAACGAAAAACACCAAAACTGAAAATAAACACAAATAATTTAGACATTGTCATTCAGCCACCAATACCTAGATTGCCCCGTCTCAACTCGATCAGCTTCAACGAATCTAGCAAATGAGTATCTCCATTGGAACTGTTGGTCTCGTGAACTCAAATTCGGAGGATATTTTATCTTCTTATCGGTGGCCCGTCGATATATGTGATATATGATTGGGACGCCGTCAGAATCAAAAACATATCGATTCATGTCCAAATACACGAATGCTTCTGGAGGAATGAAGCCAGTTGCGAGGCAAGTCGCTATATACCCGTCTGTAGGGTGGAACGGCTGTGAAATCCAAGGGTTTTTACTCACAGTCACAGATCTTGCGATATGATTCCGAAGAAGCTTCAATATGAAGATATCGACTCTTGTCACTTCAGCAGTTTGATAAATTCTTCTATTCGATATATAATGTTTCCAATCCGTCTCAGGCTTTCTGTACAAACCAGTACATGCACGAAGACATTTCCTTTCGAAAACTCTTAATTTTTCCATAGTACTAGCGCTCTGGTTGTACCAGATCTGACATCCATATGTCAAAACTGGTCTAACTAGTGTCTTGTAACAGATAACTTTGACCTTTTGATCAATGTATCTGGAATGAAAGAGTTTTCGAAGGGCCATGACTACTTTAAGTGCCTTACTGAGCATGATTTTCACATAGGGAGGTATCGAACACAGGATTTATGTGGAACTCGTTCAAAACTACCCTCACCAGCCATGATGTGGAAATCTTTCCAATTACGTTTCAGGTCTTGACTGACCCCCTGCAGAGTTGTCCGAAACAAGATTGTTTCACACTTTTGCGCATTGATTTTCATTCGCCAATTGTCAGTGTACAGCTGTACATCATTGAACATTTATTGGAGATTACTCTGAACTATTGTAGCTTTTCGGTCTGCCGTATAGATGATCAGATCATCAGCAAACGCTACCAATGATCGCGTTGGCGAGACGTTAAAATCAAAGCCGTTCAATAGCTTGCGAATGAAGATTGAAAAGACCAGAGGCGCAGTAACCGTTCCCTGCTGTAGACCATTCAAGACCTTGAACTCGCGCATTGTTGTCAGATTTCCATCAGTTACAACAAACGATTTCCCGTATGACATATTACACATCATGGCGACAAGGTGTCTGGGGAACTTGTCCTGAAGGAGTTTAAAAAAAGTCCATCTAACCACACCGTATCGAAGGCTTTCTCCATATCAATGAGACATGCTCCAACACATTGTCTATCATTTAGTTTCCAACAGATGTCTGAGGTTACTTTCGTTATTGCATGTGCGGTCGAATGCCTGGCACGAAAACCAAATTGGCAATTCGGCATCAACTCATTTTCCTCAAGGTGGGCGTTTAATGCTCTGTTGAGTATCACTTCAAACGCCTTGCTGATGTTAGGCAGCAAGCTGATTGGGCGATTGCTTTTGGGGCATGAAGATTCTTTTCCTTTCTTCAAGATCGGATATACCTTAGCTTTTTTCCACTCATTTGGAAAATATGAATTGCTCAACATGTTGTTGAACAATATGCAATAATTCCTAATAGCAACCTCAGGCAAATGTCGGAGAACTACATTTGGAATACCATCAGTACCACATGATTTCTTGTTGTTTATCTTGCGAAATATGAAACACAAGTCTTCAAAGCTGACAAAATAATCAATAAGATTCAAGCTCGGTATGAGGTCAGATGTTAATGTTTCATTGAAATGAAGAATTGATTGGCCGTTCAGGCTTGATTTGAAGTCGAAAACTTTTGCTTCAACGACCTCTGCAAATATTTCATTCCCTCTCTCAGGGTTTGGTAGATGAACCAATTCAAAATGTGTTCCAATCAGGGCAAGTTTATTCAATCCTTCACAAATAATCCTGTTTCCATTTCTATCCGGAGTCGTACTATCAATTTCGATACCAGCCCTATCGAGAAGATTTATCTCATCACTAGTGACTTCAAGATTCGATACCTTCACTCGAGACTTCTTGCGGAATATGCTATTCACTTTCGCAAACACGCCGTCTGAGTCCGGTGGGCTCATACCCCTCAATTTTTTGCTGACCTCACTCCTGAAGTATGACCGGATTAAGTTCCGGACATTCTTCAGATATAATTTTAACAAAGCCAACGAGGGATGGTTGTAATCCAAAAATTGTTGATAAATATTGTTGACGCGTGTGAGAAGAAGGCTTTTCAATCTTTTCAACCTTGCGATGGTTGGTGTTTCATATCCTTCCATATTGTTTCGATGTTTTATCTTGGGAACAACTTTATCAATCGTTTCCAACGTCAGCTTCTGTAACATCTATTTCATCGTTAGTTAGATTCCTGTCATTAGGAACCATTGAGCAAGAGTTGCCACCATCAGAAGGGGGACATTGCTTCTGGTACTCGCGATTAAACTTCTTTTGAAACTTTCCCCAGTCTGTTTTTTTGAAATTCAACCGATGATTTTCATGTTGAACTGGAATGAGGAAGAAATCATCCCTGTGATGATTGATTTCCATTACGGTTGCGTTATGGTCGCTATTGTAAGGAAGCACCTGCAGTTTCCGTTGAGGACTATTAAAGCTGAATTCAAGTCTTGCGTCAGCAATGCAGAGGTCCAAATATGAATTTGTCCTAGGGTATGTTGGGAACTCTGACCCATATAGATTGCACCTGTATTCAATTTGGTTCTCTGTTATCCACGATTTCAGGAATGCACCTCTTGGATTATTGGTGGCGTTCAGCCATGATGTATGCTTGGTGTTCAGGTCACCAGCAAGAATATAATAGTTATGCGATCTGTTCAATTCGAGTATTTCGAACAAGGAATTGAGCTCCTCCTTGAGCTTGAGAACAGTTCCACCAGTTGCATAGGCAGAGATAACGAAGAGGTTATCCCCACCTGGCAGTGAGATTTTGATAACAGACACTTCAAGAGATTCAAAGCTTTTGAATTCGACTTTTTCAATATTTTGGAAACGATAGGGTCTTTGAACCAATATCCCGGTGCCACCTCCCCCATCACCTGTTACCCTATCGTTTGTTACGAACTAAAAATCCTTGAATCTCATGGAGTGCCATGAACTGAGGTGGGTTTCGGTGAGAAACACGATGTCAGGCTTTTGTCTGGCAATGAATTCAAGAAGATAATCACGCCGATGTAAAGCAACAATGGAGTTGACGTTGATCGAGATGAGACGAATACTATCCGTGGAAATGTGGCTGGATGACAACTTATTTTGAGGCATTTGAAAGCCCTGAACGCTGAAAAACAATGTTAATTTTTGAATCTTGTTTATCGATTCGCTCCGATAAGGAATTTAATTGCTGATAAATTTTAAGGAGCAGCTCATTATTGCCACTTGCATTATTTATTTTATTTACATTGTCTGCTGGTCCTCTCGTAGCAAGTGCAAATGACCCCCCGGGCTTCACGAAGTTGGTAGGTATCACACTGCGGTGTGCTTGACTTTGTTTCGGAGTGACTTTAACCTTTGCATCTTGATACCGGGGGCATCCTCGATATGATGCTGGATGACCAAAGGCACCGCAATCAATCAATCAAAAGCGCTTTATTTAATACTAATCGTTATAAATTTTAAAAGAATATAAAGCAAATTCCAAACAATAACAATAAAAAACTTAATGGCCCAAATGGCTCTCTAAATTTGTACGTTATCATTAAACACATAAAAAAAAAAAACTATAGCCAATTCAAATCAATGGATTATTACATATTTTTAAAATTCAATTGGAAAAAGGAGAAAAAACCAACCAACACTATTCTAAAATTATTTATAATCTTAACACTACAGTGAACTTTGATCCTACACCTAATATGTTTTAATTAATTCTAATAGGTAAATGCAATCAAAAACTTTGTCTTATACTTAAAAAAATCTATAACAATGTTCTCAACCTAAGCCTTAAACCTTATCTCTAACCTAATATAATAAACATAATATAAACCTAATTTTCAACAAAAATAAACAACAACACTAAATGTGGCAATAATGAGCTCAAACTCAAAAACTAAATAACGAAAAACACCAAAACTGAAAAATAAACACGAATAATTTAGACATTGTCATTCAGCCACCAATACCTAGATTGCCCCGTCTCAACTCGATCAGCCTCAACGAATCTAGCAAATGAGTATCTCCATTGGAATTGTTGGTCTCGTGAACTCAAGTTCGGAGGATATTTTATCTTCTTATCGGTGGCCCGTCGATATATGTGATATATGATTGGGACGCCGTCAGAATCAAAAACATATCGATTCATGTCCAAATACACGAATACTTCTGGAGGAATGAAGCCAGTAGCGAGGCAAGTCGCTATATACCCGTCTGAAGGGTGGAACGGCTGTGAAATCCAAGGGTATTCACTCACAGTCACAGATCTTGCGATATGATTCCGAAGAAGTTTCAATATGAAAATATCGACTATAGTCACTTCAGCATTTTGATAAATTCTTCTATTCGATATATAATGTTTCCAATCCGTCTCAGGCTTTCTGTACAAACCAGTATCTGGACTAAGTAGTGAGGCAAGTTTTTGCGCTCCACAATCGATCTTCTCGTTGCAAAGTTTTTAACTGAAATAAATTGTATTTCTGGTGCAGCTTCTTGGAGCACCTGAAGGAGATCGACTGTGTCCTCACCATAGTCCACACCCTTCAATAAAAAGGTTTGGTTCTTTTCGCTTTTCGGGGTGTACGTGAAATGCGGAACATCTCCAGAATTTAAGGCATTTTTGGTTGCCTGGAAATCAACCAGTCACTTAGTCCTTATTGTCAATTTATCGGCATTGACTCTTTTTATGTGAAAATCTTTTAGCTTATTTTCGGCTGCCAAAAGCCGAACCATATCTTTGCCCGTTTGCCCAAATACATTGATTGGTGGGACTTTTTCTTTGTTTTCATTAATCTTAACGGACGGACCAGCAGACAAACCTTTTGGTTTTTTCTCCCGATTTTTAATTTTAAGGTATTCAATGAAATCATTATCTAGCTTAGACGTTTTACTTGTATCCTCAATCAATCAATCAAACAATCAAAAGTGCTTTATTTAATACTAATCGTTATAAATTTTAAAAGAATATAAAGCAAATTCCAAACAATAACAATAAAAAACTTAATGGCCCCTGTATCCTCTAGTTGGTGCTCCTCCTGGCGATCAATATTCTGCATTGAAACTACGGACACTCTACAGAGTCAGCTCTGTGAGAATGATCAGCATTATTATTGTTACCAATACAGTTCGAGCACTTCGCAATCGTGCTTTTGCACATGGGTCATACTTTCCTCCACATTTTACACATATTTGCTTCCCTTCACATTTTCATGTTTTGTGGTTGTATTTTTGACACTTATAACACCTCGTTACGTTGAAGTCCTCCTTCACAAAATACGATCCATAATCTATATTAATGTATCTATTTGCAAGCCTCTTATACATGCTCCCGTTTACCTGGATGATGTGCAACCACCTTCCATTTCTTGTCCGCCTAGCATGTACAAGTTCCACAGAATCACGCTCCTCTATATTTGGATTAAATGACTGGATCTCATTTCTTAATACATCATTTGCGTATTGTTTTTCTAGTCCATTGATGACAAGTCTAGGCTGTCGCAATATGGTCTCAGCAACATCATACTCCTCTTTCATTGCATCCATTGCTATATTAAAAAGCGAAGTAGCATTTTCATTTCTCGATGTTTTGATAATCGCCCCACCATTACGAATAGGCCTCATTAGCTGTAGAGGAATTTTACATTTTGATGGCCTGATCCTCGACTTAAAATCAATCAGTGTTTTTTCTGAGGAAGAGTGATTTCTAGGCTTAATTATAATCCCTTTTTGCGATATTGCATTTGATCGATGCACTGATGGAGGAGAAGTAGAGTTTTTAATAATTTCGGCATATGCGAGCTTGCTCGCAGACGTAGATTTATCTATTAATAAGGTGACATTTGAGCACTTCTCTTCGACTTGGCTTTGCAAATTTTTCATTTGTTGGAAGAGTTGGTCTTCTTTAGACTTACGGTGCTGAGCTCTACATCTGGCACACATCCAAATCAGATCTTCGGTGATGTCCATAATAGCCCGATATCTCTCCTCCGACATTTTGATACACCTCAAATGAAACCACTTGAGGCAGAAGCCATCACACCCCATAGCCGAGTGGATATCCTCCACGGGTTTCCTACACTTCCCACACTTATCATTGGCTGGTTTAGTAGCCATTATATTTTTAACTTTTTTAATTATTTGCTTTTTATAAATTTTTTATTATCCTTGATTTTTTTAATATAGTTAGTGAAAAAACGTAGAAATCCGTACTTCCAAAAAAAAAAAACTTAATTTAAAACATTAAAATATAAATTTAAAATTAAATTCAAAAATTTTTTAGAATAAATTTAGCTACACGGGAATCTCACTCCTAGACCAAAGCAAGAATTTCCGGTTCCGTTAATTTTCGTTCGCCTAAGTAAAAATTGAAACAATGAAATTGATGACTTGAAAGATCGCTACTTATCTCGAAAACTTGATAGAGCGACACTAGTAACCACTTCACTTATTTCACACAGCTGATTATAATTTATGACAGAATTTATAACTTCACTTAAGTCAAGAAATTCAAAGAGCTGAAACTGACACTTCTTTGTTTTGACACTTCGAAATTTCTTCACAGCCATCACCGTTGCCAGACATTCTCATTCGGATACAGTGTACTTCGGTTTACTGAACAAGAAAGCAATGGGGGCTTCCTCCCCCTTTTCGGTCAATTGCACTGGTACGGCCCCTAATCCACGTTGACTTGCGCCACAATGAATGGAGAAGGGTTTCTGAAAGTCAGCGCTGTGCAAGATTGGAGCAAATGTCAAGGCTTCTTTGAATGCCTGTATGGGAGTTGAGTGCCACTCTTGAAATTGATCCAGTCTACTTCATCCATAATTACTTTCGAGGCTTATCTGCCTTTTTAGGTCATCGGTAGATTACACCCATTTCGAGGTTTGAACAAGTATATCAACGTGGAGGCCCTCAGAAAGTCCTCTAACCCTCAACACATCTTACATTCTTCGGTTTTATAGCTTCTGGGATCATTTCGCTCATAAATTGTTGAAAATATGTCCCTACAGGTTTGAACCAGCGGCCTAATGAGCGACATGCCCCTTGAAATTACATTCATCTCAAAATTGTTTCTTTGGACTGTTCACTGTCTTTCTAAAATCTCTTAAGCATGCGATTTTTTCATGCACGTTCATGCGCACACACACACGCACATACGCTCAATGTAAGAATTGAGAATAATATAAAACAAATTTTTGAAAGTTAAAACGTATGTATCATATTGAAAAAGACAATTAAAAATTGAGTAAAACTCAAAACAAATTTGAAAATCAAAGAGAACTGAGAGTGTCATAGTTGAAAGTAAAGGATTACAGTAGAGTTTAATTATTGATAACAAAAGGAAAGCATATATACATAATAAACGAAAAATTAAATTTAAATCATGTCATCGCCACCAAATTTATACCTTCTGGGCAGCCGATGCTGCAGGTCATATTGTAAAGATGCGCGTTCTTGCACGCGTTCTTGTTCCTCACTATGTGTGGATGTAGGTTTTAGTGGGATCAAGAATATTTAATCAAGTTTAAAAAAACCTACCTAGCCAAGCGGCTGGGCCGCAGATAAAATAGCGAGGACATAGTGTCCACTACGCTACTGTTACTAAGACTGCAAATGAGTATTAAATTCCTTTGCAGTCTAGACGTAAGCGCAACGATAAGTTATTGCGTAGACAATTATAACTTCGAATTCAAACAGCGTTATCACGCAGAGAAAAGTGCAAGTTGAAAGTCAAAAGTATAACTGTATTTTCTCTAAAATTCACAACGGTATTTATATCATTTTCTAGAAGTCATGCTCTACTTAAATTATTACACATACAAAAATATTAGTTCGTAAACCTACTTAAAATATTGGTCATAAATTTTCCTAAACCCAAAACCTACTTTCAACACTTCAATTTCAAAACATAATTCTTCGTTCATTTATTATTCATAAATTTTTACTCCACGACAAGTGTCAACATCCTCATTACATTCTTCACACCTTAAACAAACCCGAAACCACTTGACCTTATTCTTGACTTGGTCAGTTCACAAGCATATGCATTCACATTCCTTTAATTGTCTATCGAAACATAAGGACAATTTCACAGATGCGTCATTACGGCATAGCACGTCGTAATATCAGATCGCATGAATGAAAATGCATATACTTGTTTATCTTCAGCACGCGACTAGTATCGCATTACACAGAAAAGGTCTGTATGAAGAATGCAATGAACGATGCATTCGAATTCAAAATCAAGTGATCATGTTACAAAATAATTATTTGAACTTGACTTTGATTTTCATAAAATGTTTCTATGAAATGTATTTATACAAATATGTCAATTAGAATTTATGCTCATGTGAAATGTATTTATCTTTAAGTGAATATAAAAATATGTAGAGTTACACAACACCCTAATCCTCTAGATGAGTGTTGATATATTGAAATTTTATACAATATATTAATACGAATCTAAAAAAAAAAAAAAAAAAAAAAAAATTTTATATATATAGTTCACTTATACATAGAAATGCAATATGTCCCATACAATATTGTTACATGTTTTGTACAATTACACTATACGGTTCGCAATAAATTTAATTTCTTATTATTAACATTTATTGAATGATTACATTATATGGTTTTATTCTATTCTTGTGTATTGATTTTTGGAGTCCGTGTATATCAATTAAAACATTGCTATTTTCAACATTTATTACTTTATATGGACCTTTATAAGGGGGTTGGTGTTTTCTACGGTTCTCATTCTTTACTAATACAAGATCTCCAATATTTATGTGTATAGGGTTTGTACGACCTTGTTCTTTAACCCTCTTTGCTTTCAAATTTTCTATTATCTTCCTAGACTTTGAAATAGACATTTTTAATCTTACTTTGAGTTCATTAGCATAATCATCCAGATTGTAAATCTTTTCACCATCCTCAATTAAATCATTTGGAAGGTAAGGCAATTTGCCGAATACCAATTCATAAGGTGTATAATTGGTATCTATATAAGGTGTAGTGTTGTACGCAAAGGTGTAGTACGGAATCCATCTATCCCATTGCTGATCATCAGCAAAAGAATACATGTATTCATTGAGAACCCGATGGTTTCTTTCAACCGAACCTAGCGTTTGGTGATGGTATGGAGTAGAAAAAATTTGTTTTATCTTTAATAAGTTGCATATATCGCCCATAAGTCTATTGGTGAACTCAGTTCCTAAATCAGACTTAAGTATTTTAAAGTGTCCATACTTTAATATAAACTCTTCTACTAAACCTACCGCTATAGTTTTTGATTCCTTATTCTCTATTGGGAAAGCAACGACAAATTTAGTTAACTCACATTGTAGTGTTAATATGTATCGGTAATTATTCGAGATTCTTAATGGACCTACAGTATCTATTTGTACAGTCTCAAAGCTTGTTGATGGTGTATCTGTTACAACCATCCTCTCTTTTGTATGCCTTACTTGTTTGTTAGTTAGGCAAGCTGCACAATTTTTGATATGGATTTTAACCATACTGTTCATATTCTTCCAACAGTATCGTTGTTTTAGTTTTAACAATGTTTTGCGAATTCCTAGGTGTCCTCCATGAGGTGAGTTGTGATACTCCTCTATTAGCTTCTTTTGTTCAAGTTTATCTGTTATCTTGGTAGGCGGTTTGTATATCATAATTCGTAATTTCTTTTGCGTACGCGTTTTCTGTTGCAACATATTAATTATTCTTTTAAATACTGTTTTGTCTATAGACCTAAAAATACTGTCTTCACAAGATAGTGAGAGTTCATTGATGTTCTCTTGATTCGCGAATTTAAATAGTTTCTCCAGAATCGAAACGAATTTCGGATTCGGATTATCACTATTTGTCTCATCACTCTTGTTACTTTTGGTGCCATAACGCATTGTTAGCTTTTCTTTGACGGAAACGGATTTCACATCAGATATATCGCTACAATGTACTTCTATAATATCTTTTGTACGTACAATGTAAACATCTTTATTTTTAACTTCACTGCGCAGGATAAATTTCAGCTTTGTAATACCGGTAATGTCAGACAAACTCGTGCAATCCCAACAATAGAGTTGATCAGGTTCTACTGGAGTTTGGGTGCCCTCGTTGTTGACCATTTCTTTCTGTTTTTCTGTCTTATTCGCCATACCTCTTGTAATCGCTAATAGTTTCCTTTTCGCATTTTCATCAGTTTCTGGAGGTACCATCGCTTTCAAGGTATCCGAGTCCAACTCGATCCTTGACAATGCATCCGCATTAGTGTTCATACTACCTTTCTTATATACAATTGTGAAATCGTAATCTGATAGGTCGACACGAATTCTAGTCAGTTTTGATGAGGGATTCTTATGGGTAAACAATGATACTAGTGGTCTGTGATCGGTCACAACCACGAATTTTCGTCCGTATAGATAGGGTCTGAAGAAATTTATGCCCCAATGAATAGCTAAAAGCTCTTTTTCGATAGTCGGTTTGTTGATGTCGTGCTTAGCCAAGGATTTGCTAGCATAAGAAATTGGTAGGTCTTGGCCAATTTCTCCTTGAGATAAAACTGCGCCCAAAGCATAGTTTGAAACATCTGTGGTTAAAATAAATGGTTTTGCGAAGTTTGGGTATTGAAGTATCGGTGGTTCTATCAGTTTCCTTTTTAAAGTCTCGTATGCTTTCTGACATTCCTCAGTCCAGACAAAAGTTACATTTTTCTTTAGCAATGAATTCAAACACTTCGCCGTCTCGGCAAAATTTGGTATAAAACGCCTGTAGTAATTGCAGAAAGCCACAAATCTGCGTACTTCATCTGCACTCTTTGGTATCGGGTAGTTTTTGATTGTATTGTACTTAGCTGGATCAGTTCTGATTCCCTCACTGGTTATCAAATAACCCAAGTACACTACCTCTGATCTCAAAAACTGGCATTTTTCAGGATTTAATTTCAAATTATACCGACGCAACCTTTGTAGTACTTTGCAAAGATTGTCATTATGGTGTTTGATGCTACAACCGAATACAATTATGTCATCGACATACAAGAATGCCTCGTGGCTAAGGCCACTGAGAGCTATGGTTAACATTCTTTGAAAGCTATTTTACGAAATTTTCAATCCGAATGGTAACCTCTTGAACTGATAGTGCCCATCGTTGGTGGAGAATGCTGTCAATGGTCTAGACTCTTTCTCAAGTTCAATTTGATGAAAAGAGCTAGTCATGTCCAGCGTAGAGAAATATTTTGCTCTACCAAGCCTGTCCAAGACGTCCTCAAGTCTCGTCAAAGGAAACTTGTCGTTGACTATCTTGTCATTGAGTCTTCTGAAATCCACAACCAGTCGCCATTTAGCTTTACCGTCTGTACTCTTTTTTGGTACAACTAACAGTGGTGAATTATACGGGCTAGTTGATGGCTCGATGATATCACTGGCTTCCAGATCTCTGACTTGTTGCAGGATTTCCTCATTTTGGGATTGAGGTAATCTGTAATTCTTAATATAAACCGGACTGTTATCTATGGTTTGTAATTTCTGTTTATAGAAGTTGTTCGTAGCAAGCTTTTCTCCATCCAAATGAAATACATCTTGATATACTTTTATGATTTTAAGCAAACTTTGCATTGCAGGTTTATCCAGACTATCCTTATTTATAACGTTCAGTAATCTCTTAAATCGATTATTGTCGAAACTTTGTTTCTCCTCTTTGAAGATGTCATAATCTTTCAATGGTTCGACTTCAATATTGAAATGCTTTATGACAATATCTTCGTCTGTCGTATTCATGATTTTAATGTGCCGTACACCTCTTACAGGTATGATTGTATTTCCTACAAATACACCTTTTTCAATCTCCGTGTTCAGCACGATACTATCCTCATCAATATCTATGTTGACCGGAACAATCATTTCGGTTCTTGCCGAAATGTTTATCTGTGAATACTGTTGTCTTCTCGTGTCCATAGGTAGTACTACTTCTTCATCATTTACGTTGAAGGTTATTGTAAATGTCTCATAATCAATTCTGCATAAATAATGGACCATCAAATCTCTGCCGATAATACCATCTGTACTTATCGGAAAATTACTGTCTACAATGTGGAATGATTCCGTTACTTTATGATTCCCAATTAATATCTCTAAGTAAGAAGTACCCAAGGACGTGGTTACCTCTTTTGTTATTCCCGTAAGTCTAATCCTATTTTTACTATCTATAGAATATTCTAAATCCTTATAGACATCGTCTTTGCATATAGACACATCCGCACCTGTATCGATTAAAAATAATAAGTATCTGTCAGAGTTATAATTATAAATTCTCACAAAATTAGTACAACTATCGGTTATTCTATATATATTGTGCTCTGTGTCCAATTTTCTTATACCGGGAGGTTCTCCATGTCCTCTCCGGAACTTAGCACGTTTCCCTGGTCGCTAACAACATGGACATTTCTCCTTCTATTGTCACTATTATTATTGTTGTTGCTCCTACCATTGCGCCTATTACGCCTGTGATTATCTGATTGATTGTTGCTATTGCGATTGCTACGGTAACGATTATCCCTATCATTGTTATTATTATTGTTGTAACTTCTATTGTTATTGTCCCTATCGTTACTTCTACTGTTCCTATCATTATTCCTATTATAGTTATTGTTATGTCTATTATTCCTATCATTGCTATTCCTATTACGGTTATCGTATCTTCTCCCTTTCTTGTTGGCATTGCCACTAAAATGCATTACACTATTAGTAGCCTGTGTCTCTGCATTTTCTAATTCCTGTGCGAGTGATACAGCTTCGGTAAAACTTTTTGGTCTTGCCGAAAAAATAGTGTTCCTTAGCTGATCATTCAGCCCATTTTTGAAAACGGTTAGCGCATAGGTGTCGTTCATCTGTGCGATAACTTTCTTCTCGTTCGGAGTAGCTTGACTTCCTAACTCCTGTATTTGTAATTGGTTGAGTTCATCCACCAAGTTTAAGATTTTGTCCTTAAAAGAACTCACAGAAGATTTCTTCTGGTAAGTACTACTTAACATGGTATGAATCTGAGGTACAGTTTTATTATTCTTAAATCTTGTTCGTAATGCTGATTTTAGGGTATCGAAGGATGTAATTGAAACATTTGCCAAAGAGAGTCTGACTGTGGCACATAATTTAACATTGACAACGAAGTCAATGAGACTAGCCCTAGCATTAGCAGACAGGGTTGTATGGAGGATTTCTAGTATTTTGAGGAAAGGGTCCAATTCCTTATACTTCCCATCAAAAACAGGGATGATCTTCATGGCTGTTTCTAAACTAAAATCGGCCATGGTGAATCTTTCTTCTAATATCTGTAAACTAGATTCTAGATCCTCACTTATAGAATCTTCTTTGATTTCTTCTATATCCGAATACCCTTGTTTGCTCAGCTGTAACCAGATTTCGCCCTCCAAAATGGATGATAGTGCTCTGAACTTTAACTTGAGATCTAAAACTTTAGAACTTTCATCTTTGCAAGTCTTGAGTATATCATTAAACTTTTCCTTTCTAATTTGCAACTCATCTAATTTAGCCTGGAGTGTCTCAAAAGTGTACAAACTCTTTGCACATTTCTTTAAATTACTCAAAACCTTTTCATTCTCAACCACCAGTTTTTCTAAAAACTCCATGAATCATTGAAGTAAGATATCCTAAAGCCAATGGTAAATAACTCTTAATCCATAGACTCCATAAACCAAAAAAAACAGGCTAAATATTTCTAACATCAAAAATAACTCAAATTTTCAAATATTAATATTTCTATTTAATCTTTTTACCACGTAATTCTTATTGTATCTGTGGTATACATAAAAAACTATCATTATTACTATGAATACTATGGATGTTGTCAATGATTGTTGATATTCCTCGACGAAACTGTTTCCAACGGAGCAGCTATTCCCCATTGTGCCCAATGTCTATTCGCCGGTTTGAGGTCCAAAAGTTTCCGCTGTAGTACTCTCTTCTGCTCTCCGACCGCTATTTTAATTACACGATGCAGCTCGGCTCGCTGACGCTTCAGCTTCGTTTTACGACCACCTCTTGGTCGTCGCTTCTTCGGTATAGATTCCAAAATGTCCTTCGGCTCCGTTCTTGTTTTCTTCAGGAACGGTTCAATTCGACGTGGCTTTGGTCCTCGAAGATCTGGGGTACCGATTTCAGCCGGAATGTAAGGTGGCGGTGACAAATACCGTTCTGCCACGGGTTCTGGAACGTACTCCTCTACAACTCTACAGCACCTCTCGAAAACAGCGTCGAACTCTTCTTGGTTAGCAATAAGGTCTAACGCGTCCAAATCCGGACAAGCAGGATCGCCATGTAAAGATGCGCGTTCTTGCACGCGTTCTTGTTCCTCACTATGTGTGGATGTAGGTTTTAGTGGGATCAAGAATATTTAATCAAGTTTAAAAAAACCTACCTAGCCAAGCGGCTGGGCCGCAGATAAAATAGCGAGGACATAGTGTCCACTACGCTACTGTTACTAAGACTGCAAATGAGTATTAAATTCCTTTGCAGTCTAGACGTAAGCGCAACGATAAGTTATTGCGTAGACAATTATAACTTCGAATTCAAACAGCGTTATCACGCAGAGAAAAGTGCAAGTTGAAAGTCAAAAGTATAACTGTATTTTCTCTAAAATTCACAACGGTATTTATATCATTTTCTAGAAGTCATGCTCTACTTAAATTATTACACATACAAAAATATTAGTTCGTAAACCTACTTAAAATATTGGTCATAAATTTTCCTAAACCCAAAACCTACTTTCAACACTTCAATTTCAAAACATAATTCTTCGTTCATTTATTATTCATAAATTTTTACTCCACGACAAGTGTCAACATCCTCATTACATTCTTCACACCTTAAACAAACCCGAAACCACTTGACCTTATTCTTGACTTGGTCAGTTCACAAGCATATGCATTCACATTCCTTTAATTGTCTATCGAAACATAAGGACAATTTCACAGATGCGTCATTACGGCATAGCACGTCGTAATATCAGATCGCATGAATGAAAATGCATATACTTGTTTATCTTCAGCACGCGACTAGTATCGCATTACACAGAAAAGGTCTGTATGAAGAATGCAATGAACGATGCATTCGAATTCAAAATCAAGTGATCATGTTACAAAATAATTATTTGAACTTGACTTTGATTTTCATAAAATGTTTCTATGTAATGTATTTATACAAATATGTCAATTAGAATTTATGCTCATGTGAAATGTATTTATCTTTAAGTGAATATAAAAATATGTAGAGTTACACAACAATATCAATGTTCGACATCCCTGTGAGAACAGAAAACTGACCCACGGATACCGGATTGCTTACAGTATCCAAACAGATCAATGTCACCTCACTCAGACGAAACTGAACGTTTCCAACCCATTCAATATAGACCCGGATGAGAACTCGCCCTCGGGATATTTATTGCCCTCTAAGATGGTATAGCCTCCCATTAAAACGGCTCAGTTGTATAAAACTATAGCACTTGGGACAACCAAAAATAACCCAGTGCTGACTTCCAAATCAATCACCTGACTGAAGTGATCTAGCGCTTGGCGCAAGCCCTGGCATTCAACCTTATAAGTCCATTGCGTCAACCACGAGAGGCCAGGCTATTATCTCGACCTGTCATCGCAGTCTCCAAGAGAAATCACAAATCGTTCCATTCCACGCAACTCAGCACAACAGTATTATACAAACCAAACATTAATACCATTATTCAAGTGGAGTATCATGTTTGACGGAAGGCGATCCAGTCTTAGAGCTGATTCGTTTTCGTATCCGTTACAAGCTATGGGATATGCCCAATCTCAAATGGTACTTTAAGTAACATGAGATGCACCCTCTGTCTTTAGATTGGAATACCCTCAGCCAACCCTTTCTAACTCGATTCTCCCATGCTCGTGAGGATATAGATGTTCGAAGTCAGATGGATGCCCACCTTCAGGCTCAAGATGAGCCTTTCATCGCATTCTTCGGTGCTTTAGAGACCTTGTCTCTGCAACCATAACAAGGCATGTCCGACTTAGACATGCAGCACTTTTTGTATCGTAACATTAGTCGGCGTTTGCGAGATCATCTAGCTGGTCGACATTTCGTGGTTACACAGTATCTGGTGCAGCGTTGCATTTCTACACCGTGTGTAATCTGAATTGTCCAGAATGACCCCCTGTGCCTACGCGTACAGTTCATGAATTGACCCAGCCTCCTATTACAAACTTCCCAACTAACGTGCTCGTGCAAGCTTTTAGATCACCCGATCCCACTAAAAATCCTGAATTCCGTTTATGCTGGAATTGTAAAGGAATGGGCCACTCTTTTGGCAACTGCCTCATTTCAATACAAACTATCTTTTGTTTTGGTTGTGGTACTCCAGAAGCACGCAAACTTCAGAGTCCCAAATGTTAGTCTCCGGGAAACTATCTCTATCTCCGGAATGTGAGAGATCGGCACGCTCCCAACCCTTTAACTTCAAACCCTCATACAAGGAACAACCTTCGAGTCACAACAGTGGACGCAGTTACCAAATGTAGATCCCGAATTACGTCGCAATCGTTAAGCCCGAATAATCCATATGAATATTAACTTAAGTCTTTGGTCGAAAGGACATCTCTTGTTAAAGCTACTCCTAGCATCCATTTTATAACGTCACGTGCTACACGTTGCAACAGAAGACGCCTTCGTGCCATAAATTTTTTCCGCGCTAAGCGATCATTTCGGTAGTGTCCGACACCGATCTAAACGACCCTCGCCCATACTGTAAAATCATTGTCTTAGGTTACCAGCTCACTGGTCTGATGGACCAGTGGAGCTAGCGTCAGTGTCTTAGGATATGGTTTCATTGAATTACTTCTAAAATTAGGTTTAAAAATCCAATTCCTCAAAACTAACGTCCAAACAGCGTCTGGCCAAGCAAGATACGTGAGTATCCCCGTCACGTATGTTAATGACACTAAGCCTTTACGGTTTTTAGTCGTCCCTTCCCTCGCCGGCAGATTATATCTAGGCATCGATTTCTGGAATGCTTTTCAGATAGTGCCACTGTCAATCAAAAATGTGAGTGTGCTCCTCGAAGTTTCTACTCCACATTCAGCCGAAGAGGCTGATACTCTTCACCAATTGACGCCCGATCAGGAGTTTAAATTGTAGAAAGTAGTTGCCATATTCCCCCCTCCTTCAACATGCTTGTCCAGGTAAGACGTTATTGGTCACGCATCACATTGACACTGGGACTGCCAAGCCAGTCAAACAACGGCATTATGCTGTTTCTCCCGTTGTACAGGGAACTTGACTGTGTGCTTCCAATTGGTGTAATCAGCGAGAGTCATAGTTCCTGGAGTTCTTCAGTCACGTTAGTCCGTGAACCTGGAAAAGTCTGTTTATGTCTAGATACTCGACGTGTTATAGAAGTAACCGTCAAGAGCGTATATGCTTTGTCGTTTATAGATGAATTATTAGCACAATTACGATTACTAGTTTTGACTTAAAGGATGCCTTTTTTGACTTAAAGGATTGCCTTTTGATCCTGAATCTCAGGAAAAGACAGCCTTCACGGTGCCGGGTCGTTCTTTGTACCATTTCAAAGTCATGCCTTTTGGGTTATGCAACACACCCCAGACCATGTGTCACCTAATGCACAAGTTCATCTCGCATGAACTCCAAGACAAAATTTTCGTTTATTTGGACGATTTGCACGTAACCAGCTCTTCTTTCCAAGAATATTTGGACTTATTGTCAGCTGGGCTCACGATAAATGTGGAGAAGAGCAAATTTATCCAGCGTGAAATAAGGTACCTGGGATACATCGTTAGTGATGGTAACCTGAAGACTGATCCCTCCAAAGCGTCCAGCATAGTGGATTATCGAATGCCCGGATCCGCTAAAGACATTCGCCGTCTCTTGGGGATACCCTTCGATTTGCCACTATTACTACCTCTTTGACTGACCTGCTGAATGGCAAATCTTCATTTAATTGGACCGGTGCCTCTCAAAATGCCTTTAACCAACTGAAACAAGCTCTCGTACAACAGTACTCGTCAATCCCGATTTTACGAAACCCTTTTTCATCCAGTGTGGTGCAAGCACCAACAGAAATCCTTTTCCAAAAGGACGAGACGGGTGAAGAGCATCTAACTGCCTTCATGTCTACTGACGTCGGGGCAGTTAAACTGCACCATTACCGAGTTGGAGTGTCTCGCCGCCGTACAAAGCGTGAAAAATTTCGTGCCTACATTGAAAGAGTCACGCCTAGGAGAAGAAGCCTTCACCATCATCATAGATCACGCCAGTTTGAAGTGGCTCATGGGCCAACAAGACCTTTCTGGCAGATTAGCTCGCTGGAGTTTAAAGTTGCAAGGTTTCAACTTCAACATTGAACATGCCAACGAACTCTAGTGTCTGTACCTTCCACTACTTCCTGAGCACCTGCGTTTACAGAACCGAGTGAATCCTTCCGATTTCTTAAGAACCTGTGTGGTTTCCCAACCTCTGGATAAGAGATGATCGTATCTTCATAAATGTAGGAAGAAAAAATGACCCAGATCTAGACATTCCACGTAACAAATTATGAGTATCCGTGAGCCAGCAATCTAGGCTGATTTCCCAAGCTCATGACAGATTGGATTCATCTCATTGTAGCATACGTAAGACTACCAAAATATTGCAGCGATATTACTTTGCTCGTCGTTTCTTACATTTCCCAATACAATACTTGTAAGCAGCTTAAGCCCTGCACTAAGGTCCTTGGACCCCTTATGGGTCAAGAGCACATTTTCGATAGACCAATGCAGCGCTTATTCATCGATTTCTTAGGACCTTATCTACGTTCTAAAAGTGGAAATACCCAACTGTTTGTGCTGCTTGACCATTATACGAGTATGTAATTTCTATGGATGAAAATCATGCCCAAAGCCATTACCGAAAACGTTACCCTATACCTACTTGACATCTTTTTCACCTTTGGTGTGCCCGAGCTAATACACTCCGATAATGATTTCCAGTTTACATCTAAACAAGTCACTCAATTCATTCAGGAATACGACATTACTCATATTTTTTCCCCAAATACTCACTCCAGTCCAACGTTTCTGAACGGGTCAACCAATCTATATTGGCTGCCATTCGCTCCTTTATAGGAGATGACCACTGCACGTGGGACAAGTACCTCAAGGAATCAGGCGCAGCTCTTTGAAATACAGTACATGAATCCACTGGCTATTCCCGTCATTATTTCATATTTGATTTTCAGTCTGTAAACCACGGCTCGGACTATGAACTTCTTAGGAAGTAGGAGAAGTGGAGCTTATGACTCCACACGAACGGCTACGAGAGATTCGCGACAGAGTCAAAGAGAAACTTTCCGAGGCATATGCTAAAGGTCAGCGTTATTACAATTTGCGGACTAGAACCCGAATATTCATCCCAGGATAAACGGTTTTCATTAGAAACTATGTGTTGAGTAGCGTGGCTGATAAGTTGGCTCTAAAATTTATACCGGCTAGAATAAAGCGTCAGATAGGAAAAGTGGCGTATGATTTAGAGTCTCCCGATGGCAGACCATGAGGAGCCTTTCATGGTCACGGTATATGAATCTAATGTAAATAATACACATAGAATTGCCCGGCTTTATTGATAAGACCCTTTTCAAGGGGTGAGTCGTCCCCATGTAGTATATCATTGGAACATTAGAGTTCAATATTTTCTATATTTAGCTGTGCTGAGTGTATTGATAGATTAGTTATTATTAAGTTAGGATTAGGGATCGTATTTTTATCATATAGAATTATCTTATTTCTTATCACTTATAATTACCGTATTTTAATCGCATTATCGTATCGCTATTGTATCGTATTATCTTACTTTTATCTCATATAACTTTCGTATCTTTATCGTTTGTAACTATCGTATCGCATTATCTTATCGTTATCATATCGCTACCGTATCGTATTATCTTATCTTGATCATATCGCACTATCGTATCTTGATCTCATATAATTATTTTGTCATTATAGTATATAAGGTTCATATCCAATTATCTCATCTTTATAGAATATTTGCAAGCATCGCTGACGACGCGATGATGCAATTCAGCGCGGGATTGCAAAACAGCAAGCGTTGTCAGCGAGACAGCTAAGCGGAGTTGAGTGGAAGATAGAAGTCAGGCGAGCGCGGTTTTGCGACTTCGAGAAATTGTGCGCTTCACAAAGATTTTTGTTTTTGATTCTTGTCAAGCGTCTTCTCTGGTCATAATTTAGCCGCGAGATACCTCACGCGAGTAAGTTTGAACCATCCAGTAGTGCGGGTAGTTAGTTGGGTTATATTTATAAAGTAAAACTCTGGCAAGTTTGTTCAAAATCACGTGGAAGTGTAAAATCAACTCCATTCTGACAAATAATAATATACGGATGTTAAAGACGATGCGCGCCGCGCTTTTATTTATTTCCTTAGTGGTTTTGGTCCCAACATTGTGAGTTGTAACAAATTTTAACGTTATTGAAGAGAGGTCTAAATTTAAGGCACTATCTGGACTGATTGTCCTATAGTTTAACTATCCAGAGCCGTAGTATCTCGGAAATAAAGCGATATTGATCCATGCCCGCCTAGTACTCGGATTACCTTTGGAAGGTGTTTGATCAATTATTTCTGATAATTACCGACAGTAACCGGCGGAAAACGTGTTAAATTGGAAAAGAAAATTGAGCCAATACAAAAATTGACCAAATCCGTTGATTTTTCTTGGATATGACATAGGTTTAGTCAGACATTCCCTCGCCCCAGAACTGGCCTTAGATCACCTGGTCGAGAAATTTATAGCGAGTTGAATATCAGAGTGAAATATGCATTGAGAAGCTTCTGGCAAAGGAGCCAATCATATTTCATTCCGAGGAATCGTCATATATAGTCCTATATAACAATTGAATAAAACATTCATTCTATTTTGACGATGAAATAGGAAATTTGGTTGTAAATTCTAAACCAACAATCTTGGGTGACATTTATCTGAGTAGAAGAATTTATTTTGTAGAAGTCAATTGTATACAAAAGAGGAGTGAAGCAAACTGTAGCTTATCATCCAGATAAAAGTTAAACTAACTAACGAAAACTTTCATGCTTGACCATCATAAAAAATTATATATAACTTAAATGACTCCATTTATAATAATATGAAACAGATATGTAAGTTAAAAGTAAACAAAAATGTGATATTTCGACATGAAAAACGTTTTTCAAGCAGGATTTAAAAGTAAAACAATGAGCGACACGATTTTTCCCCCTCTAAATTATTTTATATTTCCTATACTATATCAATTACGCATCTAAATGATAAATATATTTACTATAAACTGCTAACCTAAAAACAAGAAGAAATTAAAGACACAGAATACCTCTTTTTAATCACATCACTCACAAACTGGAAATCTCGTCTCTCTGTTTTTCCTGTGAAATCCTTAAAAACTAAATTGAAACCGTCGTTCATTCTAAATTAAAATCGAAAATCTCAACAAACTTACAATACTTTTTCAACATTTAAAATTTTCTTACAAAAAAAAAGCCCTAACCTTACGTTACGGTTATATATAAATATGTTTTGATAAAATTATATACCAAATAGGAATGTATAAAGAATATAAATATATTTTGATAAAATTATATACCCAAAAGGAATGTAGAAAGAATAAAAATAATTTAAATTTTACCTAAACATATTTCTTTCCTTCAAATTTAATAAAAATCATAATGTATTGAAGAAGTTTTCAGGAGTGTGTGCTGCGTATGTGGGAGTGCTGACACAGGAAATGCTTGCATTCTAATCTAGAGAGCAATACTATTCTTCGATTTCTTTTACCAATATAGTTTGTAAATTTTTGTTTTATTAATTGGTAGGTTTCTAGCTCGGATAATTGTATTTGCATGGTATCAGTTTGCAGTTTTGAGGAATTTACTTTAGAAAATACAATCTCCTGTTGCTTGTTGATATGTTTTGTCATATTATAAATATTTTGAGCAATTTGATTATTAATTTTTAATTGCTTTTCATTGTTTTCTACAAAAGATTTCAAATTCAGTTCTAGTGTTTCGAAATTCTTTCCATTGTACTTTCTATCATCATCATCATCCATAGCTCCATCAAACCATTTTAAAAAGGATACGTAGGGACTAAATATTGCTCCTTTTGATCGATGGGGCTCAAGGGTAAACAGCTTTGTCTTTATTTTTTCTATAAACATATTAATACTAGGGGATTTAGAAATTATATCTATTGATATAGTATTTGCTCCATTATTTAATATATCTTCAAACTTTTGCACTTGAATTATAGTGTAACATATCGAAACACTTCTGCGAGCTGCTTTGGCAATTCTTGTCGGAGCTTTTAACAACATCATGATCTATATTGACTGAAAAGAAGCAACCAAGAAAAGTAAACGAATGTACTCGAAAGCACAAGAATGGACTAAGTAGGTCTATGGTCAATATCTGAAAGTGACGTCACTGTGGGTATTCAGAATTCCTCGAATGTTCCAGGTAGCTCTTGTCAGAACATTCGTCAATATACGAGAAATGGATTGAATGATTAAAAACCCTATATAAAGCCGATGTAATTGTAAAACCACGATAGTGAAAACTGCGATAAGTGTAGAGCGCGAGTTGAAGGCGATATTGATTGATAGTGTAGTAAAGGTTTTTTGTGATATATTTGAAGACATTGGAAACATAAATTGATAGGACAAGTAAAAAAAAAACTATAGTGTGATTCGTAAAATAGTGAAGTTAATTATAGTGCATTGTTAGTAAATAAACTCTTTTAACTTAAATTCAAAAGACAATGTGTTTTTCCCTTTCCTGGAACGTTAAAATTATTGGCCGCGAACCATAACATGCGACAGTGGTGTCAGAAGTGAGAATGAAAATTTTGAAAATGAAAACTTTAAAACATTTTTTAAAATGCACAATAGTAAAATGTAACGTGGAAACTGGTGAAAAAAAAGCCAAAAAATTTTAATGAAGTAAGGAGGTATAAATATCCGTAAAGGACTGCAGCGATGGCGTGCTGCCTCGGCGGAAGATGTTAAGATTCGCCGAGAATGGCCTTGTCTGGGGACGCGTGAATGTGCTGGCAGGCTTGCGTTGCGGTGTCGTGGGGCGGGTTCATTCCCCCAGCACAAGGAGCCACTACAAAAGAATTTCGCATTCACGAATTCTTGGGTCTCAGAAACAGGTCGACCGAAGTCAAAAAATATAGGTAACTAACGAAGGGGAAAATTGCTTGCTCAGAGACTTCGTCGTAACCCGACGATTCTCATGACCCACAAATAAGAGTGGGGTAACCGGATGGATGTGGTGCCCCCTCGCACCCGCCCAACCGGATCAAGATCCTAACGTTGATGTGGCCGTACATCTCCCGTTTGAGCGGAAAACTCATACCAACCTCCTCTGTATGAGGTCTCCCATCAGCGGGAAATAAGGATGTGACCAATTTATTTTACAGACTTATGTGATCGGGTCACATAACTCTATGTCCTAAAACGGGCATGTAAGTGGAAAGCCACTCAACCCGGCAAGAGCCCCTGAAAACGACAAAACAGATGGAGTACGCCCGATGGTTAGCCCATGTCATGCGGAAAGCCTCCCATCGTGGCGGGTCCCATACCTGGTTAAATAAGACAAAACGGAAAGACCGGATTCATAGTTTAATTCGCCATTCTATTCATTTCCTTCATGGCTTTGACAGTAGTACATAACAATTTGAATTTAAATTCAGAGGTGGAAACAAATTAATATTCATCAGAAAGATTTCAAGAACTGCGTTCCCTACATAAATAAATTCACAATCTAGAACTAATTCCGATTTTCAAAAATGAGAAAAAAAAAATGAAATTGACAAAATAACAAACAACAAATGCACTTAAGCGATTGCAATCACCCAAAATAAGATCAAACTATACAGCCCATTGCAAAAAGCAGCTACTTTGAATTCGTTAGCAACACAATAAACTGCAACTCGTACAGGTTAAGAAAGAAAAACACTAAAAGATTGTTGCCTTCAGCTTGAGTGGAATGAAAATGAGGCAAAAAATTTTGTATAATTAATTGACAAATTGATTAACAGCGAGATGCAGAGATGAAAGCTATATATGCATACAATAATTTAACATTGCTTATAAATCGGTTGCAGCTATGCAGAAATTTGACGATATTATCTGAGTTTCACTCCTTGTTTGGGTTTCTTTGTCAGTTCCGTCTTTTCTTAATTCATTTTAGATGAACAATGATATGCTCTCAGTTGCATTTATCATATTTTACAACAAATAGAAACTTAAAACTGAAAATTTTTAAATGCTATGTATCATTATTTAATTTTGCAAGTTTTGACTTAATGTTACATCTTGTTAATATAACGTTTGTTTGCTTTTCATTTTGAATTGTTTTGCCTTAATATTACATACGGTTTTAAGCTTACATCATTAATAATAATATTACATTTTTTTTATATAACGAAGCCTAAGACATTTTGTTTACTTTTTAAAGTGGTTCCATTTGCAATTTTTCTCTTAAAAAAAAAAAATTAATTCTCATACGATTTTGTCTATCATTTATTATGTCTATACCGTTCTTCAACCATAATTCCTAGTAGTTTGCTTTTTCTTTCTGTTTATCAAATTATAATCTCTAAATTCAAATTCACTCTTTTCGTTACAGCAAAGCTATAAAAGACTCAGTTATACTTTCAGTCTCGTACGATTGATCTTGCGACTTGAACGGTTTAATTGCAACTCAAATCAGATGTTTGGTAAAAAGTCGATAGAAGAGGACTAAAAAAAAAAATTCAATAGGAATCATGGGTTTCACTCGACGTGTGAGAAAAAAACAAAGACTTTCACGATGAATTATGAACCGCTCATTCCCAATTTACTGCACAAGTGTTGTGTTTTAAAAACTGTAGTAATAGAGCAGTCATCCTATCAAACTGAACTAACAATTCCCTATCTCCATCACCCCTACAGCATGGTGATCAAGAAAATTGAAATTCTTACTAGAAAAGTGAAGATAGTTCGATTAAACGCATATTGCTATGGGCGGTGACAAGTAGACATTAATGATTATTCAGTTTAGAATTTTTTCTAAATATCTAATGTCTTCTTTTCTTTCAATAATCCAGAACTAATAAACACCTCGCACACAAATTTTGTTTCAAATCAACGTGATATCAAAGAAAAACTGCGATATATTATTACGCATCATTCATTATTGTTTTTTTACATTGGAAATGAATTCAAATTTATCAATAAAACCGTATGATAATAATATTAGTTAAAAACGTAAACAACTATCAAGAAGCAATTCTGTTTATTCAGACATAATTTGCATTTATACTCATTAAGTGTGCGCACCCACACATATAAAAAAATATCATATGCAACCTACCTTGAGGCTTGCATCGAAAAGATAGGTGTGAAGTGTTGCGATGTTCCTCGACGTATTGTGAAGGTTGGCTAAAGTGACGAAATTTCAGTGTGGTTGCCGACGGATGTCGTGGTTGACAAATGTTCATTGGTGGCGGAGATAAACTGTAAATTTTTGATTGTTTAAACAAAGGGTTGAGAAACGTAATTGTGTTCAGTTCGACATACACGTGAAATTAGTGATTTGGATTGGTTATCAGGACATAGCACAAAAGCCAGTGAATTATTGCGTATTTTGGTAGGTAAATGAGCAATTCTCGATTCACAGACTCAAAGAAATATGAGCTAGACTCGGCGAAGTGCTTTTATTTACAGAAGCCACGCCACGAGGAAATTTTTTATCATCTTTTTTCGCTCGCGTTGTAGAACGTGACATTCGCATTTGTGGAACCACTATGGTGAACGGATGTTTCGCGAAGCGGTTTCTATTTTCCAGCTACCAACTTTGATTTGAAGAAAGAAAGCCTTTGCATACTCATATTGTGTGGACAGAATCTCGTGCATAATTTACGGTTAATAACAATTTAACGCGTTAAATTGACGCAATAAAGGCGGCGCCAAGCTGTTCATGTTTTTGCAAGTTAGTTTTCTGTCAAGCTGATTCCGCGATTTACGGCACGTCCCAACTTTTCTCTCATCTCCGCTCGAAGAAAAGCATCGTATCTGATTCCTGAAGAGGAAAAGATCCAATTGCAATAAGAAAATTCTTCGATTCGAATGTGTTCAGTTTTTAATTACGAGGAAATGCGCGATTGTAACTTCATCTGAGTTTTACGTTTCCGAGTGTGCAAAGCTTGTAAAAGCGCTAATTTTTGCTTGTGGGTGTGTAACAACTGGT
This sequence comes from Odontomyia ornata, assembly GCA_963969285.1. Classification (NCBI taxonomy): domain Eukaryota; kingdom Metazoa; phylum Arthropoda; class Insecta; order Diptera; family Stratiomyidae; genus Odontomyia; species Odontomyia ornata. The sequence continues at coordinate 179,049,375 of OZ017740.1, forward strand.
TTACTGGAAAATGAAAATGGTTTGAGTAATTTGCATTTTGTGGAATATTTGCTGAAGGAAATTCCTTTTATTTGTGATACAAGAATGTTCGGAAAGCGTCTTGGGAAGAGAATGAAAACCACCCCAAAAAGCAGCCCCGATTAGTGGCGAGCGCTTGTGAGCGCCATCGCGAGAGGACAATTGGTCGTGAAGTTCTCTGGCTCATGGGGGAAGGCAGGATTGCATACTCACCAGCCAAAAGTAAGAATTCAAACCGTTTTTCATCTCCGTTCCAACCTAATTCCTTAACATATATTGCAGCCAAAATCTCGAGAGAAGAGGAGGCTTTTACACAACTCGGCCGCAGACAACTTGAGAGTTCCTATTGTGTAAGATGTCGCTGTCATAACGTGTGCGCTGTTTGTTAAATCGTTTGGCCTTAACAACCGGAAAATCATCGTCCATACGGAATGTTGGAGTCGCAGTGGCTACTGCTAATAGGAGTTTACACCTCGTTGCCGTGCGAACGCTCCACCGGAATTTTACACCAGTAATCAGTGCATTATTTCAAGTATCAGGAAAGTTACTAGCTTTTGCATGCATGTCTTTCTAAGTGCTCCTAAGATTTTATTTCGTATTCATGATTCGATTAACTTCCACTTACTGAGTACAGTTGGTACTTCGGCGCATCTATTTAAACGAATGGACCGTTGCCATCTCGTATTCTTCTCTATAGAGATGGTGTTGGTGAAGGTCAATTTCATCAAGTAGCCAAGATTGAAAGTGATACAATCCGAAAATGTCTCAAAATTTATACCCAAGCTGGAGTTGCGGAAGACCCCAAATTTGCTTTTGTAATCGTTTCCAAGCGTATTAATACTCAATATTTCCTAAATTGAAATAATCCGCCTCCGGGGACAGTTGTTGATGATATTACCACTCTACCGGAGAGATATGATTTCTTCTTAGTATCTCAATCAGTTTGCCAAGGTACTGTAACTCCAACTCACTATAGCATTGTGGATGATAATATTGGGATGGATCCCGATAAGATGCAGATTCTCACTTATAAGATGACACATTTGTATCATAATTGATCGGGCACAACTCGTGTTCCGACCGTTTGCCAATACGAAACAAACTCGCATTTTTGGTGGCGCAGAGTATTCACCAATCTCCATCAAATTTGTAGGAAGGACAGAAAAGATAAAATTTTTTTTTTAATGATTTTATTTAAATAATTAAATTCTCGTTACATTTTTGAATATATTCCTAGTCTTTAGGTTTGATTATGTAATCCTTGTTAAACGGTTAATCATATACTAGTTATGTGATGTGTTGATTTTTTTGGTTTTATAAGCTTTTAATCGAAAACCATGCATGGGATTCTATGGTCGAAATGTGGTAGATAATTTGTATTAATTGGTGTTAATTTGACAAAAGTTTCAATTTTCTTTTAGGGGAAATTTTTTCGTCAAAGAGAACATTTTTATATTTCAAGTGAGAAAAACAAACTCCCATTTACATATTATATTATGTATTTAAATTATTAATCGAATTAACTTATTATTGTTTTTTTCCTATTTTTATTAATTTATTTATTTAAAACAAGAAAATACGTAACAATTTACGATAAAAAAAAACAAATTATTATTTTTCAAACCAAGTAAGTATAATTGAAAACAAAGGATATACAATTCCTTTTATAAAAAAAACACGAATCATTTAATATTCTTGTTAATCATTTATTGTTTTGTCAATTCGATCGAGCTCCCGAGATATAATCTCATCGGTAATTTTGTTCTGAAAGAGATGAAAAAATATTAAAAAAATAAAGAAATGTTGAATGAAATGGACATCTCGGTCTTTCCATTCCGTTGGATCTGACCAGGTATAAGACCCAGTACGGTGGCAGGCTCTCACCACCAAACATGAACCAGCCGTCGGGCACATACTAACCTTCTTTTTGTTTCAGGTACTATTGCGGGTTGAGTGGCCTCGCACAAAGTGCCTTTTTATGGCATAGGGTTATGTGATCCGATTGCATAACTCTATGACATAAATTGGTCACCGGGGTATTTCTCCTCTGATGTAAAGGCTCATGCAAGTTATGTTGTATGAGTTTTCGACTCAGAAGGGAAATTCTTGGCCACTGCAACAGATATGGATCTTGATCCGGTTGGACGGGTGCGAGGGGGCACCATCACCACCCGGTTGCCCCTCTCTTATTTGTGGGTCATGAGCATCGTCGGGTTACGACGAAATTACCCTAAGTCCGTCCGTTTTTACTTGTTCCACTTGTTCTCTGAACAAGTCATTTCCTCTCTTGGTAGTTGCCTACAATTTTTGCGACTTCAGTCGCCTTTCTTTTCAGACCCAAGAATTCATGAATGCGAAATTCTTTTGTAGTGGGTATTTGTGCTGGGGGAATGAACCCGCCCCACGACACCGCAACGCTAGCCTGCCAGCGCATTCACGAGTCCCCAGACAAGGGCAGTCTCGGCGGATATCTACATCTTCCTCTGCCGAGGCAGCAGACCATCGCTGCAGTCGTTTACGGACTTGTTTATTACCTATTCACTACAAAACAGTAGGGAACTAAGAAGAAAACAAGTAACCTGATCGTATTAACATCACCAATAAGAGTTTGCAGTAACTTTCAGGGTATTCCTCGCATATCTATTAATGTACCATCAAACGAAAAGGGAGCGAAAATACCTCCTCATGTAGTTCTTCGATTACATAAATGTTTTTAATCGCAGCTAATCTTCTTTTATTTCGATAATAAAAAAGTCGTTTGCGCCAGCATCATTTATGACGGGACATCAATTCCAATTGTTGTTTTTGTTTAGACAGTGGCACAATATAACAATGCAATTTTCTATTCAACTGCTTCTTCTTAGACTGAATGAAGTGAAAGAAAATAATTGTTCTTTCTAATTTATGTAAATATCTCGTAAGCGTAAATCAATTTCAACGACACACATTCGAAATTATCTACCAAATATGGTAGGATCAAGCGATTGGACAAATTTGATCACAGTAATGTGAGAAATGTGTGAATTAGTAAACCTACATACTATAGGATTAACTGAATGAAATTTACTATTAAAAAATTATTGCTGATATTCGTCTTATTCAAGCGTTGGCTCAGATACGTATGCGTGTTTCACGCATTAACATTCATTACATACTGATGGCCTTTTGGATTGTTCATTTGTTATCTGTTGTGGGTGAAGCGCGGGCTTTCACATGGTTTTTGCTTAGCTTCGCGATGCACTGCTCCGCGTTGTACACAATATTCGACAGCATTTAATAGAATGTCGCAGCAGCTAACTGCTGGGAAATCGAATTGCTATACAAGCCCCAAAACAGTGAAATATGTACATACCTGGGAAATCACTATAGAGTGCACGACCTTTTTTTGTCGATTTTTCGAGCCATGTATCCTCATCCCGGGTTTTTGAACGATGCACCACAATTTGCGAATACAGCCCGACTTTAGTGCTTGACTAAATTTTGCATCTCGTATCCCACGCAGCCGCAAGCCATTCAAACATGCGTTCGTTCATTACACTTAATATAAAGGGGAATTGAAAAAAAAGTACATTTAACAAAAATAATGAGAAAGAAAACTATTTTCCAAATGACGATTATGAACGGAATTAATCAATTACTTTTTCAAATCCGCCACATAAAATTAGAAGTAGGGGATAGGGAGGTTTTCAAGCAGTTGGCTGAGAAACTGCTCCGATAATACAGCGCAGCTAATTTTCTCGCGATCCCAAGGCGACGAGGGTTGCGAAAAAGGAGCTGAAGGATCTTCAGTTAGAGAATCGATATTTTTGGGGGTCGGAACGCGGAGTGGGACGATTGAAGAAAGTGATCAACGGACGGACTGACTGACACGTATTTTGACGTTTGCTGTGTGTATGTAAACTTGCGTGTGGTTGAAGCTGAGTACAGACGGACAAAACAGACGGTTATATGTAACCATCGGCGTAGGTCTTTTGCGTGATATACACTGATTTCTTTCCCCGCTAGGTCAGTTAACAGATAACGATTGGGTCCTACTACCTTTTGTACGCGGTTTTTCAGGACACGCCAGTCCAGCTTGGCATTGTAATGCCCAGCGCCGTCAATTTGGCGAAATTTACGCCGAAAAACCTCATCCCTCAGCGCAACGACGAGATCTCCCAAACACTTTAATTGCCGTAACAGCCTGTATGATTGACCATGGCAGATCATGTGCCGTCTGAAGGCGGTAAAGTAAGGTGAGACACCAGTGACGGAATGATAAGATGACCGCAGAGCGCACGTGATGGTGGACAATCTGGGGTTCCAATCTTTCTGAGTTGGATGAACATAAGAACGGATCGCAGCTAACAGTGTGCGATTCAAACGTTCAGATGCGTTAGACTGAGGACAGTTTATGGGCGTCAGTTTGTGCTCGACGCCATACTGTTCAAGTAGGCCCTTAAACTGCCAAGATCTGAACTATACTCCATTGTCCGAGTACACACTTTCTGATACCCCAAACACGTGGAATACTCGACTCTTTCAAAATTTCACGAAAGATGGAGTCGTGAACTTGCAAATGGATTCCAACAGTGGGAATTTCGAGAGCTGATCTAACACAACGAAAGCTCCGATGTGTCCCATAGAAGATCGAGGATATGGACCGAGTAGATCTATGTACAGACGTTGAAATATGCGTTCTGGGGCATTGAGTTGACCCATAGGGGGTCGAAGAGGCTGGTTGGGCGCTATAGTGCCTTTACAGGTCTCACAGGCACTTACTAGTCTTTGACCTGAGATGCCATTTTAGGCCAAAAGAAGTATTTCTTAAGCCACCGGAGCGTCCAACCGTAACCTCCGCGGGCACTTAAAGGATGCTCATGTGCGCAAAGGATCAGATTGTTTGTCATTTCCTCCGGTACCCAGAGTTTCCAAGACTCTTCTTCCTGCCATGAATCACCAGTGGCGTATTCATTCCGTCTATATACGTAGCCGTCTATCGCTTTCAAATCAGGCGACTGCATTTTTTGGGTCACGATGGTTTGTCTCAACTCTTTGTAGCTGTCTGATTCGAAATGTGGGCTGTCTAAATCTATCTCAATGGGGTCTTCGTCATTCGGCTCCCTCAGGTGAAAACATTCGTGAGAGAGTATCGGGCAAGATATTCTTGGTCCTTTTTCGGTGTTTGATGGAAAACTTGAACCCTTGCAGTTTAAGAGCCCATCGGGCCAGGCGTCCACGTAAGTCGGCTTGGTTTATCTCAAACGGGTGACCTTCGATATAGGCTCGGAATTTCTTCACAGCCATCACCGCTGCAAAACATTCCTGCTCGGATACGGTATAGTTCCTTTGGGACAAGTTCAGCTTATTGCCGGGTAATCGTTTGCGGAGCATTACACAGGCCAAAGGGCATTGTGACGAACTGGTATAATGGTCGTCCAGGCACTGTGAAGGCGGTCTTATCCCTCGACCCCTCATCGAGTGGAGTTTGCCAAAATGCATCTTTAAGGTTCAGACTGGTAATATAATTTGCTTTCGGCAGTCTCCTTAATATTCCATCGATAAGCGGAAGATAATAAGCGTCCTTGATGGTCACTGCATTCACTTTCTGGGCATCTAGACAAAGACGGACTTTACCCGACTTCACCACCAAGGTTCCAAGTGAGGATCAGGTACTTTGTGACTCCTCTATAACCCCCAACTCGAGCATCCTATCCAACTCTGCATACACTAACTTTTCCATGGCCGGTGAGATGGCATAGTGTTGCTGCTTAATTGGCCAACATCGATGACGTGTGAGACTAGTGTGGCGCGCCCAAGGCCTTGCGTGGCGTAAAATGGAAAAGCAGTGATGGATGCTTCCAGACGTTGTCGTTGGTTAAGTGTTAGTTTATGCCTATCAGGTACAAAAGCGAGTTCGTTGACATATCTGGTGTTTAAAGACAAATCTGTGAATAAATCTGGGGCCAATCCAAATTGAAGGACAAAATCGACGCCAAGGTACACATTCTGATTTGGTGACGGGATAATATAGAAAGTAATATCCTTCGTTTGACCGTTGTCAGTCTACCGTGTATAGGATGTTTGGTGCCATCAGCTGTACTGATTTAAGAGCACCGGCCGAGGCTCGAGGCAAGCCAGCTATTACTTGCACCGATGTCGATCAGTGCAATAGCGATTTCGCCCAACACTTTGATTGGTACATAAGGTCGAGTATCATTCTCAGAAACCTCCGAGATGTTACGGATGTGCGGAAGTTCCTCCAACGATGAGTTGACCACTTAGTTTTGTGCTGGCGTGGGTTGACCTCTTCTGTGGCAAAAATCCTCTCTCGTGCAGCAATATACTCCTACAACCTAATATGGTATGGTTTAAATACACGAGTCGGTGGCTGTCGGGATTCTTCAAGCAGTGCTGTCTTTGGAGAAGCCTCCGGAGAAGAAGTGGCATCTGTTGTATCGTGTACCAGCAATGGTATCGTGGTGTTTGACTCTCATAATTTTACTGGTGAGGAACTTGTCGTGGTGGAACTGTCAGTAGACGGGACGGCAAACCGTTACGTTGCTGAGTCTGTCGCGAGCGCTGTGGGCTGTCGTGCACACTTGCTTGCAAATTTTTTGACTTCTTGCAATTAGTGCAGTGAGGTGCATAAGTATCTGGCTTCCCACAACGAAAGCAAAAAATGCTAGCCTCTGCCTGGCATGCGGAGAAGCGGTGTCCCGTCTGCCGGCAGTTCAAACACGTGGTAGCCCATGCCCTGGGAGCCAGTTCATTTACTTCAGACTGAGGTTTTGGATCTAAATAGGTGGATAATGGAGAGAGAGTCTCCGGTGTGCTGACGATGGTGGGTGGAATGAGACCAGCTGACACGGGTAAAGCTGGCTCAGCGATCGTGCGGCGCTCTCGTCGGCTTAAGTGTTTACTCTGTGACGCGGAACGCTGGGAATACTACACCACCTCCAGTTCCTTCGCTAATGCGCGAAGCGCATGCACACTGTGGCGCAGGGCGAACACCAGTCGCTCTCGCAGCTCCGGCCTGATCCCCTTCCAGAAGAGGCTGAGAATCTCAGGCTCTGGCATGGGGACCATCAGACGTTCCAACAGGCAGCACAGGACTTCGTAATACTCGTCTATGGTCTCCTGTGCCTGTTGGCATCTGTTTCGGATGCGCTACCTCAGCGTGTCGTCTCCTTCGACTGGCGTAAACTCCCGCAACGCCGCCCATCTCAATGTTTCCCAATCAAAGGTGGGATCCACGTCGCCGAAACGCCAGAACCACCGAAGAGCTCTCCCAGTAAAGAGCATCTGAACACAGCGGGTAATGACTCTCATGTTACCTCTTAAGTTCAATGAGGCCATGTTTTCGACCCTCCTCAAAAAGAACCCGATGGTCGTTTGGTCTTCCTGACCCGTAAACACTAGTTTCCAGCTTGCCACTACATGTGCTATCTTAGATGGCGGGATAGTACATGGCGAACGATAACGTTCGTAGCTGGACTGGCCCGGTGCGATCTCTTCACGAAGAGTAGGCCCGCCTGTGCGGCGAGTTTCTGGCTGGGCTGAAGATGGTAAGTCCCAGTTATACCAGGGCATCAAGCTGCGGTCCTGAGCTGCCTGTTCATGGCTTCGCTGAGCCTCGAAAGTGCTGGATCCCCCACTACTGTCACTGGTGGCTCTATAAAGTCCACTCTGGGCGTTGATGTGGAAGGCTGCGCAGTAGGCTGTGGAACCAATAGACACTGTAGTGGTTGCCTCATTTGTTCCATACTGGTGGCCATAGCTTGCATGACCGCCAGTAGCTGCAACATCTCAGGCGACGCTGAGGATGAGGGTTCGATACCGGGTCGGCTGGTCAGTAAGGCTCCGGCTCCGCTGTCATCACCTCGTGCACCCGTTGTAGTTGGTGGAGGAGGTCTACCTTTGGGCATTGCTCCACTAGCGATAGAGGACTGAGGTCATTCTGTTACTGGCTGTGTAGATTCTAGAGGCTGATGACAGCGCGGGCACGTGGATGCGATTTGCCCCAGTTGGACCAAACACAGCTGGTGTAGCCTGTGTCCACACGGCAAACTCTGACTGGTCGGTTGGTCCATGTCCTCATGGCAGATGGAGCACAAGAGCGCTGGTCCGGCATCTGACCTCAACATTCTCCTCTCTGGCGTTCTTTTGGTGGGCATCTTTAAGAACGAAAGAATATACGTAATTCTACAATTTAAAATTAAGTTAGGGTAAAAAATTTATAGAAGAAAACCTATGACTACAAATATATTCAAAGGCAAATCCAAGTGGAAGTAAGAATAAATATTTGATTTTAATAAAGTAGCCGAAAGTGGCGAGCTATCAAACATTCCTATCAAAAAAAATATGCTAAAACGGTAGCTATTTATTTATCATGAGAGAATTCGATCCTTACATTCCGCTCTCTTTACAGGCAAGGACATCAATGGCACACTTCTCCTTCTGCGTCACAGGGACTACTCCCTTGCTGCACCATGAGGATGAGGGTTCGGAAGTGCTCTTTTGTCCGCAAGTTTTCACAAGTTACAACTTGTCAGCCCGGGTTGAACTCCGACCCACAAGCAGCGCGTGTCTTGTCATGGATAGTCATGGACTAGCTAAGTAACCAATCACATGAATCAAGATCCATGTAGTGAAAGACACTTAGGCACAGTTTGATTTGGGGTGCAGATCAGAGTCCTCCGCAAATAGGATGTTAGATAATAGCTTCCGAATACACATAAGGACTCTAATATCATTTGGCCTAAACCACCAAAGTATAAGTCAAAAGCAGGTCCAAACGATATTGATGTCCGAGGACAACACACGTCCGGAAATTATTAGATTGCTGGAGCACGATTTGTGCAATATCCCTAAGTAATTACCTACCCGCCAATAATCTAACATTGCCAAGTTATTGCAGTCGTTGCATATCTCCGAAGATTTATCGAACCTGATAGAGCGAGTGCCGTGTGTGCCGTCAGTTATCACTAGGAGTAAGAAAAATTCTAGAGTATTGCAAAATCCATCTCCTTTGGCTGCTACAGTTAACACTCCTTTAGATAATCAACAGCAGAGTGAATGCATTTTAGTTGATGCTGTAATTGCTTCTCCTTCGACTTCTGTTAATGATCATCGTGAACTGCAAAGTACGAGCATTTCATCTGACCCGAACTTGGTTGTTAGTCCCATTGCTTACGGTTCCGGAGATGCTGGCTCATTAGTCGCAGATGGTTCTACTAATGGGAACCTTTTATTATTTCCTGCATCAGATACTGCCTCATCTTCAAATTTGCCATCGCCTGTGATTATGCAACTAAAAGGTATAAATTCATGTGATGCGCGATCAAATATCGTTCCAGGTACTAGGAAGGAGTCTGATGGATAGCGCTATAGGCTTGTGACTGCATCGAATTATAAACCCAAAGAAAAGGGGCGTTTGGTCGTAATATCACCGCCTCTCAGTGTATCTATTTCTCGCTTGGATTATGACACTACTCCCGATGATATTGCTGATTATATCGAATCGAAGCTGGGGTCATCTTCATGCATCATCAGCTGCAAGAAGCTAACCAAGGAGAAATTACCTAACAAACTCCTTGCTTCTTTTAAGCTTATTGTGCCTGCGTCCATGAGTCAACTAAAGAGCCCGGAGTTTTGGCCTCCTGGATTGCTTGTTAAACCATTTGTTGCCCGAGATTTTCTTAATTTTTTAGAGCTGGAGCGTCCAGAGAAGCGTCTTCGCCGTTGATAAATGTGAACAGTCATTTCTCAATTTATTATCAAAATGTAAGAGGATTGAGAACCAAGCTTAAAGATCTTTCTGCTTCAATAATTACCGCTAATGATGATGTTTTTGCCTAACGGAAACATGGTTGAATGATTCTGTTTCTAATATGTATATCTCCCCAATTCATAACATTTATAGACAAGATCGTTGTTCGCTTTCTAGTTGCAAATCAGTTGGTGGTGGAGTTCTTATTGGTGTAAAGAAATCATTTTTCAGTGTGCCTTGTTATGACTTTCTTCCATCTGTTCCTGTAGAATGTGTCATTGTTAGACTTCGTATAACGCATAACTCATTTCTTTCAATCTTCACTTGCTCTCTTTGAAACTTTTCTTGATGAGCTGTCTGTTTTTGTGCTATCAAAATACCCTTCAGATTTACTTCTGCTTTGCGGTGATTTTAACGCACCTCAGATTGACTGGGATCCTCTTAACTATGCACAAATCATTAGTTCCAATCGTCTTTCATTTATTTTTTCCTCCTTAATGTCCCATTGTTCCCTTTCCCAACTAAATCAAATTTTGAATAGTAACGATCGCATTCTCGACTTAATTTTTACGAATAGTGCTGCATCTATTTCACTGTCATTTCCATCCGTGAACGTCTATGTGACTGCAGACAATTATCATCCACCACTGCGCATGGAGTTCTGCTCCCCTTTGTTAAAACGTAGGCATGATGTGCTCCCTTGTAAATATAACTTTCGTAAGGCTAATTATGCTGCCATTGCTGAGGGTCTGTCTTCTATTGACTGGTGTTCATTTTTCCTTAATTTGGACGTTAACTATGCTCTTGATGAATTCTACTCTTATTTGAGTTGTCTTATCGCCAGAAATACTCCAGTCTACTGTCGATTAGAGTCTTTGCAACCACCTTGGTTCACTTGTAGAGTTCTTGCTGCGTTGAAATATAAAGATAGAGCCCATCGATTTTTTAAATTGACTGGCTCTAATGAAGCATATGCAGAATTTTCAATACTTCGAGCTTTGGCTAAACTTGAGATTCAGACTGCGATGAAAAAATATTACTTTTCCATTGAGAAATTATTAAAAGCTAACATGCCTAAGCCTTTTTGATCTTACATTCGCTTTTAAAGGACATCGTCCACTGTTCCTGATGTGATGCATTATGAAGGTTCTAGTGCTGATACACCAGTTGATATCGTAGGGCTCTTTGCTTAATATTTCGCGTCTATTTACCACAACGCCAATGTATCAAATTCGTTCCAGTCTGATTTTTCATATCCACAGTGCATGTCTTCCTTTTCCATTTGTCCTAGTGATGTTGAGTTTGTGATCTCTAATTTAGATGCAAGCTTGGGTCCGGGTCCAGATGGGGTTTCTAGCTTTTTTGTTAAATCACTAGCTCCTGCCATTTCCCTTCCTCTTGCTATTCTCTTCAATATAAGCTTAGAAGAGGCCTCATTTCCATTTACATGGAAGTCTGCGTTTATTACACCGATACTGAAAGATGATGATGCATCATCTGTGAAAAACTACCGCCCTTTTTCCATTATTTCGTGCTTCCCCAAATTCTTTAAAAAAATCATGTATGTTAGACTCCTTAATTGTTTTTTACCGTTTTGTTCTCAATCGCAGCACGGATTCTTTCCTCAGCGTTCGACGACCAGTAACTTGTTGGAACTCTCTAACTTTAACGCCAAATCATTTGATGCTCGCTCGCAAGTTGATGTTATATACACCGACTTTAGCAAGGCATTTGATATGGTCCCGCATGATATTCTCTGTAATAAGCTGAAATGTTATGGTTTCCCTTATCCCATTGTATCCTAGATTTTCTCTTTTCTATCAAATCGGTCTTGCTCTGTATCCCTCCGTAATGTAGTGTCACCACCATTTGATTCAACGTCAAGTGTACCTCAAGGCTCCATTTTAGGCCGTCTTCTATTTATCATATTTATTAATGATCTTCCGCATCGATTTGAGTCTAACTCACTTCTTTATGCGGATGACTTAAAATTGTATAGGTGTATTAATACACAATCAGATTGTGGATCTTTGCAAGATGACCTGGTTGTCCTAAGGAACTGGTATGATTCAAATAAACTACCGTTAAATGTTTCCAAGTGTAAAGCTATGAGTTATTCTCTCAAGCCTCATTTCCTTTCCTTTACGTATACTATAAATAATCATTCTCTGCTATTGGTATCTGAAATGAAAGATCTGGGAGTCGTTTTTGATTCCAAACTCAAGTTTGATAAACATGTATCGCATGTCACTTCTAAAGCGGCTAGGTTGTCTGGATTCATTCTCCGTCATATTAATATTTTTAGGGAAATATCCTCTGCCTTGCTATTATATACTTCTCTGGCCAGGAGTATTCTGGAATACTCTGTTCAGATTTGGTCTCCGCACCATGCTTACTTAGTTGCAGATCTTGAAAGTATTCAACGAAAATTCACAAGGTGCTTGCTTTACAAATTCAATCTGCCTTACAGAGTTTATAACGAACGTCTTGTCCTATTAAAACTTCCTTCCCTTGAAGCTCGACGTACGTTTTTAGATGAGTGGGTGTTATTTAAACTTCACCACCGTCTGATTTAGTCTCCACTGGCAAATGATATACGATGGAGGGAATCTGATAGACTAAATCGTCTTCCTTCTCGACTTTGTATACCTTTTGCAAGAACGGAATTATACTATAATTCAACTATGTTGCGTCTGCTCCGGGTACACAATGAACTTAGGCTTGGTTCTTTTCCTTCTTGCTTTCTTATTTTTAAGAACTCACTGAAATCTTTGCTTTTTGGATTTTCTTAATTATTTTTTTTGCTACTGTTTAATTTGTTTTAGAATTGTATTCGCATTAGTCTCTTTTGGTTGCGAATTAATGTATTCCTAACTTTTTAATATTTTGTTTTTTGTACCAACTCTGTAATTGGGATTACTCCTGTTGATCTGGGCCTAAATAAATAAATAAATCTGGACACCTTGTATGGGCACCTAGAGTCGATGGGTTGTCTCGCGTTCACGACTGATGATACAGCCGGGCATTTCGGGCTCCAAGTTGGGCGCCATTTTTAGTGAAGTAAGGAGGTATAAATTTCCGCAAAGGACTGCAGCGATGGTCTACTGCCTCGGCGGAAGAAGATGTTAAGATTCGCCGAGAATGGCCTTGACTGGAGACGCGTGAATGCGCTGGCAGGCTAGCGTTGCGGTGTCGTGGGGCGGGTTCATTCCCCCAGCACAAGGAGCCACTACAAAAGAATTTCGCATTCACGAATTCTTGGGTCTCAGAAACAGGTCGACTGAAGTCGAAAAATGTAGGTAACTAACGAAGGGGAAAATTGCTTGTTCCGAGAACAAGTCGAAATGGGTAAAAACGGACGGACTTGGGGAGACTTCGTCGTAACCCGACGATTCTCATGACCCACAAATAAGAGTTAGGTAACCGGATGGATGTGGTGCCCCCTCGCACCCGCCCAACCGGATCAAGATCTTAACGTTGACGTGGCTATACATCTCCTGTTTGAGCGGAAAACTCATACCAACCTCCTCTGTATGAGCTCTCCCATTATGTGATCGGGTCACATAACTCTATGTCCTAAAACGGGCATGTAAGTGGAAGGCCACTCAACCCGGCAAGAGCCCCTGAAAATGACAAAACAGATGGATTACGCCCGATGGCTAGCCCATGTCATGCGGGAAGCCCCCATCGTGGCGGGTCCTATACCCGGTCAGATAAGACAAAATGAAAAGACCAGATTCAGAGTTTAATTCACCATTCTATTCATTTCCTTCTGGGCTTTGACAGTAGTGCATAACAATTTGAATTTAAATTTAGAGGTGGAAACTAATTAATATTCATCAGAAAGATTTCAAGAACTCTTCCGAGAGCATTGTATGGGCCAGGCTTGATGGTGATTCTGGAGACCAACGATCTTATCTGATAGAGCCAACAAAGGCGTCAGAATTGCGCAGTTCGATTGTAGGCCGAAACATTATAAGATCTATAAGGAGCGGATACGTGCCAGTTAGAGTCCTTAACACCGCAGGCTCAACCGCAAGCATCAAAGCGCGAGAACTCATCCGTAACTGCCAGTTCGTTCCCACCATCAGCTCTTTGGAAGCCACTCACGACCATCATTGGAAAAGGATGCAAGGCACAGACAAACCCCGGGAATTCACGTCTGCAATATTGAAGGAGACCAAATTGCCAGTGCAGCTATTCAAGCAACCCTCTGATCTAGTCACCAAGTACAGTGACATCTTCTCAACAAGCCCAGATGACCAAGGCCGAATGAGTATAGTAGCTCGCATCATAGATACACAGGGAGCCAAGCCGATTCAACAAGCATCGTGACTTCTTCCTATAGCCGAACGAGGAGAAGTGAGCGCACTGATCTTGGACACGGAAAACAAGGTGTTATCGAACCTTCTATCAGTCCATGAGCTGTGCCAGTAGTTCTAGTAAAGAAAAAGATGGTAGCACTCGTTTTTGTGTCCACTATAGGTAGCTTGACGATGTCACTAAGAAAGATAGTTACCCGCTTCCACGCATCGACGACATCATGGACACTTTACCCGACGCAAAATGGTTTTGTACACTCGATCTCAAGAGTGGCTACTGGCAGGAAGAAACCGACAAAAAGGACCGAGAGAAGACCACATTTTCAGTTTGAACCGGATCTTGGCAATTTGTGGTGATGCCAATTGGGCTTTGCAATGCTCCAGCCACCTTCGAACGCCTGATGGAATACGTGTTACGAGGCCTAACCTGGAAAACCTGCTTGTTGTATCTAGATGACATCATTATCATCGGAAGAACGTTCGAAGAGCATGTGCCGAACCTGGAAGAGCTGTTCTCCCGATTGCATCTGGCAAATTTGAAACTTAGTTCTGATAAGTGTACTCTTTTCACAGGTTAAGTAAAATACCTGGGACACGTTATATCAGCAGAAGGGGTCAAAATAGACCCTGAGAAAATTGAAGCCGCAGGAAGCTGGCCAACATCAAACGACAAGCCTCAACTACGAAATTTCCTGGGTCTGGCCACCTACTATCGAAGATTCGTCAAAGACTTCACCAAAATAATTAAGTGTCTCCATCAGCTAACCGAGAAAAATCGTGCATATGTCTGGAATGAATAATGCCAGGCAGCCTTTGAGACCTTGAAGAAAATCGGTGTAAATCATCCGTGCTGGCATATCCAAAACCCGGAAAAATGTTTGTAGACACCAATGCAAACAACGGCGGGATTGGAGCTGTACTCTCCCAGCAGATCGATGGCGAAGAAAGAGTCCTCTCGTATGACAGTCAAGCTCTCTCAAAAAGTGAGAGGAACTACTGCGTGACCAGGAAGGAGCTATTGGCTGTAATAGAGGCTACCAAGCAGTTCCACAAGTACCTATATGGCCAGAAATTTGTTTTACGAACAGAGCATGCATCGTTGAGATAGCTGCTTAACTTCAAAAACCCCGAGGGGCGAAACGTGAGATGGGTCGAAAGATTGCAATCATACGATTACAAAATTGTTCATCGGAAGGGCAGAGTTCATGGAAATGGTGACGCCCTATCTCGTCGTCTATGTCCAGCTAACTGCAAGCATTTCCAACGGATTGAGAAAAAGAAGCCAACCGTTAATCTGCGAGTGATAACGGCCGAATTCGATGAAGGTTGGTCATTGGAGGAGGTTTGAAGTGCCCAGCTAGCGGATGAAGACATCGGACCATTGCTCGTATGGAAGGAGACAACCGGGCGACCTGAGTGGAAGGAAGTTTCGATGCATGGTGCCACCCTGAAAAGCTGTTGGGCACAATGGAACTCCCCGCAGGTACTCAAGTGGAAAAGGAAAACGGTGGATGGCAGCTCCTATAGGATGCAAACTATGCTTCCCAAAAGCCGAATTCACGATGTGGTTAAGGAATTGCACAAAGGATCCTCGGGAGGCCACCTTGGTGTTAACAAGACCTCAGCAAAATTGCCGCAGAGATTTTACTGGCTCGACGCTAGAGAAGACGTAGAGGGCTGGTGTCGTAGATGCACAATTTGCGCTTCCATGAAGGGTCCAAAGCAACCACTAAGAGGACAAATGCAAATCTATAGCGTGGGGTACCATTTGAATAGATTGCTGTTGATATCGCAGGACCCTTTCTTGAATCCGAATGGGGAAATCAACACAAGCTGGTTGTGGCTGATTATTACAGCAAGTGGCCCGAGGTCTACCCCATTCCTTGTGAACTTCATTTGGGTCAAGGCCGAAACTTTGACTCACTAATTTTTGGTGAAATGTACGACTTGTTGGAAATACAGGAAACGGGGACAACACCACTGCATCCCCAATCCGATGGAGTGGTCGAACGTTTGAACGGCACACTCAATAAACACCTGGCCAAGATGGTTGAGGAGAACCAAAGGGGCTGGAACCGACACATCCCATTATTCTTGATGGCGTATAGAGCTGCCGAACTTGCATCGATGGGCCAAGCTCCAGCCAAAGTCATTTTTGGAAAGACTATTCGTCTGCCGGCTGATATAAAGTTCGAAACACTCCCCGAGAAACCCCAAACCATCTCGGAGTACGCAAGTGAGCTAAGGCAACGGTTGAACCAGATACATCGGGCAGTGCGAAAACGCCTCTTATCGGTTACTGACCGCATGAAGATCAGATATGACCTAAAGGCAAATTCTACTGGCTTTCAGCAAGATGACTTGGTGTGGCTATACAACCCACAACAGCGAAAGGGTGTATCTCCGAAGTTGCAGAATAATTGGTAGGGACCATACTGAGTTACAAAGCGAATGATCGACGTCGTTTATTGCATACAGGAACACCGTAAGCCTGACCTCTTGCCCCATATTATAGCCAGGGAGACTTAACTACAACTGGCGACACATCTTTTCGGAGGGAAAAGAACTGCGGTGGGGCAGTGTTACATGTCCAAACAATTTTTCGATCTACTGTCACAATTGTTGTCGCAACTATTAACAACATCATGATCTATATTTATTGAAAAGAAGCGACCAAGAAAAGTAAACGAATGTACTCGAAAGCACAAGAATGGACCAAGTAGATCTATGGTCGATATCTGAAAGTGACGTCACTGTGGGTATTCAGAATTGCTCGAATACTCCAGGTAGTTCTCGTCAAAACATTCGTCAATATACGAGAAATGGATTGAATGACTAGAAACCCTATATAAAGCAGAGCTGATTGAATGGGGGATAGGGCAAAAGTAAAACCGCAATAGTAAAAACTGCGATAATTATAGACCGCGAGTTGATAGCAATATTGATTGATAGTGTAGTAAGGGTTTTTTGTGATATATTTGAAGACATTGGAAACACAAATTGATAGGACAAGTGAAAAGCAGACTAAAGTGTGGTTTGTAAAATTGTGAAGTTAATTATTGTACATTGTTAGTAAAATCAACTCTTTTAACTTAATTTAAAACACAGTGTGTTTTCACTTTCTCGGAACGTGAAAATTATCGGCCGCGAACCATAACACGCGACAATATGAATGACCTTAGAAAACTTTTGGATAATCTGTGCTTGGCTGTCTTTAATAAGAGTATATCCGTTTCCTTGAGGTATTACAGTTATTTCAAGGTTTTGGCCATTCGTAGATGCGGGCAAGATAATCAATAAGAAAATAATTCCTGTAAATGAAAGAGTGACTTGTCGTAGAACTCCCACGAATTTAAATTATTTAGTTATTATTGTTATTTTATGCATGAGAAACAATTATTTTTTTTTATGTCCGACTTATTACTGTTTATTAATTAACAGTACCCACTATCCATTAATTTGGATAACTTTCACGAAATTCTAACATCTCTTAGTCAAAATGAAGTTTGGCTCGGACGCAGAATCTCCCATTGTTGAAACTTTTTCTGTTTCATAAAAGCTTTCTTATTTGTTCTATTGTGATTAGGTCTGGTAATAAATGGTCTGTCATGTTTTATGCATTTAAATGTATTTTTAATGTATTTTGGATTTATTTCTACATCTTGTCTATTCTTGTTTTTAATGTCAATGCTTTGCTTTTGTTTCTTTATTATTCTTTCTCTTATAGGTTGGTTTTCTGAAGAATTAACAATTCCATTGTTTATTTCAATTGGTTTATGATTAATCGCAGAATGTATTGTATTGTTATAATATTTCATTATTTCCTGAATGTCTATTGAGGATGGTGCTAGTCTCGTTTCCGTTATTTTGATTCGAACATGCTCATTAACGGTATTGTGCAGTCTTTCAATGTCTGCATTGCCAGTTTTCAATGCAGGGGTTGTAAAAAGAAGGGTCACTACTTCATTCTGCAGGAAATTCTCAAGGTTACTAGCAAGAGTGCTTTCTTTATCAGTTATAATATGGTTGGGCTTTCCACAGGTTGCAAAATGTTGACTAGGCGCGGATCGAATATCTATCCGATTTCTAGATTTGAGATGTACTCGTATTGTCTGAGCGAACTCCGAATATTTGTCTATTAATGTTAAGTGGCCTTTATCTATGAACCATATGTCCATATGAATTATCTCATGAGATTTTTCGGGAGTAGGAGGTTTTTGAAAAGGGATTTTGGCTAGTTTTCTTTCGTATTTACTAAAATAACAAACATGACAATTATTGATTATTTTGCTATTTCTGTTTTTAAATTAGGGTAATAGTATTTACTTTAAAAGCCGTCGGGCCTTGCTTAGTTGTGTGAGCAGACGCGTTTCGACTATTTTGAGTCATCTTCAGTGTCAGAAATCTTCAGTGTCAGACACTGAAGATGACTCAAAGTAGTCGAAACGCGTCTGCTCACACAACTAAGCAAGGCCCGACGGCTTTTAAAGAAAAAAGACGATTGGCCTGCGGATATCAAATAAACAAAATTATTGACTATAATAGTGTTTAGTTTTAATCTCTTTGTATATTTCCTCTATGTCTCATGGTTATTTCTTTTATGCTTTTTTAATATTTCTTCTTGAATATGTCCCTTATCGGTACAATCAAACAGTAAATAATTACATTTTAGAGATTTGAGCTTTGTATGGGGACTTCTCCATTTCTAATATACATTTTAAAATTGAGTATATATTGCAAGGTCGGGAATATAAACTGCAACAAGTCCTTTTCTAGGTGTATGGTCGTTTAGGATGTGTTGAACGTATTTGTCATTAACTTTTTTAAGAAGTACATATTATACGCGTTTTTCCAGAATATTTCTCTTTTAATTTTATTTTCTCTCGCTTTTTTTATAATTATTTAATATTTAAATATATTTAATAGAGTTTCAGATAAGGATCCCAAATTGTCTTCATTTGAACTGCGGCATGTCATTGTAAAATCATTATCTTCATAAAGTTCGTTTCCATTAATTTATATAGGGTTATCCATTTTACGCTTGGGAAAGTTAAAGAAAACACATAAAATATTCAGATGGAAGCAAAATTTTTTATTTAACATAAAGATTAAATCTTGCCATTATACGTAAAATACAGCACTATTCAAATGTCTTCCACGGGAACTCTTGCAGGCCTCAATCCTTTTGACGTAGTTTTCAATGACTTTTTGGCACATTTCCGGCAATATCTCTGCCATGACCTCACGAACATTGGTTTTCTATTGCTCAAGATTTTGAGGATTGTTCGCGTAAACACGATCTTTCGCATAGCGCCGTAAAAAGAAATCCAAAGGTGTTACGTCGCAGGATCTTGCGGGCCAATTGACATCACTCATTCTCGAAATTACGCGTCCTGGACATTTCTCTTGCAAAAGTGCTCGATTAGCCTATGTTGTGTGGCTTGTGGCTCTATCCTGTTGGAACCACATGTTCTCCAGATCATAATCTTCAATTTCTCTCCAAAAATAATCGGTTAACATCCGTCCATAGCGGTCAGAATTGACTGTAATGGCTCTTCCTTGATCGTTTTCAAAAAAATACGGGCCAATAACACCACCAGACCATAATGACGCCAAACGGTCACTTTTTCCGGATGCAAAGGCCTTTTTGCGATCACCTGAGGATTTGGAGAGCCCCATATGCGGCAATTCTGTTTATTTACGTAACCACTGAGCGAAAAATGAGCCTCATCACTAAAGAAAATTTTGTTCGAAAAATCGTTATCAATGGCTTGTTGTTCAATCACCCAATTCGCATACATTCTGCGTTGTGTATGGTCTTGAGGCTTAAATTCTTGAGTGAGTTGGATTTTGTATAGATGGAGATGCAAATCCAAATGCAAAATCCGCCACAATGAGCCGTAAGACAAGCCCAAATGCTGAGCACATCGAGGAATCGGCAAATTCAGGTCTTCCTCCACACTTTGAGCAACGACAGCGATATTTTCAGCAGAACGAATGTTGCGATGATGCATAGGCCTTGCAATATCAATAACCGATCCAGTCCTTTCAAATTTTCTCACTGTGTTCGAAATTGTATGCTGTGTAGGTCGATTATGTCGACCGTAATTGGCTCGTAAAGCCTTAAATGTTGATACAGCAGAGTCACCATTTTTATAATAAAGTTTAATAACTTTAACGCACTTTTCGACTGTTAAGCGATCCATATTTCTAAATGCAAACCTTCAACTAAAAAAACACGCTTTGAATCATTTAATTTTGACAAATGTCAAATGGTAGGGTTATACTTTCCCAACTACGAAATGGATAACCCTGTACATTATTGTTTAATGGAGGACGGGACAAAGCATCGGTAACATGATTCTCTTTGCCTTGTATGTATTCGATAGCGTAATTAAACTCCTCTAATTTGAGTTTCCATCTTTGTAGTTTGAAATTAGGCTATTTCAAATTCGCAAACCAGGTTAAAGGTTTATGTTCGGTTTTGATGGTGAATTTCCTGCCATATAGATAAGGCCTAAAGTATTTGGTTGCCATATAATACTTGTAGCAAGCAACTCCTTTTCAATTTTGGAGTATCTAGTTTCATGATCGTTAAGAGTGAGGCATAGCAAAGTGGATGGATATCTCGGGAAAGAACTGCTCCTATGGAATAATTAGAAGCGTCGGTTGCCAATGTAAATTTTTTATCGAAATCCGGTTGTTTAAGAATAGGGTCAGAAATTATCAGCTGTTTGAGCTTTTGAAAGGAATCCACATAATCAACATTTTCGGGATTAATCTTAGCATCTTTTTTCCAAGCAAAGTGTAAGTGGTTTAGCTATTTTGGAGAAATCTCTAATAAACTTCCTATAAAATCCCACCAATCCGAGAAATGATTTTGTTTGGTATTTTTAGGTTTTGGAAAGTTAAGGATAGCTTCGATTTTCATAGGGTTGGTCTTTATACCCTCAGTAGTAATGTCATGACTAAGGCACTCTGTTTCCCGTTTTAATAATTTGCTTTTGTCTATTTGCACCTTTAAATTAGCAGCTCGTAATACTTCCATGACTTACTTAAGGGCCGAAAGATGCTCCTGGAGTGAAGTAGCGAAGATTATAATGTCTTCCATATAGACGAAACACATTTTGCCGATATATTCGTGTAAAATGTTGTTCTTTAACCCCTGAAAGATTGCCGGGGCATTTTTTTAAACCAAACGGCATTCTCATGAACTCATAATTACCTTTATCTGTAGAAAATGCAGTCTTCGGGATATTCTTTTCTTCGATTTCTATTTGGTGGAGCCCCTTGGCAAGATCTAAGGTCGTAAAGTACATATACTTTCCTAGCTTATCCAGGATACCATCAATATTCGGTATCGGAAATTTATCATCTATGGTAATACTGTTCAACTTCCTATAGTCCACAACAATTCACCACTTCATTTTCCCTGAAGCATTGGCTCTATTCTCAGAAGCGGTAAAGGGTTATTTTCCTTGCAAATATCTGTAAAATATGCAATATTTGGTTTACTCGTATATATTCACCCAATTCCTTCTCCTCAGGAGAATGTATAGTTTCGGATTCCTATGATTAAATTTTATATTACTATTTCAAAGATCTTTTTCAACCTTATAATTATTGAAAATATTTTTTCCTAATACACCCACCATTAAAAAAGTGCTAAATTTATATTTTATAAAAGCGAACTTTTTATCTCCCTCGATTTCTTTAAATCGTTTAATTTGCACTGTATGCGTAAATGGTATAGAGAAATTTAAAGTGTTAGTATTAAAACTAATATTTAGAATCTTTGAATTTGGGTGACAGAGACTAAGATCTATCACGCTTATAGCTGCATCTATATCAATGAGAAATCTAAAAGGGGTCCCGTATGAATCTATTCTTATACAGGGTACGTTACAGTGGCAAGATTTTCCGAGGCTTCTTCTGAAAAATTTTCAGGTTCATTTGTATGGATAAATTGCCCTGAGCTTTCTACTTCCATAAGTTAGGGCGGTCTCTATTTAGTGATTCGTTTTTGAGCAGAGTTGAAAAGAATTTTGGTAAGGATGATGATGATTATAACCCTGATTCTGGTAATTTTGATTTTGATATTGATAGTTTTGATATGGAAAACTTTAATTTTTATAATATTGGTTGTAAATTATACCTGCCTGATTGCTATTTTTATTAGAAGAAGTTCAATTATGCCTTTTATTCTTATTACTTTTAATGCTTGCTTTAGGTTTAAGATTATCTCTTCTATGATACAAATGACCAGTTTCAGTAAGAATAAATATAGCACTTTTGAGACCGTTCGGGTTTCTACAAAATAATATTGTGTGGCTAGGTTCTGGCAAATTTTTCTTCAAAATATTTAAAGCTACAGCTTGATTATCCATGATTAATGGCTTGAAATTCGAAGCTTATTTCTGTTCGAATTTTAGATTTGAATTCGTTAATCGTTTTCGAATAATGTTTATGAATTCCAGAATCGATCTTCGAAACTCAGTGGTTCGTAGTTCGCTCAACAGTTGATAACTATTCCTTTGGTCCGAGAAATTTGCGTAAAGAATTTTTTCATGTCTGCCCAGATAATAATATGAGGACTTGCATCCAAGATTGGTTTGGCCTATATGTTGAGATGGGTTTGGATAATATGTTGAGATGGGACGTCATATTGCGCCAACGTTGGAATAATGATGTCCACCATTCCGTGAAACTTTTCAATTGATCGCGACTTCCATCAGATATAGGGATGTTCAGAGCAGGGATGTTGCGGATCCAGAATTTTTCACATCCGCAGATGCGGATGCGAATGCGAATATTTTCGGAAGCACATCAGCGGATGCGGATGCGGATGTGGATGTTGATGGTTTTCAAGAAAAATTTAATTTAGGATTGAAAATATCACTTGTAATAGTTTTTTTCTTTATTATGAGATGATGATGGAGTTTTTGTTTATTTTGTTATAAAATATTTAATAACGGAATTCAAACATTGGTGCATTATGTTTGATAAGAAGTAAAGCTGCTGCCTTTTGAGACTCCAACCTGTTTTGCAGAGGTTTGTAGATAAGGCCCCCACCACTAAATAATTGTTCACTCGGAACACTTGCTGGCGGAGGTGACAAATATCTCCGTGCTATAGCTGATAGCATCTTAAATTCGCTTCGATTAATGCTCCACCAGTCAAGAGGGTTTCAGATACAGCTGCTCTTTTTTTATTTCGATACAAAACCAATTCCTTTTTGAGAAGTGCAACTGGGTCATTGATATCAAATGTTTCTTCGTCATCGTTGTCGTCACTTGAGGAATCCAGCTTCATAGCCAAGTCACTTTTAAGGCAAGATTTATGGATGATGGTCTCGGCTGCTGTGTATGTGTAGTTTGTTCGGGAGATTCTCTGGTCCTGCTCCTCTTAGCTTGCTTGGAACTCGAACAATTTGTATTGATATGATGGAGGATTTCGATCTGTAAAATTTTATCTTTTATCTTTTCCTCTGTTACTGGTTTGAAAAGCTTATGCTTGTACCGAGGATCTAGATAAGAGGATATTGCAAATAAATGGTTCTCTTCCAAGCCAGAAAACTTAGCACAAATTTCTGTTTTCAGTGTTATAATTGCATGTTGAATTGCGTAAAAATATTCCCATCTTGACAAAAAGTCATCGAGTTTCTTTATGAGCATTTGAATTATTGGAATAACTGATGATATAAGGGTTTGAGAGCTGCTTAGTTCCCGTGTGGCTTCCTCAAAAGGTTTCAGCAATTCAACACAGCACTCGAGAATTTTCCAATCTTCTGGCAGGATGCGATCAATGTTAATGCTGTGCTCATTAAAGTAAAGGCTTAATGCGTCTTTCACCCTTATAAATCGCTCGAACATATAAAATAAACTATTCCATCGCGTTACGCAATCTTGAAAAATTTTAAGGTTGGGTTGATTCAGTCGGTCTTGGACCTTTTGCAGCTGTTTTTGAGCAATCGTTGAATGGTTGAAGTGAGCGGAAATTCTTTTGCACCTTTGCTTGATATTTCTTATATTTTCTTGAGATATCAAGCAACTGCGGATAGTTAATTGCATTTTATGAACAGTACAATCGATGTCGTTCAATGCCGCTAATTTCATTGCTCTTTTCATATTAAAGCCTTTGTCACGAACAATGCAATGTACTTGCTCTTTTGGAATATTCCACTCCAGCAGCATTTTTTCGAATTTTTCAGCGATCATGTCACCAGTATGGCGGTCGTCAAAATTCTCGCAATTCAGGACAATTGACACTCGCTTAAAGTGTTCTGATATTCCGTGGCCAGTCAAACTAAGCAAAGAACCACCAAAACTTGGATCCGTCCAAATATCGCTCGTAAATGACATGAAATCGAAATTTTTAATTAATTCTTTCAATTTACTAGCTACTTTTCCATAGAGCTCTTGACACACAAAATCAGTAAAAAAATGGCGCCCTCTCAGGTTGTATTTCGGTACTATTTCTTGTAGCAACCTTTGGAACCCTATGCCTTCCACGAAGTTAAAGGGCAAATTTTGGAGGGCAATCATTTCGCCTTTTAGTTTGTCACAAAAAATAGTGATGTTGTATTGCTATAATCCCATTTATTTTCTCTTTGAACTGCCTCCTCAAGAGAAAGTTGTTTTTCGCCTTCTGAAGAAAAGAAGGACCGTAATCTGGAAAAAATGATTAAACAAATATATCATAACTTGTTTTGGAAAGGGAAATGCAGTGCCTGAATTGATGAAAGATATTGCTGTAATTTGAAAAATTCAAATGAATATAACTTCCGCAAATATCCTTTAATGTTCATGTAATTTACAGAATATAAGAATCTACTGTATGGTTTCACAAATGTAAAGTTTCATTGAAATTTAGTTTACCTATACGATTTTAATGGGGAAAATGTAAAACTGATAACTGCTATTTTAAGATCTGAATCGAAAGATCTTATCAAGGCCTTTCGTTTGACACCCAACGCAACTATCTTTGGCAAAAAAAAATGTTTGGGGATTGGACTCTTGTATGAGGAGACCCCCCAAAATCATTAGATTTTTTTCCACAACGGAACTTTCATTATTCAGAAACTCATGACCTGTTCACAAAATTTGGTGGCTGTAGCTTCTTCAGTTTCTGAGAAAAGCTGCTGTGACGCATTGACGGACGGACGGGCAGACAGGTTTCTATAGGGATATCGTAAAATTTTTCTTTTAACAAAACCCTAAAAATGACTACAAAATGACTATGTGCAGAAAAGGAAAATCTCAAAGGCATTTGCATTACAAATGCAAGAAATGGAAAATGCAGACGTAATAACACAGTTGTATCGGTTTTGTTTTCTGCACATAGAAAGTTTTCTGTCATAGAAATTGTATTAAAACTGAATAAACCAAATTTCACCTGATTCTTGTTCTTTTTCCATCAATTTTTTAATCATTCGAACTTTGTTGAAACAGCTTAAATTGTTCGGGATGCATCGAATTCAAATAATTTTTCAAAGATGTCGTTGTACGGCCCTTACGAGAATACGTTTTGAAACATATTTTGCACTTCGATTTGTCCCGATCTTGATCGTCTGGGGTAAAGTAAGCCCAAATTTCACTTCGCGTTGTTGGCGACATTCTGAACTAAACAAATTTTCACGAAGATGAAAAACTTCAATTGCCAATGACGAAATACACAACTTAATACGCGTAACACGTCTAAATTCCTACACGAAACAAACTTTTCTGTCCTAACATTCTTACCAGTTGTTCTACGAATATTCGATAGCTCATGCCATTATCGGAGATTTGCATTGATATCTTGTCACAACTTGCACAACATCTGCATTCGCAAAAACTCCGCATTGATATTTGCAGATGCGGATGCGAATGCAGATATCAAAATAAATGCGGAAGTTCCGCAGTTGCGGATGCGGATGTGAATATCCGCAACAACCCTGGTTCGGAGCGAGTTTAATGGGGTCCAGAGTGATGCTTAATCTACGAGGATTAGAATTAGGTTGACATAAAACTTGGTTACCTGTTTCCATTGCCATTGTTTTTGTAAAGGGAAATGTTAATAATTCACGATTAACTTGCTGAACTGTTTCCTTTACAATTGCGGTCTACACATTTGTTTGTGCCTCTTTCTTTAATAAAATCGCCTATTCGAGTTTATTTTGGGTATAAAATGCGTTCACACTCGCGAATATAAACCCGAGAAAAAAGGCATAAAATTATGTGTGTAGCGTCACAAAGAATTAAAATTCATGTGTAACAACTTTAAATGAGCGCGAATGAAAATCATGAATTGAACTTTAATATTCGCACTTAAACAAACTTTTCGTTTGCTCACAGTAATTGAACTTAACTTAATCGTTGACACAACGAACTTTTCGTTTGTACTTATCCGATTAATAAAGATGAACTTCAGCGCTCACACTTTATCAAAACTTTTTCGCTTTAATTTTGTTTTTCCACTTGACGCATCCTACCGACTGCGCCAGTTATATGACAATGAATTAACTAACCAAATTAACATCACCAATATTCAAGAAAAAAAGAAAAACTCAATTAATTACATTTCACTTATTCTTTCATTAAAACTTGAAATACTTTTACAATTTTACAACTTTGAAATTTCGCCCGAACCGTCTCGTGATTAACAAAATCTGAATCTAGAATTTTCTTTATTGAACAGATTAGCCTAGTTGTTTATCTTAATTTTGAATCAGATCAATCTTTCCTTCCTCATCTTGGATAGTTATTTCTTAATATGCTTATGTAATGTGACGCCTACGCCCGGGAATCGAAGTGATTCCGATCCCGAACCCTTGCAACCGGCCAGATGGATATGTCCTCGAAGTGCCAGCGGACTTCATCTGTCGTGCGGATATCGTTGCGCAGAAAATATTTCTTTTCTGTCCAAATATTTAGATCTGTGGATATAAATATTCGAAATATAAAATTAATCCAAACCCCGACACATTTCGAGACATATCCATCTGGAAATGCCCCTCCACCGTGGTCATCGAGAAAACTATGCCACTGGCGACAACTGGAGAGGCACATTGCCGCCATGTGGCGTGCCATTCCACACACAGATGTTTTGTCCGATGTGACAACCGGTGATTTTGACAGCCACATGGAGGCGAAGGAGAAACAAAAGAACTTTTTGTGGTGATCGATGGTTCGTGATCGTAGGTTGTGCTGTCTAGAACATTTCAAGTGCTTTTCTACCTCTTAACATACTTTCGTTGACGATCGTTTGTGTGTAGGATTTGGTCGGAGCGAAACGTACTCAAGAAAACTGCAAAGGGAACATCAAACACTTGAGAAATTCACCGGAACATTGCCTCAGGCTAGAACATGAAACTCTGTCAAACTCAGAAAGAAGATCAACAGGCTCAAATTATGAAAGAGGTGAGCGGAAAGGCACAAGAAGATAAACCATCAGCAGTGGCAGAAGTTAAAGGCAATTTGTAAATTTATTTTGCGTGCGCGAATTGGATGCAGCCAGTTAGTCCACCATCCATTCTGGCTTTGTGATCGGCTTTATCATTGCCAGGTGTTGCAGTTGCCTGTCGCGAAACACTTTCCTGAGTGGCCATATTGGCAGAACGATTTCGCGATACTTATTTGTTTTCCGAAGCTCGCACGTACAGACGATTCGTTCAATTTGTTATTGGATTTCTCACCCTTACCGCTATGAAAAGGTGTAGACATACAGAGTACAATTTATTGTCCCGAATCTGCCTCAATTACAATATAATACGCGTAACTGATTGCTCGCATATCCTTTTCAACGCGGCAACCTCTTCGCAGACCAAATGTCACTACCAGGCCAAATATGTAAAAGGAAAATTTTACCCAAACAAAATACGCTCGTACAGGGGTTCGCACGTGGTTGTACTCTCTCCCTCTTTGTCCTTCTTCGCCATCAACAAGGTAGTTGGGCGATACTCTATTAAGGCGACCCATAGACGGTTGATAATGATCAAGGGATCTTCTTGCTGTTCGAATGAAAGTGTGCGTTACCTTTAACGAATTGTTCGCTTTAGTTCATCCACATTACAAGGGAAAGGGAAGAGGAAGGTTCTCTGCTACGGTTGCGATGCGATTTTAATATACAGACTGTGAACAGAAAAGGGAACACTACAATACGCGTGTAACGTATTAGAGAATACAGACTTGGTATGTGTGTTCATTTTAAATACTATTTTATTATTTCCAACTTGTTCTGTTAAAATTTAAGTTAATTATTGACACTAAGTTTATTCATATTAATAAGAAATAAAATTTTCTATCTATGGTTTGCTACCAGTAAGCTGAAGAAACGAAAACTATTTCAAATATATTTCTCAACCAGGAATTAATGTCACGAAATAAAACTTTATTGTTTTTTTGTACAAGTTCAATCTACAAGAATAATGAAATTAAGTTGAGCAGATGCAAAAAGTTTATTTAACAATTGAAAACAGCCGATTTTTTTGATAACACGGTTCAGGTACTTACATCTTATCATTGCATTATACTTCAAAGCACTTTGAATTTCGGCAAATTTAAGTGGAGTATACTTATTTTAAGACGTTCAATCAGTACACTATGAACACGATATTCTTCAGCTAACTCGTAAATAAAAGCTTTTTGAAGGAAAAATCATGCAGTTGTCGGTTGTTACCATTTTGATAACTGACGGTTTTTAATAGGTTTTATCATGGTATTAAGAATAACAAGGTATGCTCGCTCACGAAAGCTGGATCGCCATTTAAAGCTTTTGTGACGTCACATGGATCGAATCTGTTGGATCGGCAAATGTTGATTTCTTTTCCAATAAGAGGTGTTATTTTAATATTAAAAGGAAAATGCCATTTTTCAATACAAATGATTGGATGTTTATTTTATTATAAAGAAAAAGGTATGCCATTAATAGTAAAAAATAACATCGGGCAAATAACTACCACGACCACGCTTACAGGACCATATCCTTTTCATGAAATTTTCCATAACCAAATCCAATAAGAGGTGTTATTTTGATATTAAAAGAAAAATGTCGTTATTTAATATAAATGATCAGATGTTTATTTCATTATAAAGAAAAAGGTATGCCGTTAATAGTAAAAAATAACATCAGGCAAATAACCACCACGACCACGCTTGCAGCACCATATCCTTTTCATGAAATTTTCCATAATGAAATCCAACAATAGGTGTTATTTTCAATATTAAAAGAACAATGCCATTTTTTAATATAAATGATCGGATGGTATGCCGTTAAAAATAACATCAAGCAAATGAAAAATAACATCAAGCAAATGACCACCACGACCACGCTTACAGTACCATATCCTTTTCATGAAATTTTCCATAACCAAATCGCAAAGTGGCTGCCCTATGTCTCCGATAGCCTCACGAATTCTATCTTTGAGGTCTTGAATCGACGCTGGGCTATTGGCGTAGACCTTTTCTTTCACGTGGCCCCAAAGGAAGAAGTCGCAAGGTGTTAAATCACAAGATCTATTCAAAATAACACCTCTTATTGGAAAACACTATA
Organism: Odontomyia ornata; assembly: GCA_963969285.1. Taxonomy (NCBI): domain Eukaryota; kingdom Metazoa; phylum Arthropoda; class Insecta; order Diptera; family Stratiomyidae; genus Odontomyia; species Odontomyia ornata. Next base: position 179,078,997 of record OZ017740.1, read on the forward strand.
TTCAGAATTTAATAACTTAATCTACTGATATTGATCTTAATAGTAAAGCCAACGGAGTGTTTCATAGATGTAAAACATATTCTCGACTCAAACTGAATTTAGGCATGCGCAAGATTAAATATAAAAGAAAATATAAAAAAGTGAGGGAAATATCTCCATGATAGCAATGTGATATTTATAATATGTAGTAAAACCGAACTACCTGCATAAAATAAAATTGCTTGCAACTAATGCTTGCAATATTTGAATTGATAACAATTCGATGGGATTTGTCAATAAGAACGTTGCGTGTCTCGTTGATTCTCCTTGAATTCGAATTGAATAAAATTTTAAAATTAACGATCCCCTGAAAATCGTTTATGCTTGTTGAAAAACGTCACATTGAATGAAACGTTTGTCTCCCAATTCAAGAATTGAAAAAATTCATTCTTCTTAATTTGTACGCATCACTTACTTTGTTGCTTATAAATAAATTGAAATGTATGGATAATTAAAGATAATGTATTGATATTCCAGAGAAGAAAACTAGTTAATGTATTTAAAATATTTGCTATAAGTGTACCTTAATCTGATCAGATAATAATATATTCAACATACTATTAACTAAAAATGCGCACCTATACCGAAGCAGAGCAATTGCATTTATCATATGTATTCCTTGAACTTGAAGATTTATTTATATTAGTATGAGCATAAAGTTAATTACAAAGGTAAAAATCAAGCAAGAAAATGGATTTTTATGAGAAATCTCTGATTTTATTTCAAACAAGTCCTGAAATCCATATAAAATTCATTAACAAATGCATTCTATCTGAAAGCTCCGATCCATGTGACGTCACATAAAAAGCTTTTTTCATGAGCGAGCATACCTTGTTATTGTTTATACCATGGGTTTTATCTTAATTATATGACGAGTGAGTGAGTTAACGTTATGAGTCGAGGCTGCAAGTTGGGAATTAACCATACTTCATTTTTTTTTGTTTTCCATTAAAAACGCTAAACGTTAAGATTATTTCGAGGTGACGAAAAACTAATAAAATTGCTAGTTACATAACATTAAAGCAAGTAAACCAACAATGATAAAATAACACCGCTGAGAAATTTCCTTTGAGATTTCACAGCTTTTACTTCTCACTCAAATGATTTATCAAAAAGCTTTAACCTTGAGTAGATATTAATTAAAATTATACAGACGTACTTTACTTAAATTAACTGTAAATTTTTCAACGAATAATTATTCAAACATTGAAAAGAAAAAAAAAATTTCTTAAAATTTGTTGATTGTTAAGACTCGTACATTGAAACTCTGCATTAAAGCAGTAAATGTTTAAGTCCCTATGAATTTCTAATTAAATAAAATTTAGCTCTATTTTACATTAAGCTAAACTAGCAGAAACTATTATTAAATCATATGATATATTTTTAAGATACTTTCGTACTGTATCTACATATCCATTCATTCATACATGCATAATTATCCACGTAAGAAATTCAGATCTTTTTGTAAAGGTCACATTAAGAGTAGATTAAATAGTAGGAAAATTTGCCGAAATGACATAAGGTACTAAACTTGAATTTATCTTCCGCCTTGTGAAAAGATACAAATTTAGATTGTTAAAAATCACTTCTTTTACTTACAAATAAGTTTAAAGGACGCTATAGCATTGATCTACAGCAAACACAATTTAGTGTGTAAGTGCAAAAAAAAAAAAAAAGAACGTTACTGAAGTCACGTGCAAAGCTTTTCTGGAAAACTTCGCGTTTAAGTTTACGTAAATTCAAGAAAAATATTTTCAATACATAGGTATTAGTTGTTCGTTAAAAATATAATTTCTGGATTCTTATTTTGACGTTTACAAATCGATAAAGATTGAGAAAGTGCAACTAAATATGTTAATTAATTGCTAAGAAATATTTACTTTTACCATTTGTTGCTCGGTAGCATTTGAATTATAAATAAATATTAAAAATGAATTGCTAAGATAACCCACGACTTTCCTTTTCAGTGACTCGTTCTTTTTCAGTGGGAACTGAGAGTGTAGGGTAAGTATGCCGTCGCGAGGGTAGGGTTTCGACAAATCCGCTGAGGTCGGTTTCGCGTCGCGCGCGGTACGCGGTACCTTTGATTGTTTCGTCATTTCATTAGAGTAGGTTTCGTCGGTTTAATTTCGAGTAGCATATTTTTCGGTACCGCGTCGGTGATTCGGTAACGTGCCCATAGGATTTTGTAGCGTTTTTGATTTGAGATCTGTGGAGAGATCACATCCAGAATTAACGTAACGTAGGTTTCCCGTTCTGGATGAGTAATTGTTGACGCGTTTGGAAAACGGGCATGTTCAGGTGACTGAAATATTGTAATTGAGCGTAACCCATTCGGAGACCCGCGACCGAAATCCTCTCCGAACTAGCTGGCCGACAAGCAGTCACCGCGTGAATGGGTTACGGTGCACGGATTGGTTGACCTGTTGGTACCATCCGTTGGCACTACTCAGACTTAACGTCTAGAACCGATGAGAGGTCGGTTCCGCGTTCGAACTTAAAAGGTTGAAAATCATTACAAATGGCGCCCAACGTGGGGCCTAAAACATCCTAAGGGGGAAAGAACTTCGCGTCTTATGACGAGTTGGTCCTTTACGGAGGATGTAAGGTACTTTGGTACTCGAGTCCCACTATCAGGAGCAGTGGAGTTGTGTGATACACACTAGAAGTCGCTTCACGTGAGTTGTAGCTTCCGCTCTCCTTTGTTTGATTTTTTTTTTCGCGACAGAATCCTTCCGATGTGTTGTCCCAGGTTAACCCCTGTAAGGACCTTCTATTTTCTTGATGGAACTGCCAGTCTGATGGGTTTACCTATCAGCATGGACTCTCAAGAAAATAGAAGGCTACCTTGCCTTTATGTCGCGGAAGGATTCTAACTCTTTCGTATGCGTGTTAGACGAGTGGTATCGGTTCAACGTTCGGTGGCGTATGCTGGAGTTGCGAAGCCCGGAATGCTTCCACGCGTCGGGAAATTTTGACCGCGTACTAAAATCGTTACGGTAGCTCTACCACTTGTCTCGTCGAGTCACTTTAACGTAGTTTAGAGATGGTTTTTTGTAATGTATGTGGGTTATGGGGTAATTTTCGTAAATCGACCAAAAGCACCCTTTCTTCGGCAGATTACCACGCACTCTCTTTTCCCGTTGGAGGAGTCGACCACTGGAAAGGAAAGGTATATCAAATAAAATTTTTTTTCTATTTCCATTAAATAGCTCGCCACTATCGGCCACTCAGTTCATAAGCGTATATATATACTTACATATTAGAAAGGGCGTAGTTATATATTTGTTTTTTTTTCTGCTGCTCTTTTCTTTTTAGGCATACCTTGCCCAACCTATAGTGAAACCAAAAAAAAAAAAATGGCAACGAAGCGGACCCCAGACAAGCGTTGGACCAGATCCAAAACGGTCCAACCAGCTAACTGCGGGATCTGCTTCGAAGACGTAGTGGAGGGCGTACACAGCGTGCGATTGGATTGTGGACATTTATTCCATCGTGCCTGTGTACAACAGCTCCTCCTCACGTCAGAGAGTTGCCCATTATGTCGGCGACCCATCGAGCGGTCTGCCCTAGACGTCCCCCTCGGAACGCCCCTACCAACGCGTGGAGCAGTGGCGAAAGGAGTTCCAGAGGCCGAACAGTCCCAACCACTCTTAGACCTGCAAGGAGCAGTAGGCGGTGAAGTTCCGGCCGCAAGTGTCGTGTCCGCGGTGACACCCATGCCTTCCGCCCACTCCATTAACACCCTCGTGGCGTTGATGAGGGATATGTCGGAGAGGATTGGCAACCTGGAGGGAAAGCTCCAGAATCTCCCGTTGAGCCAACCACCCAGCCGCGTGAGAACTCCGCTTGGCTGGGAGCCAAATCCCAGTGTGGCGATGCCCCACTCCCGACAATCCGAGCAATGGGTCCCACCTCCAAGGAACTCGGGAATGGATCCCAGAGCTCCCGAATATAGACCGCGACACAATACCGGACCTCCGTTGGTACCTCTAGCCCCCGAGGCAGTACAGTACAACAGGTCAACAGAGGATGTGATTCCCCCCGGGAACGCATTGACACTTTTTCGAGACCCGATGCCTCGTATCATGGAGAGTTGGCGCCTGAACTTTACAGGGTTCAACGATATGATATCGGCGGACCGGTTCCTTTTCCGGATTCAGGCGTTGGTATCCAGCACCCTGGGAGGTGATTCCTCAGCCTTCCTCCGGCATGCACATCTTTTGTTCAGCGGCGACGCTGTCGACTGGTACTGGAGCTTTAAAGAATCAACGCCACGTCCCACTTGGCACTCTTTCAGTGCAGCCTTCCGCAATCGATTTGAGGATGGCTTCACTGAGAGAGAGCTAAGAGAGCAAATAAAGAAACGGAAACAAGGCGCTCACGAACCGTTCGACCAGTACTACACAAGTATAGTGAGATTGAGCACTCGCTTGCGAAATACCATGCCCGAGGACGAACTGGTAGAAATTATCAGAGAGAACATGCGCTGGGATCTCCAGAACAGCCTTCTACATTTTCCCATCAACACTATACAGGGATTGCGCCTCCATGCCCGTAGACAAGAACACTTGGATGAGCGGCGAGGTACCTTCCGTCCACAACCTCGCATAACGGGACCAAATCCCCGAAATCATTACACCGCGGAGTTGATGGCAGCGGACCACCTGCTTGCTGATCCAGTACCAATACCGAGGAGCGGAGCACCACCGGAGTTTGAGGACCCAGCATTGATTGATCGACCCTCCCTTGAAGCAATTACAATCCCGACGGTTTGTTGGAACTGCCGACAACCGGGACATCGGTTCTATGCATGTCCAGCGGAGCCAACGCTTTTCTGCTACCGCTGCGGGAAGGCCGACACCTACGCCCCTGACTGTGCAAATTGCAAAGGGTGAAAAAACTTGCCACCGAGTGCCGCGACCACCCGTCGGCACTCCTAAACCCCGGACGAACCAATTTTGACCCTATCACTAGCTATGACCAAGCTCCCAACATGACTCCAACTCTGCTGACTCGCACCGCTAACCACAGTTCTCCCGAAGTTCCACAACCGACGCCGTCCTTCACCGAGGCCAACGCGCAGGGAAATGATAGCGAGACGAAAGTTCCTTGGCATGTAAAACCTTTTCATGTCAGGCTGCGGAATTACTTGGCTACTCGACAGCGCATCTTCCATGAGGAGTTGGCCACAACTGTTCCACCGCGAAGCAAGCGAGCCACGCGTCGGATGCGGAGCTTCTGGAGAAAAGTCAGGCAGTCGAGGAAAGTGTTGAAGGACATATACTTAGACGAATTATTGAGGGATGATGTTCGGCCATATGCGTCAGTACACCTCCTGCAAAAACGAGTATCAGGCTTAGTCGATACGGGAGCCAGTGTGGATTGCATATCTGCCGAGTTTGCAAGGGAGGTACTGGCAAAGCACGCGGACCAAATCCGTCATTTCACCTCCTGGTTAAGCACGGCGGACGGAACTCGTCACTCTGTAGTGGGAAAAATTATGACGGATGTCACCTTTAAAGGAGTAACTAAACCCATGGTATTTTTCATCATACCGCAGTTAACCCAGAATCTTTACCTAGGAGTGGATTTCGTTCGAAAATTTAGCTTGGCCCCGGCACTATTTTGCGGTTCGACCCTGGAGTCCGTCACCCCAGCTCCTGACCAATCTCAACCCACTAACTTACTACGACATACTCTGGATGTAAATCAGCAACTGCGTCTAGACTCGGCTATATCGGCTTTTCCATCGCATGAGAAGGAAGGTCTCGGGCGGACTGCCCTGGTGTTCCACACTATAGATGTGGGGGATGCTAAACCCATAAAACAGAGACATTTCGCCATATCTCCGGCGAAGGAAAAATCGTTATATGCCGAAGTGGATCGAATGCTAGCATTAGGCGTAATCGAAGAATCACAGAGTGCGTGGGCTTCCCCAGTCACCTTAGTGGTCAAGCCGAACAAGGTCCGGTTATGCTTAGATGCCAGACGCTTGAACGCCGTCACAGTCAAGGACGCATATCCTCTACCGTTGATCGAAGGCATTTTGAGTCGATTGCCTAAAGCCCATTTCATCACGAGCTAAGACCTCAAGGACGCCTTCTGGCAAATTCCTTTAGACCCCGGTTCAAAGGAGAAAACAGCCTTCACAGTCCCAGGTCGGCCCCTATATCAATTCATGACAATGCCATTCGGATTGTGTAATGCCCCCCAAACAATGACGCGCCTTATGGATAAGGTGATACCACCACATTTGCGGCACCAAGTTTTCGTTTACTTGGACGATCTGTTGCTTATAACCGAGACCTTTGATGAACACATCGACCTGCTTCAGGAGGTGGCTCTACACATCCGGAGGGCAAGATTAACCATCAACATAAGGAAGAGCCAGTTCGTGATGACGGAGGTGAAGTATTTAGGTCACATCATTGGGCATGGCCATATCAAGACCGATCCGGAAAAGACTCAAGCGATTGACGTTTTTCCACTACCCAAGACCACCAAACAGTTACGCCGATTCTTAGGCTTATGCGGATGGTACCAGCGTTTTGTACGTGACTATGCCACCATAACCACTCCTTTGACCGACATGCTGCGTAAGGGACGTAAATTCGTCTGGGAAGGGCCCAGCTTGCGAGCCTTTGAAGAGCTAAAGAAGAGTCTGACTACAGCCCCCGTACTGCACAGCCTGGACTTTGACAAACCGTTCTCAATCCATTGTGACGCGAGCCAACATGGGGTGGGAGCAGTCTTAGTCCAGGTTGCACAAGACGGCGAGGAGAGACCTATAGCCTTCATGTCTCACAAGCTGAACCCAGCCCAGCGAAATTACACGGTCTCCGAGCAGGAATGTCTAGCCGCGGTGTTGACAGTGAAACGCTTCCGAGCCTATGTGGAGGGACACACCTTTGAAATCGTTACGGATCACGCTTCTCTGAAATGGCTCATGAGCCAGACTGATCTCAACGGCAGATTGGCCAGGTGGGCACTGAAATTACAGGCATTTGACTTCACAATCCGCCACCGAAAAGGAAGCCAGCATGTAGTCCCCGACACCCTATCCAGAATGTTCGCCCCTGAAGGAGCCGAGTTGGTCCAAGAGGACGACAGCCCCCAATTGATCGATTTGGACCATCCTGCCTTCAAGTCAGCAACCTACACACAACTGATTCACACTATCCAGAATCAACAGCCCCAGCTGCCTGAACTGCGGTTGACGGATGGATTTATTTATAAGCGGATGGGACACGCATCCGGAGAACCCATACAAGAAGAAGAACAGTGGAAGTTGTGGGTGCCCGAAGAATTAACCACTGATCTTATCAGACGGGCTCATGACCACCCATCAAGTGCGCACGGCGGATACGGTCGTACACTTAGGCGGTTGAAAACCTGTTTCTTTTGGCCTAAGATGGCACAACAGATAAAAGCGTACGTAGCCTCCTGTGAGCTATGCAAGTGCACTAAAGCGCCCAACACCATTCTTCGGCCACCCATGGGTAAGGTTGAGGTCCCCGAACGCGTGTTCCAGCGCTTGTACATTGATCTTATCGGTCCTTACCCTCGATCTGCTTCTGGTCACACGGGAGCTGTCGTGGTCCTGGACCAGCTCTCTAAATTCCCTATCATAGAACCACTACGTAACATGCACACTGGACCTATAATCAGCTTCTTGGAGAACCGAGTCTTTCACATGTTTGGAGTTCCGGAGAAACTTGTCTCCGACAATGGGGTCCAGTTCACCTCCAGCAAGTTCCGAGACCTAATGTCCAAATACGGCATCATCCACCAACGAACTGCCATCTATTCACCACAAGCCAACGCATCCGAACGACTGAATCGTACGCTCATAGCGGCCATTCGCGCCTATGTCCACCCGAATCAGAAGGACTGGGATCGCAAATTGTCCGCCATCACTAGTGCGCTGCGCTCGTCGTACCACGCCACTACCGGCATTTCGCCGTATTTCGCATTGTTCGGGCAGTACATGATCTGTCATGGGAGCGCTTACCGGCTACTGCGGCAACTGAAATCGCTAGAGGACCCAATCGTGGTTCTGGAACCGCACGAAAAGCTCCAACTTCTGCGAGATCAACTGCGGGAGAAGATTGAAGAAAGTAGATGGATGGGAGAGGAGCGGTACAACTTGCGATCTCATCCTTCTGGCTTTAAGATAGGCGACGAAATATATCGTCGAAACTTCCGGCAGAGCGATGCCACCCGACATTACAATGCCAAACTAGACAAGAAATTCGTGAAGTGTCGAGTCCTACAAGTAATAAGCCCCACCCGATACCTCATCGCGGACATGACTGGTAAAACCCTGGGAATTTACCACTTAAAAGACCTTAGACGATGAAGTGCAACTATTTTCCACGAAAAACCTTGGCTTACCCCAATCTTTGCCTAGACGAAGACCTCCGAATAACACCTGACTCCCTACTATATAGTCACTGCCGAGCCTTCACGAACATGGTTGTAGCCTATCCTTCGGAACCGACCTTCGACCCGCCACGGCCTTAACCAATACCTTTTATATAGGAGACGGGATCGTAATTACTTCGATTTTGGGGGGGGAATGTGTAATGTGACGCCTACGCCCGGGAATCGAAGTGATTCCGATCCCGAACCCTTGCAACCGGCCAGATGGATATGTCCTCGAAGTGCCAGCGGACTTCATCTGTCGTGCGGATATCGTTGCGCAGAAAATATTTCTTTTCTGTCCAAATATTTAGATCTGTGGATATAAATATTCGAAATATAAAATTAATCCAAACCCCGACACATTTCGAGACATATCCATCTGGAAATGCCCCTCCACCGTGGTCATCGAGAAAACTATGCCACTGGCGACAACTGGAGAGGCACATTGCCGCCATGTGGCGTGCCATTCCACACACAGATGTTTTGTCCGATGTGACAACCGGTGATTTTGACAGCCACATGGAGGCGAAGGAGAAACAAAAGAACTTTTTGTGGTGATCGATGGTTCGTGATCGTAGGTTGTGCTGTCTAGAACATTTCAAGTGCTTTTCTACCTCTTAACATACTTTCGTTGACGATCGTTTGTGTGTAGGATTTGGTCGGAGTGAAACGTACTCAAGAAAACTGCAAAGGGAACATCAAACACTTGAGAAATTCACCGGAACATTGCCTCAGGCTAGAACATGAAACTCTGTCAAACTCAGAAAGAAGATCAACAGGCTCAAATTATGAAAGAGGTGAGCGGAAAGGCACAAGAAGATAAACCATCAGCAGTGGCAGAAGTTAAAGGCAATTTGTAAATTTACTTTGCGTGCGCGAATTGGATGCAGCCAGTTAGTCCACCATCCATTCTGGCTTTGTGATCGGCTTTATCATTGCCAGGTGTTGCAGTTGCCTGTCGCGAAACACTTTCCTGAGTGGCCATATTGGCAGAACGATTTCGCGATACTTATTTGTTTTCCGAAGCTCGCACGTACAGACGATTCGTTCAATTTGTTATTGGATTTCTCACCCTTACCGCTATGAAAAGGTGTAGACATACAGAGTACAATTTATTGTCCCGAATCTGCCTCAATTACAATATAATACGCGTAACTGATTGCTCGCATATCCTTTTCAACGCGGCAACCTCTTCGCAGACCAAATGTCACTACCAGGCCAAATATGTAAAAGGAAAATTTTACCCAAACAAAATACGCTCGTACAGGGGTTCGCACGTGGTTGTACTCTCTCCCTCTTTGTCCTTCTTCGCCATCAACAAGGTAGTTGGGCGATACTCTATTAAGGCGACCCATAGACGGTTGATAATGATCAAGGGATCTTCTTGCTGTTCGAATGAAAGTGTGCGTTACCTTTAACGAATTGTTCGCTTTAGTTCATCCACATTACAAGGGAAAGGGAAGAGGAAGGTTCTCTGCTACGGTTGCGATGCGATTTTAATATACAGACTGTGAACAGAAAAGGGAACACTACAATACGCGTGTAACGTATTAGAGAATACAGACTTGGTATGTGTGTTCATTTTAAATACTATTTTATTATTTCCAACTTGTTCTGTTAAAATTTAAGTTAATTATTGACACTAAGTTTATTCATATTAATAAGAAATAAAATTTTCTATCTATGGTTTGCTACCAGTAAGCTGAAGAAACGAAAACTATTTCAAATATATTTCTCAACCAGGAATTAATGTCACGAAATAAAACTTTATTGTTTTTTTGTACAAGTTCAATCTACAAGAATAATGAAATTAAGTTGAGCAGATGCAAAAAGTTTATTTAACAATTGAAAACAGCCGATTTTTTTGATAACACGGTTCAGGTACTTACATCTTATCATTGCATTATACTTCAAAGCACTTTGAATTTCGGCAAATTTAAGTGGAGTATACTTATTTTAAGACGTTCAATAAGTACACTATGAACACGCTATTCTTCAGCTAACTCGTAAATAAAAGCTTTTTGAAGGAAAAATCATGCAGTTGTCGGTTGTTACCATTTTGATAACTGACGGTTTTTAATAGGTTTTATCTTAATTATATGACGAGTGAGTGAGTTAACGTTATGAGTCGAGGCTGCAAGTTGGGAATTAACCATACTTCATTTTTTTTTGTTTTCCATTAAAAACGCTAAACGTTAAGATTATTTCGAGGTGACGAAAAACTAATAAAATTGCTAGTTACATAACATTAAAGCAAGTAAACCAACAATGATAAAATAACACCGCTGAGAAATTTCCTTTGAGATTTCACAGCTTTTACTTCTCACTCAAATGATTTATCAAAAAGCTTTAACCTTGAGTAGATATTAATTTGGTTGGCATGGTGCCAAGAAACGTAGAATTATACAGACGTACTTTACTTAAATTAACTGTAAATTTTTCAACGAATAATTATTCAAACATTGAAAAGAAAAAAAAAATTTCTTAAAATTTGTTGATTGTTAAGACTCGTACATTGAAACTCTGCATTAAAGCAGTAAATGTTTAAGTCCCTATGAATTTCTAATTAAATAAAATTTAGCTCTATTTTACATTAAGCTAAACTAGCAGAAACTATTATTAAATCATATGATATATTTTTAAGATACTTTCGTACTGTATCTACATATCCATTCATTCATACATGCATAATTATCCACGTAAGAAATTCAGATCTTTTTGTAAAGGTCACATTAAGAGTAGATTAAATAGTAGGAAAATTTGCCGAAATGACATAAGGTACTAAACTTGAATTTATTTCCGCCTTGTGAAAAGATACAAATTTAGATTGTTAAAAATCACTTCTTTTACTTACAAATAAGTTTAAAGGACGCTATAGCATTGATCTACAGCAAACACAATTTAGTGTGTAAGTGCAAAAAAAAAAAAAAAAAAAGAACGTTACTGAAGTCACGTGCAAAGCTTTTCTGGCAAACTTCGCGTTTAAGTTTACGTAAATTCAAGAAAAATATTTTCAATACATAGGTATTAGTTGTTCGTTAAAAATATAATTTCTGGATTCTTATTTTGACGTTTAAAAATCGATAAAGATTGAGAAAGTGCAACTAAATATGTTAATTAATTGCTAAGAAATATTTACTTTTACCATTTGTTGCTCGGTAGCATTTGAATTATAAATAAATATTAAAAATGAATTGCTAAGATAACCCACGACTTTCCTTTTCAGTGACTCGTTCTTTTTCAGTGGGAACTGAGAGTGTAGGGTAAGTATGCCGTCGCGAGGGTAGGGTTTCGACAAATCCGCTGAGGTCGGTTTCGCGTCGCGCGCGGTACGCGGTACCTTTGATTGTTTCGTCATTTCATTAGAGTAGGTTTCGTCGGTTTAATTTCGAGTAGCATATTTTTCGGTACCGCGTCGGTGATTCGGTAACGCGCCCATAGGATTTTGTCGGGTTTTGATTTGAGATCTGTGGAGAGATCACATCCAGAATTAACGTAACGTAGGTTTCCCGTTCTGGATGAGTAATTGTTGACGCGTTTGGGAAACGGGCATGTTCAGGTGACTGAAATATTGTAATTGAGCGTAACCCATTCGGAGACCCGCGACCGAAATCCTCTCCGAACTAGCTGGCCGACAAGCAGTCACCGCGTGAATGGGTTACGGTGCACGGATTGGTTGACCTGTTGGTACCATCCGTTGGCACTACTCAGACTTAACGTCTAGAACCGATGAGAGGTCGGTTCCGCGTTCGAACCTAAAAGGTTGAAAATCATTACACTTATTTGCAGATTTCTGTTTATATGGATACGTGTTGTATTGTGATTTTCGGATTTGCAATGGTTGCAGTAATACAATCTTTGATATTTTATTTTATAGTTGCTATTTCCGTCCGCGGGCATATTTATTGCTTTCTATATCGGATTACAAACTTGAAATAAATTAAAATAATGGATTGGTTTCCTGTTGATTTTTGGCGTTATCTTGAGATATGACTGTATGGATCAAAATAAGCTCATTTCGCGTCCACTACTTTGTATGTCTTTGGTTTATATTAAACTTGAGACTACACGCATGTAAGATGATTAAATTTGTACTTGAGGTTTTAAGTGGCACAAGAACTATTTCAATTCATCGGTTTTCATATACTCTGTATCTAGGAATGCCATGCGATTAAAGTGTATTGACCGTTGATGCATAAGAATATAGAAAAACCCTTTAGGCTAAATTGACAGGTGCAAATAAATTAGGGCAAAAGGAAAATTCATTGAATTTTAAAATATCATGACGAGTAATTTATGGTGATAAGAAATAGTATTTAAGTGATCGATTCTAAGAAAACGAAATATCCTGTTTTGACCATCGAAGAAGTATTGTCATTTTATTCCATGCGCTGTATATCACAGCGAAGCTCGAATAGCATTTTATTACAAAGCTATATCTGCGACATTAGTAACCGCGGTATCGTGGACAATGTCCTTGCTATCATATCTGCAGCTATACTGCTTGCCTAGGTAATTAAAAAGACCTTAGAATACACTCAGTTGCCCCCTATATTATAACCTAATTATAGCATGATCCAGCTGGAAAAGAAGGAAATCGGTTTACAGTTCATGGGGATCCTACAAATTTAGTGCAGGCAGAGGACACTTTAATCCTCGAACCTGACGAAGAAGATTTTGAGGTACTTTTTAAAAGGTGTTTGTCGGAGGAACATATAACGACAGTAAAAGCTCCAATGGAAGAATACGTCGCAATACGAGGAGATAGGGTTACGGGAGTGCCGGTTTACATTCGAACTCCTACCAGAGTAGGGCCAAGACCATAAAAAATTAAAGAATTCACTAAGAAGTTAAAGAAAAATGATTTAGCAATGATCTCTAAGAGGCGATACCGAAGAAGAGGCCAAAAAACCAAGCTGAAGAGAGTATGGACAGAACTGCGTTAGTCCATCAAGCTAAGCACGGTGAATCGAGAAAATTACTTCAGCAACAGTTATTGCTTCTAAAATCCGAAAGTTTTTGAAGATAGGTATACAGCAGTAATGATGGGTATTAAATATTCTAACAATAACAAAAATGGAGTCAGTGAGGAATATCAAATAGCAATTTCAACATCTGCAGTATTCATTATTGCTATTTTTATGTTTTACTTCTAAGGTATGTACAATAAGAAATACGGTTAACATATTAAATAGAAATTTTTATGTTCTAGTCTAGAGCTTTAAACATTTTTGAATGAATAATTGTAAATTGTAGTAATATTTTTATAAATGAAATCTTGATCACTATGTAATGGATGAATTGAAGTGCATTGCAGATGAAAATCACAGAAATTTGAAAAACTTTAACAAGAGCGCGAAGAATTTATATAAATAGGATACACTCTTAAAAAATTGCGAACATTGAAACTCCAAAGAGAGGAGTTTAATTCTGTTTTGCCAAGTATATCTGGTTGTGATTTTGAACTTGTAGATTTAAAGTTTGAATTCGGAAGGAGAAATCTAGTCATAACTAGGAAGACAAGTTGAGTTTACATCAGTAGTGTTCAAGAAGTTTTAGAAGAAAGTTTGGTAATCTACGAAGAAAACTTCAGGATGGTTCAATTTTTACAAGAATGGACAGTAAAGATTATTCTGATTTTTAAAGAAAAATACATGGGGTTAAGTTTATTCTTAAACTGCTGAACTCTACCTATATAACTAATGGCAAAGCGTTACTGATAGATTTTGTGAACAATGTAAAATTGAGCACATCTGTTGAATTGTCCATAAGTGATAGTAGTATTACCTTTTTTGAGTCTTTGAAAAATGCATTGTCCTCCGAGTTAGCAAAACCATCCTTCAGTCACATACTCAGTTAAGTAATACGGGGCGAAAACAATCAAGCATTACAGCTTGCAAAGATAAAACTACCCCATTAATTTGTGAATTAAATCAATAACAGATTCAAGATTTATGAAATCAGGCATCAGACGTATAAAAAAAGATTTTCACTAACATTAATGACAGTTTCTTCTTCTTCTTCGTAGCAATACAGCCTCTCTCCGACCTTCGTTTCCTTCAACAAGTGCCTCCTACTGTCTCGGTCTATTGAACACTTTCTCCAATATCGAAATCCGAGCAATGATGAACTCTCTTCGTCGCCCGAGTTAGACCAGCATTCCCTTGGTTTCCCCGCAGGTTTCTAGCCTTCAGTTATCCCAATGAATACTTTTTGGGTATCCGTTGTTTGTCCATACGGTTCACGTAGCCAGCCCATTGCGCTTCGGCAGTCTTATAATCGTTGAGACCTCCGGCTCGTCAAAAATTTCATACAGCTCATGGTTGTATCGAACTCGCCATTGATCGCCGTCTAACTTCAGTCCAATTATTTGCCTCAGGACCCGTCGCTCGAAGCCGTTCAATATGTTTGCAGATGCTTGGGTTAGGGTCCATGTTCTGCAGCCATAGTATAACACAGGTCTTATCATAGATTTGTATACTTGGAGCATTGTTCTCCTCTGTATATGGCTGATCTTCATGATCGTCAAAACTGAAAAAAATATTTGATTTGGAGTTGTACTCAGACGTATTTCGTTTCTTTCATTAGCGGTTCTCATTATGTTAGCGCCTAGGTACGCAAATTCGCTCACATTTTCAATATTGTGTAGGGTTATCCATTTTACGCGTGGGAAAGTAAAGCTAAAGAAAACACATAAAATATTCAGATGGTCAAGATTTTGATTTTGATTTCACGTAAACACGATCTTTTGCATAGCCCCATAAAAAGAAATCCAAAGGTATTAGTTCGCAGGATCTTGCGGGCCAATTGACATCACTCAATCTCGAAATTACGCATCCTCGAAATTTCTCTTGCCTGTGTTGTGTGGCTTGTGGCTCCGTCCTGTTGGAACCTCATATTCCCCAGATCATAATCTTCAATTTCTCTCCAAAAATAATCGGTTAACATCCGTCCATAGCGGTCAGAATTGACTGTAATGGCTTTTCCTTGATCGTTTTCAAAAAAATACGGGCGAATAACACCACCAGACCATAATGCACGCCAAACGGTCACTTTTTCCGAATGCAAAGGCCTTTTTGCGATCACCTGAGGATTTGGAGAGCCCCATATGTGGCAATTCTGTTTATTTACGTAACCACTGAGCGAAAAATGAGCCTCATCACTAAAGAAAATTTTGTTCGAAAAATCGATATCAATGGCTTGTTGTTCAATCACCCAATTCGCATACATTCTGCGTTGTGTATAGTCTTGAGGCTTAAGTTTTTGAGTGAGTTGGATTTTGTACGGATGGAGATGCAAATCCAAATGCAAAATCCGCCATAATGAGCCGTAAGACAAGCCCAAATGCTGAGCACGTCGAGGAATCGGCAAATTCAGGTCTTCCTCCACACTTTGAGCAACGACAGCGATATTTTCAGCAGAACGAATGTTGCAATGATGCACAGGCCTTGCAATATCAATAACCAATCCAGTCTCTTCAAATTTTCTCACTGTGTTCGAAATTGTATGCTGTGTAGGTCGATTGTGTCGACCGTAATTGGCTCGTAAAGCCCTAAATATTGATACAGCAGACTCACTTTTTTTAAAATAAAAATTAATTATTTTAACGCGTTCTTCGATTATTAAACGATCCATATTTCTAAATGCAAACCTTCAACTAAAAAAAAACACGCTTTGGATGACATTTAATTCTGACAGAAGTCAAATGGCAGGGTTATACTTTCCTACCACGAAATGGATAACCCTTTATATTCACCAAGTGTGATATTTTGTGTATTTGAGATATTCTTTCTCGATTACGTCATGAGCTTTTCCTTATTTTTATTGATTTGTAGAAGAAATCTACTACTTGGCTCGACTTGTATAGTAATGTTGCTCGTGTATTGACAGGTAGCGTACTGATGACATATTCCAGAGCTAAATTGATAAGTAATGGCGCCAGTTAATCTCCCTGCTTTAGTCCGATGTTTGTATCAAAGGCATCGGTGAGTTGGTTATTGATGCGGACTTCGTGGTTTATCGACGACATTGTCATTTTAGGTAGACGGACTAATTGGGCTGGGATACCAAAACGAGGTATCATTTGGCTCCCACAGGGGGAATGCTGGCTGACAGGAGTATTCTAGGAGGCAAGCATTCTCTGAAGAGTTCCGTCCCCACGTATCCGAGGAAATCCCCGCAAGAGAATGTCGCTCGACAAGAGTACTCTTGAAAGCTAGCATTTTTTGGGGAGCACTGTCCCCACTGACCCGAGAATATGGAGGGTGGCGTGAAGTGCCCTCCTGGGATTACAGGTAACAACGAGCTTTGGACAACGAACTGAAATTGATGCTTTAGGCTGGCGGATATGATGGTTTGGACCTAGGCTGACTTAAGGCCAAGAACAGCGCCTTTTCTATGTTTCAAATGCCTTGGTAATGGTCACACCACACAAGTATGCAAAGGACCCGATAGGATCTCTGTATGCTACAAATGCGGTGAACTGAGACATATAACGACAAAGTGAATGAATGAGGCAGGCTGTATTCTTTGCAAGGATGCTGATCCAAGACCGGATTTTGGACACATCTTGGGATCAGGAAAATGCCAGGTTTTCCAGGACCTAGCCAAGGCAAAATCAGAACTCCGATGACCCGCATCCTGAAGCTAAACCTACACCGCAGTTCAGTCGCCCAAAACCTGCTCGCGCAGCTTGCGAGAGACATAAAAGCTGACTTCATACTGCTGAACGAACAGCACCATGATAAAAGTTCTGCATCATGCTACCCTGATGAAACTGGTACTGCCACCATCTGGATTCGAAATAGTGATTTCCAAGCGGAGAGCTGTGGATGGTTTTGTGTGGGTTTGACCCTCAGGGACCACTTTTTTAGTGTGTACTTAACCCCGAACGAATCGATATCATCTGTCCAAGCTAAGCTTAATGCTTTGGAGGGCGCTGTCTTGAACGCAGACGGGAATGTGCTCGTTGGGGGAGACTTCAACGCTAAAGCAATCGAATGGGGCATGCCTCAAACAGATCCGCGGGGAAAACGAATCCTAGAAATGGGGGCCAGGACGGCGCTTGTCGTACTAAAGACCGGAAACACGCCAACTTTCCTCCGTATTGGCTGTGAAGGAACCATACCGGACGTGACATTCGCCTCGGAGTCCTTCGTACGGAGGATACAAAATTGAAGAGCATTAGAGAACTACTCAGCTAGTGATCATGACTCCATTTAGCTTGAGATAAGCGATGTTGTCTCCCGGTGTCTATGCTCTCGGCTTTCTACAATTGAATGGAACATCGGAAGGATGGACGTCGAGAGGTTTATCGAAGTGCTCACAGCAGGTGCTCCGCTGCAGGGAGATTTGCAGGGGACGGAAGAATTGGCAGCTTAAGACATGATGAACTTAACTATGAGTATCATTACGGCTGTTTGCGAAGCTTCTATGCCCCGTCAAAAACTCCGGCACGGCAAGCCCTCAGTGTGCTGGTGGTCAGTTGAAATCGCTGAAAAGTGAAGGGAGTGTCACAAGCTTCAGCGCGAGGCTTAAAGAGCACGGAACCATGACCGGGTAGCAGTATATAAAGCGGCCAGGAAACGCCCTCTCAAATTAATTGACAACAGCAGGGTTCGTTGCTGGCAAGATCTAGTGGGCAATGTGATCAAGGATCCATGGGGCCTTGGCTACAAGCTAGTTATGCGGGAGCTTGGTGCTCTACGGAAATCGAGATGAGATAGTGTGGGCACTTCCCCGTCCATCTCATCCGTATTGACGCTGTCCATGGTGAAACAGCAGTCGAGTGTCCACTCCACACAGCTGGAACTAGAAGTGGCCGCCCTTTGACTGGAAGCGAGGAAGGCTCCACGTTCAGACGGTATACTAGCTGAGGTGCTGCTCAGCACATTCAACGCTTGCCTACAGGTAGGGATTTTCCTGGACCGATGGAAGGTGGTAAGGCTTGTGCTGATCAGCAAGGGGAACGGAAATTCTGAATTGCCGTCTGTATACCACCCGTTATGCATGCTAGACACTGTTGGGAAATTGCTAGAGAAACTCATCAAGGGAAGATCACTGACGTGATTCGTGCTGCTGGGGACCGATCCCCTCAGCAGTACGGCTTTAAAGCAGGACGCTTCACGATTGATCCGACTGCAGAAGTGGTGAGCACAGCCCAAAAGGCAGAGGCATATAGTTGGTGACACTCGACGTCAATAACGTCTCTACATCCACTAGATACGTGGATGTTCTGGATAATCCTTTTCAAGTTTCAGAATATCTAATACGGGTTTTGAGGGGCTACCTAGAGGACCGAAGCCTGCTCTATGACACAACACATGGCCAACGTAGGATGGAAGTTACATTGGGTGTTACCCAGGGATTTATCCTTGGTCTGGACCTGTGGAGTGTGTCTCACGATGGGCTACTGGGATTGGAGATGCCAGATGAGTAACGCTTGATTGGCTATGCGGATGATGTTACGGCTCTGGTCACTGGACCAACCATTGAACAAGCGCAACCTAGGCTAGGTATGCTAATGCGTCAATTGCGAGACTGGATAACTTCTTGCGGGTTCAGTTTAGCACTAGAAAAAACCAAAGTGGTCATCTTGACAAAAAAGAGAATCGCTAGGTGAAGTACCTGAGGCTACTGATTGACTCAAAGATGAGTTTCTCTGAGCAAATCAGGCCAACGGCTGAGAAAGCTGCTTCGGGCGTATCGGCTTTGAGTCGACTTATGGCCAACGTAAGACACCTCTTGATGAGTGCTGTAGGGTCAGTGCTACTGTGTGGAGCAGAAATATGGGGTGACGCTCTCAGCAAGAAAGTATACTGAAAATGCTTGGCACAGGTACAGAGAAGAGAGCACTGAGGATTGCATCTTCATACCCATCGGTCTCTGATTAAGCGGTGACAGTTATTGCAGGCGTGATACCTGTTTCCTTCTTTGCTAGAGAGCACCACGCTATTAGTGGTTGGTTGGTTGTCCACGTTGGTTGTCCGCAAGGAGAGACAGCGCTCACTCAACGGTTGGTAGCAGTCTTGGGTGAATTACACGAAGGGAAGGTGGACTGTGTGCCTCGTCCCACATGGTGAGACTGACTTCTATCTGGCCCAGCTTTTTCAGTCTTACCTGCACAAGATTGGTAAGTCATGGTCCCCCGATTGTCAGTTTTGCCCAAAAGAGGAGGGCAATGCCTTTCACACATTTTTTGCGTGCATAAAATGAGACAAGCTACCTCTAAAGGGAGATGGGAGAGCTTATCCCGGATAATATAGTCGCGGCGATGCTCGAATCGGTTGATAAATTGAGCCAGGTGGCACATTATGTTCGGGCAGTCCTAAAAGATAAAAGGAACTCACAGCAGCCAGGGGCGTTGAGGCTGAGGGTCGCTTGTCTGGCACTTCCTATGCCCTCCTGCTAGAAGAATGATCCCCCAGCTTGAAGGCGCCTCACGGTGTAACAAAACGAGACCTGGCCCGAAGTGATGTGTCAAACGGTTCCAGGCTAGTTTCTCAGATAGCCGGGAGAGGTGTTTAGTGGGTAGTCCAGTCGCTTTCTTGCGAGCATAGGAGTCCCACACTCTGTGCGTAAATGGCATTCACCTCCCAACCACAAAAAAAAAAACAAATAGGCATTATTTGGTACAGTATCCTCTGACCAATACTGTCGTATGCTTGCTGAAAGTTAACGAAAATCTAGTATACCTCTATGCTCAACTCCCAGCACGTCTCAAGTACCTGCTTGACAGTGAATAATTGATCTTTTTTCGATCTACCTACTCTAAAACCACCTTGATACTCCCCAATAATGTTGTTGGCGTATGATCCAATTTTATTTTCTAAGATCTTTGCAAATATTTTGTACGCCATACAAAGTAGTGATATGCTTCTATAGCTTTCGAATTGTAACTTTTAACATTTTCATGGGTAGGGAATATAATTGATTGGCTATACACTCGGCATATGTTCTTATTGCCAAATGTGCTAGGTGACTATGTGAAAAGCTTTATGAATACTGCTGCCACCATATTTAATGGGCTCCACAAATATTTTTTTGATGCCTGGTGGTTTTCATTCTTTTGAGCTTTGATGGTGGACTCATCCAAAGCAGGTAGCACTAATAAAAGCTTTCCGGGAATATCTCTAAGCTCTGATGGTCTGAAGCTGTGCGGAAGATCAAGGAAGTTCTTGAATATGATGCCCATCTTTCCTTAATCCTGGTTTCATCAGCGATAATATTGCCGATGTTATTACGACAGAGCGTGATTTTGGGCTGATAACCGCATTTCAGCCTGTTCACTACTTTGTGTGCTTGTCTTGTGTTGTTGCTTGCTGGACTTACATCGATACTTCTCAATTGGTCGTCATAGTATTTTCTTTTCTCAATTCTAATCATGTTATTCGCTTCTCTCCGAAGATTTATAAAATTTTCTCTCTAAGTCCTAGTTTTCCTACCTATGTATTCTTTGTATGCCAGATTCTTTTTGTCCGACGGATTTTGATACTCATCGTTGAATTAATCATTTCTTTTGCGCCGGGATTGATGTCCGATTGTCTGTTCTTTCACGGTCTTAATAGCAACTTTTACTACAATCTAGAGTTCGTTTTTTGTTTTAAGCGATGTGTCTGAAAAGATGGGAGCCAGTTGGTTGTCCAGGGTCTCCATGAAATCTTTTGTCACAGACGTCATTTGAAGCCTTTCGATGTCAAATTTTTGTAGAGGACTGGTCTTTGCTGAATATACCTTTGACATACGACGTCAATAAGTTAATTTGATCAAGTAATGATCTGAGTTACAATTGGCTCCTCAGTATGTACGGACGTCAAGTATTCTCGAGGCCCAACGATGGTGGATCAGAGCATGGTGAACCCAGTTTTGTGTGCTGAAATCCAGTGACACCAAGGTCAATATATGGATGCATGTGTGGGAAGCAAGTCGAACGTATGACTAGATTTCTGATACATGCAAAGTCAAAGTTGGCCGTTGTCATTTGTTTTATTGTGGAGGCTACTCGTTTATCTTCCAGTTGTTGCCCGATGAGATAGCGCATTACTAACCTTAGCGTAGAAATTACCCAGAATTGTTTTTGTGTCATTTATGGGCAATGAGTAGTTCTTTTCAGGTGATTGTAGAGCGTCTCCTTCGTTTCTGTGTCCTTCTATATGTTTTGCATACAACAATTTTTTTAACTGCCTTAAAATCGAAAACATGCGATTTGAACTCCCTACCTACAATGAAGACCACTTCGAATTCTTGTTTTACAGTAGGTTTCTAACTTTTGAACATTGTATGCGATCTCATGTCTCGAATATCATTTCCAGTCCAATTCATTTCATGGATTGTCAGTATGTTTAACTTATATTAACTTGCCTGTTGTAAACGGTCCTTAACAGCGCCAGGGTAGTTCAGTAATCTGAGATTCCACGATACAATGCCATAGTCCTTTTTTCGTATGCGAGGTCGTTGCCGTGGGTCCAATGCATAATGAGGCTGCTCTGCAGGTTTCGAATCAATATAGGGTTTTCTATGGACCGAGGGTTAGCCCGATGCCCAACTACATTCCGGCAGCAAGGTTATTACTTTGATTCTCGCCTTAGGCCTCTTGTTTTACGAGTAATGGCAGAGCTGCAGATGTTTTTACAGTTTTTGGCATTTCTTGGCATTTAATTTTCCATTATTGGTTAACCTCTATGAAGACTACGCTTTTACTGTTTGCAAAAATGGTCTGAATAACCAACTTAGGAGCACAAAGCTTTCAACTAGACCCAAAAATTTTAGAGAAGCTGTATCTTTGACTTTGATTTCAGAGTTGGAAAATTTGTAAATAGGTTATGCGCATTGAGAGTGGCAAAAGAAAATATGGGATATAGGAAGAAAAGACGTTACAATAACAGAGGTGATGGTGATAAGAGGGATAACACTTGGTTTAATAATAGGAGTAGAAATAATAGGAAAAATAGAAGATCTGTCAACGTCATATCCAATTAGGGAGACTTCCGAGAAACTGGCGACGATGTGGAGAACAGCCTCCAGTGTACAACATCAAATATATAGAATAATTAACACGTACGCAATCTTCATTGTAGTGTATTGCCACAATGCAGGCAGAAATTTGAAGTTTGCAATGGACACAGTTGCAGACATATCCATATCCAAATATAACATATATAATAATACAGCCTTCAAGTTAAGAGCTAATGATAGAACCATGCTATCTGGAATTATTAAAGAAGTGATTAACCTTCTAGATACATTAGATTTAGATCTACAAATTAGGGAAAACAAATTAACAAATTCTTTTTTTGTCGTAACTGAATATTTTGGGATAAGCACTGATGGTTTCATAGGACGACATATACTTGTAAAGTATACTCATATGTGCAAAATCGACTGTGAAACATACATCATTTTGTTCTATATTAATGATAGCGAAGTTGTGTTGCCAATGAGCACTAATAAACCCAGCAATTACCATAACTACATTTCCACTAGAACTGGTGCCATAGCTTGGTAAATCTAAAACTTAATGGAAATAGTATTTTGCTTAGTTCAGAAATTCAAAAAGATGTTTTGAATTTCTGAACTGTAAAAGCGATATAGCATGATGCTACAAGATTCTGAACATCACAGTCAACGATGTTGTCATAACAGACTTTAAAGCAAGAGTTCGACCTTTGGAAAATTATGACATTTTTGTAGGGGAAACTCAAGTTTGCAAAAGAGCGGTTTGATATGTTGCTAAAAATGATCAGCTAAAGTAATTTAGGTAAATGGTTATGAAGTATTTCAAGATGTATTCTATTTGGAGGGATAAAAATTATCCATGAAAAATTTTAATAAACAATAGTCAAAACCCCTGTTCATAACAAACCTATAGGTTACCTCAGGCTCTAAATGAAGAAGTCCTGACAAGCTAAGGAACTGGAATCGAATGATATCATTGAACCATCTGTTAGACCATATGACTCAGCACTTTGGTAGTACCAAAGAAGGCAAGTGATGCTGAACAGAAGTAATGGTTGGTTGTAGATTTTTATAGACTTACCGATAAAATTGTTAATTACGAATTTCCTTTAACGAGTCTTGAACATGATCTTAAAAAACAAGGAAGAGCTAAGTATTTTTTTTTCTTGATATGACTACCTCTTTTCACCAGATTGAACTGGAAAAGGAGTCTAGGCCGTAACTGCATTTTCAAAAAACAACGGATATTATCAAGCGGTTACTATGTGGTTTAAAAATTTCGTCAAACTGTTTTCAGTGAATGTTTTCTAAAGCACTCAGTGATTTAAGTCCTGAAGCTTTTTTCTATGTCGATAATATTATAGTATTCCAATATTATATCATAACGAAAATCTCTATAAGGCATTAAACAGGCTGTGTAGGCATAAATAAAATCCTGCAAAAGCCAATTCTGGAGAATAGAAATGGTAAATTTCGGACATTGGATAACTAGTGGAGGCAAAAAAATGGATCCATCAAAATTCGAGACCATCAAAAATTATCCAGTACCAAAAAACATGAATCAAATTAGAAGATTCGTGGCATACTTCAATATAATTATTACAGGAGGTTCTGTTGTGAAGTAGGTATCTGATTATATCGGTGAAGGACTACAGCGATGGTCTGCTGCCTCGGCAAAAGAGGATGGTAAGATCCGTCGAGATTTGGCCTTGTCTGGGGACGCGTGAATGCACTGGCAGGCTAGCGTTGTGGGGCGGGCTCTTTCCCCCAAGACAAGGATCCACCACAAAATAATTTCGCATTCAAGAATTTCTGGGGTCAAATAAAGGTCGACCGAAGTCGAAAAGGGGGTAACCAACTAAGGGTCAGAAATTGCTGACGCAGAGGACAAACTGGACCTGGTGAAGACAGACGGACTTAAGAGGACTTCGTCGATGCCGACGGTTCTTATGGCCCACAAATAAGAATGGGGCATCCAGATGGAGGTGGTTACCCCTCGCACTCTCTTCACCAAGATTAAAACGTGGTCGTGGCCGTATATTTCCTATTTGAGTGAAAAACTCAAACAAACATAATTTGCATGAATTTTCCCATCAAATGAGAAATATAGATGTGGTCAATTTGTGTTGTAGAATTATGTGATGGAATCACATAACTCTATACCATTAAAGGGCACGTGAGCGGAAGGCCACTCCACCTGGCAAGAGCCCCTGTTTAACAAGAAAAAAATGGAGGAGCGTGCCCGATGGCTAGCCCATGATACAGGAGGAGCCTGCCATCGTTGCGGATCCTTTACCCAGTCAGAGTGATGAAAAGGAAAGACCGACGGTTCACGTTTAACTCTACGTTTCTTTATTTTTCAGTTTTGTACAAGTATTCTGGTAAATTTACGATTTTGGCCAATATATTTCAATAGATAAATAGTAAAGATAAGCTTTCCCTCAATTCTTCCTTCTGCTTATAATTATGAAATAGACACGTCCTTTTCGGTTCAATTCAAAAGCTAAAATTAATATCAATTCCGTTCAATACAAAAGGTAGCATTAAATTTTACTTCGTTCGTTACAATTTTTCACATTTCTCTAGTCATTTAGTGTTGGTTTATTCAAAAAGGGAAAGTTATCTTGAAAGACACACATATCATTTTTGGACTACCATAATGAATTCCAATATAAATTATCATGCAAAAATAAAAGAAAACCAAAAGGGTACTTACCAACATCCTCGTCAGGCGCCCGCTGGTGATGTGTTGATGCCTGAAACTTTAACATTTAATTCTGCTCGAAAGTCAATTTGGCAATAACATTAAATTAATATTTACGTGACTAATTTCGTTCATTGTGTGACTAGTACCGTATATGAAAATACTTATAATAGGCTCATATTCACGAAAAAGTTCGACTTTTTTATGTTTGGGACGGAAATGTTTGGATTTTCCTAATCGGGTTTGATAGTTTGAAAAAAAACAAGCTTTATCCAATAGGTCAAAACCGAGATAGCGGACTTTCAGCAATACTCTTCATGCTTTTGTTGTCAGACTAGGATTCGTAGCTAAACTGAGAAGACATGCGTTTCGGAACAAAAGAAAACTGCTACTATAACATAGTTCTATTCTCTCCTTTTCTAACGTTCCCTTTTGATGTTGATTCCAAGTTACAGTAGTTTTATTCAATATGTTTTGCACATAATTAGTTGTGAGGCGGTACGCGGATCAACAGTTTTTGACCGAATTTTTCGGCTAAGTATCTCATCGGCAATTCAGTCCAGTTCCCTGATATTTCGTCATAGCGCTGACAAAAAAAAAATCAAGACAGCCGTTTTGCTATATAACCTCATCTGAGCAAGAGTTTTCTCACGACCTCTTGACTGTATAAATTAGGATTGTTTGTTTGACTGCATAAATTAGGAATTGTTCACTTTTAAAAATTTTTAGTGAACCGCACTGGTAGATAAAATGATTATTACACTAGCATTCTACCATTATGTAAAAACCCCCTAAAACTGTAAGCTACTACCTATTACGTAAAATCTACAGATTCCTTGCTTAAATGATTGCAGATAGAAACTAAATCGAGAAGAATTGTATTAACTTCCGAGCGAATTCCCACAAGCTGATTCAACCACTTTTATCTTGTTGCCATTGAAGATGCAACACACAATTATTGCTGCTTTCCTCCTCGGATGGTGAACGATACGCACCAAAACATGAAGTCGTTATGCAATCAAATTTGCGTGGTATTTCTGCAACCAAAAGTTTATTCCCTCGTTCGTTTCCTCGAATGCCGGAAAGCGAAATTATGTTCTCGGAATTACCGCCGGCTGGTTGGCGGCCTTCAGCAGTTTTTACCGTTTTTCTTTAGCACAAATGACACTGCACTAAAGGGCCATAAATTTTCCCGTTTGTTTGCTTTCGCACTGCCCCATCTGGATCATTTCAATCTTATATACATTTGAGTATTGCTCCACCACTGAAAAATGAAGATACGAGAAGATTTCTGACTATCACTTCGCGAAATGGGAAAATTCGTTAAATATTTGCTAATGGCTAGAACACTCTCGCGAGCAATTTCTTTTCTTCTTTTTCTCAACTCCCGCAAAATTTCACGAATTGGATTGTTTTGGAACGAACAAAAAACTCACGACAAAATATATTTTAACTTCATTCGTTGCCGGCGCAATTCTCCGCGTGCTCGCCGGGTTGTGGTCGTAAGTCAACTCCCCCTCTGCTATTCTTCTTTTCATTCTCGTGTCTACGATAAATCGCCTCAGCTGAGCTTAGCCTAGTCAGCTTGCGTTCGGTAATGTAATACACCATTGGGGTGCACTAAAACAGTGCTCCCATATTCAAAATTTTAATTGGGAGATTAAAAATTTTTTTTTGGAAAAATTAACTGAATTAAAGAAAAACGAAAAAAATTCTAAATAGCAATAAAAGTTAAGTCTCAGGAAGAATATAATTGAGGGAAAACGTTTAAATTTAATATAGTGGAGAATTGATATAAAGTTACATTTAATAACAATAATAAGAAAGAAAACTATTTCACAAATTACGATTACGAATGGAAATAATTAATTGTTTCTAAATCTGCCATTAAAATTTTGAATAGGAGATAGGAAGGTTATCGAACAGTTTACTTGTGGGCCTGCTTTATTATTACATATCAGCTAATTTTCTCGCGATCCCAAGGCGACGCGGTTGCGAAAAAGGAGCTGAAGGATTTTCAGTTGGAGAGTCGACTGTTTTCGGGGTCGGAACGCGGAGTGGGATGATTGAAGAAAACGATTAGCGGACGGACAGACTGACACGTATATTTACATTTTCCTGTAAGTATGTAAACTTTGAACGTGGTTAAAACTGAGTATAGACGAACAGAACAGACGTATATATGTAACTATCGACGCAGGTCTTTTAGGTGATATACCCCGACTTCATTCCCCGATAGGTCGGTGAAGAGGTAACGATTGGAACCTACAACCTTTTGTACACGGCTTTTCTGGAAACGCCGGTCTAGCTTGGCATTGTAATGTCCGGCGGCATCACTTTGGCGGAGATTGCTATGAAAAACCTCATCTTCTTGTTTAAAATCAGAAGGTCGAGGCCTGAGATTGTAATACGCCTCATTTACACGTCCTGCGGCCGTTATATTCCGTCCGATTTGTTGGCGGAGGTCTCTTAAACGCTCGTGGGGCTCTAGTGCAACGATGAGATTTCCCCCATACTTCAATTGCCATAGTAGTCTATATGATTTAGCATGGCAAATCATGTGTTGTCCGAAGGCGGCAAAGTAAGGCGAGACAACGGTGACAGAATGATAAGACGACCGCAGAGCGCAAGTGATGGCGGACAATCTGCGTTCCCAATCCTTCTGAGTTGGATGGACATAAGAATGGATTACGGCTAACAATGTGCGATGCAAACGTTCAGATGCATTAGATTGAGAAGAGTATATTGGTGTGAGTTGGTGTTCAACACCGTACTGTTCGAGTAGACCCTTAAACTGTCGAGATCGAAACTGTACTCCGTTGTCCAAGTATACACTTTCTGGTACCCCAAACACGTGGAATACTCGACTCTCTCAAAATTTCACGATGTATGGAGTCTCGAATATGCAAATAAGTTCCAACAGTGAGAATATCGAGAGCTGGTCTAACACATCGATAGCTCCGATGTGTCCCATAGAACAACGAGGGTATGGACTGAGTAGATCTATATACAGACGTTGGAATACGCGCACCGGAACGTTGAGTTGACCCATAGGAGGTCAAAGAGGCTGGTTGGGTGCTTTAGTGCCTTTACAGGTCTCACAGGCACTCACGTAGTCTTTGACCTGGGATGACATTTTAGGCCAGAAGAAGTGCTTCTTGAGTCACCGAAGCGTCGACTATAACCATCGTGGGGACTTAAAGGATGCTCATGTGCGCGGAGGATCAGATTGTGAGTCATTTCTTCGGGTACCCAGAGTTTCCAGGACTCTTTTTTCTGCCATGGATCACCAGTGGCGTATTCATTTCATCTATACACGTAGCCGTCTATCACTTTCAAGTCAGGCAACTGTGTTTATTGGGTTGCGATGGTTTGCCTCAACTCTGTGTAGCTGTCTGACTCAAAATGTGGGCTGTCCAAATCTATCTCAATGGGGTCCTCGTCATTCACTGTCAATTCTGCTCCCTCGGGTGAAAACATTCGCGAGAGAGTATCGGGCACGATGTTCTTGGTCCTTTTTCGGTGTTTGATGGAAAACTTGAAACTTTGCAGTTTAAGAGCCCATTGGGCCAGACGTCCATGTAAGTCCGCTTGGTTCATCAGCCATTGTAGCGAAGCGTGACCTTGGATAAACGCTCTGAATTTCTTTACAACCATCACCGCTGCCAAACATTCCTGCTCGGATATGGTATAGTTCCTTTGGGCCGAGTTCAGCTTATTGGACATGAAGGCAATGGGAGTTTCCTCCCCCTCTTAGGACAGTTGCACAAGCACGGCTTTCACTCCATGTTGACTTGCGTCACAATAAATGGAGAAGAGCTTCTGAAAGTCGGAGCTGTGCAAGACCGCAGCTGATGTTAAGGCTTGTTTAAGCTCTACAAATGCCTTTCGACTGAGCTCGGTCCAAATGAACTTCACTTCCAGAGCATGTTCGACAGAGGCGCTGAAACTGTTGCAGAATTCTGTAAAAACCTTCGGTGCCAACCACACACTCCAAAGAATAGTCGTAGCTGCTTAAGGGCTTTCGGTAAGGGGAACTTATCAATCGCCCAAGTTTTGTCCGGATCCGTTATGATAGTGCAATGTCCGATGACACGTCCTAGATATCGGACTTCGTTCATGACAAACTTACTTTTCTGGACGTTGATAGTGAGTCCCGCCTTACTGATATGCAGGGCTACTTCTTGCAGGACAAAGAGGTGTTGGTCAAACGTTTCCGTGATGAGTAGAAGATCATCCAGTTACACGAACACTTGATGTTTCAGATAGGATGGGATAACTTTGTTCATCAGCCGGGTAATCGTTTGCGGAGCATTACACAGGCCAAAAGGCATTACAATAAACTGATATAATTGTCGTCCAGGCACTGTGAAGGCGGTCTTATCCCTCGACTCTTCATTGAGTGGAATTTGCCAGAAGGCAACTTTTAGGTCGAGACTGGTAATATAATTGGCTTTCGGCAGTCTCCCCAATATTCCATCGATGAGTGAAAGAAGGTAAGCGTCTTTGGTGGTCACTGCATTGACTTTCTGGGCATCTAAACAAAGATGGAGTTTCCTTGGCTTCACCACAAAGGTTCTCAGTGAGGATCAGGCGCTTTGTGACTCCTCTATTTCCCCCAACTCGAGCATCCTGTCCAACTCTGTGTACACCAGATTTTCCATGGCCGTTGAGATGGCATAGTGTTTCTGCTTTATTGGCTTCCTATCAACAACATCGATGAGATGTTAGATCAGTGTGGTGCGAGATGTTGGATCTGGTAGTGATGAATCAGGAGGTGGTGGATCCGGAAGTGATGAATCCGTAGTTAGTGGGCCAGATAATTGCTGTGATTGCTGCCTCATTAGCTCCATGCTGGCAGCCATTGCCTGCATGGCGTCTAATAGTTGGGACATTACGATGTAATTGGCTCTGAAACAAAACTAATTTAAATTTAAGAACAAAGTGGCCGGTAGTGGCGAACTACACGATGAACTTCACAAACAAAAACAAAAGAAAGATAAAGATTTAAATAAATATTGCGGATTTTAGAAAGAGCTACTAAATTTTTATTAGGAATGTAATTAAAATGAAGTTGAACATATATTAAAATTGTAATTATGGATAGATTTAGAAAGTATGATGGATTTAAATTAACAAACCGGTATCAGTATCTAACTCAGTCTTTCCATTTCACCTTTCCCTTCCTAGGCAAAGGACACCAACGGTACGCTCTTCCTCTGCTATCTTGCGGCACCATAAGAATAAGGGTTCAGAAGTGATCTTTCATACGTAAGTTTCGATCAGGTACAATTTTCCAGCCCAGGGTGAATTCTGACCCACAAGCAGCGCGTATCTTATCATGGATAGTCACGGACTAGCTAAGCAGCCAATAACGTGAAATCAAAATCTATGCAATGGAAGACATTTAGGAACTGCTTGGGTTGGGCTGCAGGTCAGAATCCACTACAAATATGATGTTGGGATAACAACTTCCAAGTACACATAAGGACTCCAATATCATTTGGCCTTGCTAAACATACAATGGTGGTAAACAACCAATGTATGCATCAAAAGCAGGTTCAAATGATAGTGATGTCCAAGGACAACTCACGTTTGGAAGTTATTATTTGTTGGGGCACGATTAGTGCAATATCCCTTAGGAGTTACCTAACTGCCAAAAATTTGGACAAGTTGTAGGGTCAACTAGAGGCGATGGACTGTCTCGTACTCACGACTGTTGATACAGGCGTGCTTTTCGGGCCCCACGTTGGGCGCCATTTTGTAGTGAAAGTAGGTATGGAAAATGTCCGTAAGGACTGCAGCGATGGCCTGCTACCTCGGCGAAAGAGATTGGTAAGATGTGCTGAGATTCGGCCTTGTCTGGGGACGCGTGAATGCGCTAGCAAGCTAGCGTTGCGGTCCCACTACAATAGAATTTCGCATTCATGAATTTCCGGGGTCAAATAAAGTTCGACCGAAGTCGAAAAGGAGGTAAACAACTAAAGGTAAGAAAATGCTGACGCAGAGGACAAACTGTACCTGGGGAAGACAGACGGTCTTAAGAGGACTTCGTCGTTGTCGACGATTCTTATGGCGCACAAATAAGAATGGGGCATCCAGATGGAGGTGGTGCCCCCTCGCACCCTCCCGACCGGATCAAGATCCAAACGTAGATGTGGCCGTATATTTCCTATTTGAGTGGAAAGCTCATACGAACATAATTTGCATGAATTTTCCCATCAAATGAGAAATATTGACGTGGTCAATTTATGTTGTAGAATTATGTGATGGAATCACATAACTCTGTACCATTAAAGGGCACGTGAGCGGAAGGCGGCTCTACCTGGCAAGAGCCCCTGTTAGATAAAAAAAAACCTGAGGAGCGCGCCCGATGGCTAGCCTGTTACATAACCAGTATATCCTTATATACTGGTATGAACTGTGATTTGATGTATATCCTATATACATCATCAAGGCTCCCAAGGAGAGATCTACCTGTAAGACATTTACCTGCTACCATAACCTTCCAAACTAAATCAACCAAGGCAAGAGTAAATTTAAAAAAATTGTGTTTATTTTAATGTTTATCTTTTTAAAACATTTACATTACAACTGAATTTATTATAATTTAGATTACAACTGGATTTATCAAACTATCAGCCAGCCTGAAGAGGGTAACAGCTGGACAAGCTAATGGATCGGGGTGGCCACACGGCGTGAAACGCCAAAGGGCCGATTGAGAACTGCGGCACAAGCCAACGCATCATCTTTCGCCATTTCTTCGGACACTGGACAGCACTTTCAACTCAAACTTAAACGCGAATACTTAGATGTTGTAAATTATAATTGGGTAGCAGCACGCTCCCTTACTGTTCTTGGACACAGACTGACTGACTAACTGTACTCCATAAACTGTTTATGTATGGTCGTGAAACGAGCTTTTGTTCCATATTTTGCCGAATTTTGCCGAATATGCAACATGTGAGCTCCCATTCCACGGAAGCTCTTACTCTCCATCTCGTTTGTAGACTTTTACGACAAAATTTGGGAAATTGAGCAAGTGAAAGCTTTTGTTTCATATTTTGGCACTCTCCCTCTTCGGTTTCACTTCGCTGGAAGCACACTTCAAAGCTTATGTGCATGATCGTAGTGAAGCTCACCATGTACGTATGAAGTGAATTGCCATGTACGTATGAAGTAAATTGTGAATTGGTCTAGCGTATGCCCATTGGACGACAAGTCTATGCTTTGATAACAATGGGCGTGTGTGCTTGCTTGTATGTGAGTATATAGGTGGTAATTGTTCGCTCGCCACATTTCCTCCGGCAGTTGAAAATAGCATTTAGTGTACTTGGAGAGTAGAATAAATCGTCGCTCTACTCCGATGATCCGGATTACTTAATGTATCCCCAATGGAATATGTTCGCTTTTGGTTTTTCGCAAATTTTGTTGTTGGTTAAGTCCCGCTACATTCCCTTTTGTACTAATCATTAGTATTTTCGCACTGTAACCGCCGTTGCTATTGTTGACTGTACTTCTCGCTACTTATTGTTAATCGTTGTTCTGCTGCTGGTTTGTGCGTAATTTACTAGATGCTAACGCCCCAATATTATAATCCTATCCCTTAATTTTGTGTATTAATATCTTCCAATTGACGTTACTTAATATGTTGTTACCACTCAACGTTATAATTGTAAATTTATATATTAATAAGTTAGTGTCCGTTTTGATTCTATGCAATCCTTTGCTTGATTCAATCACAAATTAATATAACAATATTTCGCTTGGTACCATAAGCTAATGCTAATTAATATATACTACATGTCAGTGTTGCTTTGTAAATTACTACAATTAAAAATTACTAAGTTGAGATTTGATTTTATACAATCATGTATCATATTTTAATATTTTGTTTTGTACCTTGAGTTAATGTTAATTAATATGTATTACATATCCATGTTGCTTTCATAAACTATTACAATTATAAATTAATAAGTTGAAGTTTGGTTTCATACAATGTTTTGTTTGATTCAATCATAAGTTGCTGTACTGATACTTTAGTATTACTTTGGATACATTGAGCTAAGATCGAGTTTGGTTTAACATTTTGTTTGCTTCAATCATTAATCTGTGAAAATATTCACTATTGTTCTTGTTTGATAAAATCTGTAACCGTTTGATGCAATCATAAATTAAGATTTTAATGTTTCATTTGATTGTATACAATAATGAAATAGTGTTACGTTTGATTCTGTCGTAAATTACAGTATTATAAATTATTCCGTTTAACTGTAATCTTGAAGAATATACTGGACATATTTTCCGGTCCTAATTCGTTTTTCCTTGAGAGTAACTAAAACTATTATTTTTTACATTTGAAGGATGCCGAATTACAATTTCTTTTAAGATCCATATTCAATGCCGATTTTTTCTTTTTGTTAGTTAATGATTTACTTTTATTTTAGCAATTTTCATCTCAAAATAGTTTTTGATATTTAATTGCTACCATAGAGGTATACACTTGAGACGGCGAGCTTTCATTTCCCATATAAAATATTGAAGTCTCTTAATACATGCTCAATACGAACAAACATTTCATATACGTGTACTTCAATTTTCGAAAGCTTTTGGACTTTCACGAATGAGCTTACGTATGATTGTCCAAATGCTATCATTGGTGGATATTAATTTCGAAATAGCTTAAAAAGTTCGTTATTTTTAGTTTTCTCTTAAACGATCATACAGCATTTACAATTGTAAACAATGCCTCCAAATATTGTTCAACAAACTTCTTTCTTTTCCATAAAATGTACTAACAAACTACGAAGTGCGCCACGTTTAAATCATTTTCGATCAAAATCAACAATTGTGACACCCCTGATTCCGGAAATAATGTTTCAGCTGATGGAAAACAGTAAGTTGACAATTCTTGCGAAAATTCAATCAAAGATCGTAATTTTTTAAAATGTTCAATGAAAACGGTTGTTTCGGGTGGATTGTATAAGTGGTTTCGAAAATAAAGTGTTCAATGTGTAAACGTGAGTAAAAATGTGAAAGCGTTATCGAGTATTTTTCATTATTTAGGTAAGTAAAGTGAAGTCAAGGAAACAATTATGTGTCCGGGTATAATTTGCGTGATGTTTTCTGTGCCCGTCCAGGTTTTCGGTGCGTTTCGTGAATGAAAACATAATTTCGAATGTTGTGTGAATCGTTCCTGCTTTAAACGGTACATGAGAGACGCGAATTTAAGGATTTTCTCGGTTTAAACAGATTTGATGCCGGTCATAGAATTCCGATAACATGTAACTGAAACTCGCTTGCATTGTAAGTATTTACGCGCATTTTTCTGATTTTTATTCCTACGGATTAAAATGAGCTTAAGTTATCCTTAAAGCTTCGCGTTGAAAAAATTAATTGCGTTTTTAAGTAAAAGTTCATAATTATCAAAGTGCAAATTGCATGTGAAATAGATGTTCCGCGCAAATGTTGAAGTTTTGTCGGCTCCGTCCATAATGGTGTTAAGATTAAATTGTTGAAAATAATTCGTTTTGTTGTTGCGAAGGTGCTTGTAAAAGTTTTAATTGAAAAACTTAGAAGGTTTTCTAAAATACGAGATCTCGAATCAGTGCAGTGCACCTACAATATGGGAGCTGTTTAATTAATTTCGAAAACTGGTCGGTTGAATTTAAAAATGTTTTTCTAGGTTTCTGGAGTCGTGATGGTGGGACTGAAATTGTTGTTGAAAATCGAGCCAATTAATGCAGAAATGCATCCATAGCGGTTTAATTTGAAAATATTTGTTTATTTACCGGAAAACGAAGAAAACCGACTTCAAAGTGCCATACAAAGGATGAAATGAATTTTATGGAGGTGATATTAAATCACCATGTAATATCACTAATATAGCACCGCTTTTAAAAATTTTTATTCATCATTAATTTCTCAAGAGAAATTTACCTATTGCGTAGAGTACGTTATATATATATATATATATATATATATATATATATATATATATATATATATATATATATATGTATATATATATGTACATATATATATATATATATATATATATATATATATATATATATATATATATATATATATATATATATATATATATATATAAACATATGTACATGTATATGCATATATATATATATATATATATATATATATATATATATATATATATATAAACATGTGTACATGTATATGCATATATATATATATATATATATATATATATACATATATATATATATATATATATATATATATATATATATATATATATATATATATATATATATATATCTGATATATATATATATATATATATATATATATATATATATATATATATATATATATATATATATATATGTATGATATAAAGAAAATCGTGACTATGCTAGAGGTCACAGTTTCGCTCCAATTTTCACAAAATTTTTAGGAAAGGCGTATTGCGTAAACATCTCAGTTAAGTTGTTTAACCAGCTAAAGCGGTGGAGGGAAAACAAAATGGCGGCCATTTTAGACAAACATTCGTGATTTCATTTCTGACCAAACCATGGCTCCTATTTGGATGAAATTTGGTACAGAGGTTTGTTGAAGTATGCGATGAATTTCACAATAAAAAATCCAAAGTCGAACCGTTTGAAACAAAATGGCGGCCGCTCAGACGTCGAAAAGCGAGTCAGCATTGGATGTTGTTGTTGTGACCAAGCTTTTCAACCGATGTTTATGAGAATTCAGTTCCTTGGTAAAGACTGTAAATGTCTAAAGAATTATGTAAAAAAACCAGATATCAGGTCTCCAAAAACAAAATGGCGGCTAGTTGAAGCTTGAAATTTCAAAGGCTTCTGAAAGACCCAATTTTAATTCGGTGTGAATGAAATTTATTTTCAAGATAGAAAACAATTAGATCTAAACATTTTGCTATTTTGGTGCACATACATGCTCAAGTGTCAAAATCGCGCCGATTCAAATATGCGACTTTTTCAGATTTTTGTGGCCCTCTAGTGGCCAAATTTTCCGATGGTTTTTGATGAAACTTGAGATTATGGATAATTGTACTAAGTCCTTGTACTAAAGAAAAAATTATCAAAATCGGGTGAAAAATAAAGAAGTCGAAAATTAAAACCTAATATTTCTCGCTGCCATTTTCATTAAATTTGATACTTTTGCCTTGTCTAGAGGGAAATTGATTTGAATGAGATTGGCAAATTGACTGATGAGACTCTAAGATTGAAATATTTTTTAAAATCCAATGCATGCATTCAAAATGATGGCCCCCAAAAATCAGAAGGTAAGCGCAATTCGTTAATTTAGTAGCAACTGAAGTAAAGAATGTTTATCATGGAAACATTTTTAATGGCGTAACTTGTAAGTATTTATACAACAGACTATTTTAGGGGATTGTAAAATATTTTTACAATGCCCTATTAAAATCGCGATCTGTCTTTTCGTCCGCCTGTCCATCCGTCCGCGCGTCACAGCAAGTTTTCTCGCAAACCACACAAGCAAGAATGATGAAATTTTCTACGTGGGTCAAAAGTGGTACCCTCTCAAGCGTTTGCAAGATAATTCCACCAGAATAATAATATCAGCACATATGACAATTGTTTGGCTTTCTTTTTGTAGTAAACAATTAATTTTCAAACGCTGCACTCTCATAGAGTTTATCGCTCTCAAAGAGTTTATCACCAAGAGTATGATACTCCTTATAATATGATGAATGAAATTTCGACCCCAATTTCGAAATTTGCTTTGAGCCTATGCGAGTTTTCACAATAGCAAAGGCAAAAGCTCGTGGCTTCACAAATTTGATATTTCGCCGTCTCCTGTATGTACCTCTATGATTGTTACATACTCTGCACTTCTCTGTTTTTATTTTCTTTTTGAATACTGTCATTACAAATGAATGCCAAAGATAGAATTCGAAGTTTTGTTTGGTTAGTGGTTATTATTAGTGTTTTACTGTTTGATTAGTGCAGGTTTTAGTATATTATAAACAGTTAGCATTAGTGAGGATTTAATGTGAACCATTTTCAAAATAGTTTATATGTGCAAAGAAATTCGTTTGTTTTTATCATTCATGGTTTATTAACACTCGATCAAATTAATTTCTTAATGGTTTAACAAAACCTCTTTATGTAAGCTTTTGCTACCATTTTCTTAAATTATTGTGCGCATAGGTTAGTAGGGAAGTTTCAATAGTAAATATTGTTAAAGCTTTGGCGGTTACTTATTGGGAACGAGAATATGTAAATGGGGAATGAATGTTTGGCACGATCATCACGTTGGTTCGCTTCGGAAGAAGTTTTGCCGAAAGAATAACTTTCCATTGATGTACTTGGGAGTCGTTGTTGTTGTATGCCCAAAAATTTAGTATAAGCTATCTTGCCTTTATAGGATGCGAGATAATGAGTGTGATAAATCAACTTTCCCCTTAATATGTGTGGTTAATGTTGTTAATGGGAGTGGGAGTCATGGATTGAAGGCTTATGTGATTGTTTTTTCTCGCTGCTAATGAGCTTTGAAGATATGATTAGCATTTTTTCTGCAATGACGCATGAGCGAATTGAATGAAGCGATATATTGTAGCTTTTGCATGCGCTAAATGCTACGAAGTATATGATATGTACGAGTATGTACTAATTCGTGGTTGGCTGGTAATTGCCTTGAAGAGCATTTGTTTTTAATTAAGCCGGCTTAATGCATTTGGTAGTGGGCAGGGCTTTAATCCATCTATGCTATGGAATTGTGTAGGAGGAAGAGATTTTAAGATATATGACTTTAATTATCGTTTAATTGGCCTAAGTTGTATATTACATACTTTTTTATCCATTTGTGGTGGTAAAAAAGGAGGGTTATTAGAAACGTTTTCAACAGTTTGTGTAAATAGTTGTAGGTTATTTATAAATTGGAATCTACTATTTATTACGAAGGTTTTTTATTAAGTGTAGAAATTTTTAATGCTTTAATAAAAATTAAGTTGATCTTTTTCAGAAATTGAAATTAGAAGGAGCGGTTCTAAGCTTAAAGTTCTGGTATATACTTTTAATGATTTCGGTGAATTG
This sequence comes from Odontomyia ornata, assembly GCA_963969285.1. Classification (NCBI taxonomy): domain Eukaryota; kingdom Metazoa; phylum Arthropoda; class Insecta; order Diptera; family Stratiomyidae; genus Odontomyia; species Odontomyia ornata. The sequence continues at coordinate 179,117,190 of OZ017740.1, forward strand.
TTAAACAGAAAAACTTCGGTGAAAATGTCTTGCGAGAAAGTTTATTGTAGAAGATGATCGAAGAGACACTATCACTATATGATGGGCTTGGAAACATATAGTTTCGGCCTTCATTCAAGACCCTATATGTGTTCCGTCCAATTGTTCCCTAGTGCGTGTCTGCTTAGTTTGGCATAATGCTGCCCTGGACACTGCTTGCCGACAGTACAGTGCCGTGCGAGGTCGCTTCATTAGCCGTTTATAAAATTTTTGATCTAGATCGTGAGAAAACGATTGTTTAAAGAATCTCAAAGTATATATTATAGCATTCTAAGACACAATCTGATATCGCCGTATGTAAAGTAAAAGGGTGCGAAATGGGTGGGTTTTGAATTGTCTTGCGCTTTCCACAGGAGCTTTACCGGGACTTTTTTAGTAGCTGGCTGTTATAATGTATTTACTGTGCAAGTAAACGTAGTGGCTTATTTAAAGGATGTTTAGTTAATGGCGTATTTGCAAACCCTTTTGGATTAACAGCTCAGAGGCTATGACTAGATGGTAAATCGATGTCTGTTTTGCATATGACTTAATACTAAATGTGGCGTGTCTATCCAAAATTGAAATCGGGCAGCTCAGAGGCTATTATTTGTTTCTTTAGGACTTATAACTAAAAATAGCGTGTCCGTTGACAGCCTGTGGCAACGGCCCAGAGGCTTTTGTTAAATCTACTGGTTTTCATTCCAGTGATTGAGCAATTAGACATAGAAATGGGTGGGTTTTGAATTGTCTTGTGCTTTTCACAGTAGTTTTTTTGGGACATTTTTAGTAGTTGGCTGTTATAATGTATTTATTGTGCAAGGAAACGTAGTGGCTTGTTTAAAGGATACTTGGTTAATAGCGTATTTGCAAACCATTTTGGATCAACATCTCAGAGGCTATGATTGGATGGTAAATCGATGTCTGTTTTGCACATGACTTAAAACTAAATGCAGCGGGTCTGCTGAAAGTTGAAGTCGGGCAGCTCAGAGGCTATTATTTATTTCTTTGGGGACTTACAACTAAAAATAGCGTGTCCGTCGACAGCCTGTGGTAACGGCTCAGAGGCTGTTGTTAAATCTACTGGTTTTCATTACAGTGTTTGTGCAAATTAGACATAGAAAAAGCGAGTCTAGTGATGGTTTTCGTTTGGAGTTTTGCGGGGTTTATCGACTTAACTGCGACTTCTCCCGTTTTCTTATTGCTAACATTATGAAATCGCACATTTTGTGTTGGATGTAAATTTGGTGATTTGAGAGTGAATTGTAGTCGAACTTGAAAAAGATAATTGGTTTTGGGGTAAAATCGTTTGCATTGATGTATTGTTCTAATAACTAGAATTCTGTTGTTTCATAGTTCATATACTCAAATTTTGAAATTAACTTAGTTTCATGTTTATTTGCGTTGGGAAATCGCCGTTCTCATGTAAATTATTTTTTTATATTTGTTTAGCGCAGTTAATTTATTTCATTTGCCCTTCCATGTTATTGCATTTAAAAATTATTGCCCAGATGTCTATTTAATTTATAGTTAAATGTTTGTTTTTGTTTGCTCTTTTAATTGCATCTCAGGCAGTTCGAATCTTCATTCAATTCGAAAGATAAGATTTTTTTATGGATTATTGCTATTATTATTGTTTAAATACTTGGAGTGATATATGGTATCATATTTCGATAACAATGGGCACGCGTTTGTTTGCTCGCTATTAAGTTTTCATTTTGCTTATTTGCGTTTATTATTTACTTGTAATGTTTTGTGTTTTGTATGTTAGTTGATTGAAACTTTATACGAGTATCTTCTATAAATCGTACGTTGAATTTGAATGAATTGGTAGTTAGTTTGAATGACCTTCAGATAAGAAAGATGAGATTTAAGATATGTGAATGAAGGAGTAAATTAATGAAGAATTAAATGTTCACTATGACTATTTGATTTTAGCACTGATCTTATTTGATCAACAGTATGTGTAAGATTATGACTATATCTGAATGTTGATACCATGTTTCAGTTATTAAAATGATCAATATAATTATTTGTTTCGTTTAAAGGCTAATCTGGGGAGATGATCAGTATGGGTAGCGTTAAACTGATTTTATATTTTTGTTATTTAAACGATTAATATGATTATTTTATTTTTAAGAAGACTGGTTTAGTTTGATCAATTGTATGTATTATGTATATTTGGATATTCATGCTTTATTTATGTTATTCAAATGATTAAAACAATTATTTGATTTTTTGTTTTAAGAAGGTTGATCTAGTTTGATGGACAGTATGAATAGCCTTAATTTTATATTTAAATATTGATATTATATTTTTGTTATTTAAACGATTAATGTGATTTTATTTATCCTTTTTCAAAGGACTTATCTAGGATGGTTAGTAGAAGTAGCCTGAATATATATGTAGATATTGATTTTATGTTTTTTTTATTTAAATGATTAAAATTATTATTAGTTTTTTTTTTTATGAAGGCGGATCTAGTTTGATGGACAGTACGAATAGCTTTAATTTTTTATTTAAACATTGATATTATATATTATTTATATATATTTATTTAAACGATTTTATTTATCCTTTTTAAGAGGACTGATCTAGGATGGTTAGTAGGAGTAGCATGAATATTATATCTGGATATTCGGATACCAGCTGGGAAAATCAATTTTCAGCCCATTTAAATTCACTACACAATGTGCTACATTGTGGTCGCAGCAAAACCGATATCCTACCGGCTGTGCCAATTTTGTTGCAAATCAGTATACCGTATGTATACTGGTATGAACTGCGAGCTCGATCTGATGTGTATCCTATATACATCATCAAGACTCTCGAGGAGGGAACTCGCTGTTACACCACTTACATGCTACTCTGTCCATTTAAACCAAATCAGCAAAGGCAAGAGTTAACTTTAAAGAATTACTTTTCATTTTATTGTTCATTTTTTAAAACTTATACTAACACCAAATTGGTTAACTAACTAACAATATTGGGTGAAACGCTTTTCACACAGGTGAGCGCCAGCCTGGGACGGGCTTGTGGATCGGGGTGGCCACACGGCGTGAAACGCCAAAAGGCCAATGGACGATCGTGGCACAAGCCAACACCTCACCCCTTACAACTTAGTCGTACACAGGACAATATCTTTGGCTAAACTTTAATCGCGATAATTGAACGGTGTAGATAGATTGGGCAGCAGCACGCTCCCTACTGGATTTGAAACCACACTGACTGTCTGGCATGCTCTGCCCAAGAACTTTAAATACTGTTCTTTCGTGAGCTTTCAACCTAAATTCTCTTTAAAGGTGCCGAGTAGCCAAACACGTGCGCTCTCGTCACTGGTGAATTTGCGAAACTGGGAAAATTTAGCGAAAGAATGCTTTTCGCTTAAGCTTTTGGCTTCAAGAGAGTGCTTCTAGCTTAAGCTTTCAGCTTTTCCAAGATCTCTTGAGGTGAAATAGTGAAACTGGTGACATTGAGCGAAAGAGTGTTTACGCCGGAGCTTTCGGTTTTCTTTTTCGCTTACCTCGCTTCGAAGCACACCAAAAGCTTATCGTTCACGATGGTAATATCACTGTGGGTTAATCTTTTTTGTTTACTTTACCGCTCACTTATTTACTTGCGTATGTGCTTCTTTGACTAATTTTCATTGGTGAAGTGCGAGCACATAGGTAGTGTTTGCTCGCTCGCAACTACTTCAGTGATGAAGCGAACGTATATCCGAGAATGTTGTATGTGCTTGCTCGCAACATTTCCTCCGGCAGTTGAAAATAGGATTTAGTGTACTTGGAGAGTGCAGTAAATCGTTGCTCCACTCTGATGATCCAGATTGCTTAATGTATCCCCAATGGATTATGTTATGTGTTGTTACATAACCAGTATATCCTATGTATACTGGTATGAACTGGGAGCCCGATTTGATGTGTATCCTATATACATCATCAAGGCTCCCGATCAGAGATCTAGCTGTAAGACATATACCTGCTACCATAACCTTCCAAACTAAATCAACCAAGGCAAGAGTTAATTTTAAAGAATTGCGTTTATATTATTGTTCAAATTTTTAAAACATTTACATTACAACTGAATTTATTATAATTTGGATAACAACTGGATTTATCAAACTATCAGCCAGCCTGAAGAGGGTAACAACTGGACAAGCTAATGGATCGGGGTGGCCACACGGCGTGAAACGCCAAAGGGCCGATTGAGGACTGCGGCACAAGCCAACGCATCATCTTTCGCCATTTCTTTGGACACTGGACAGCACTTTCAACTCAAACTTAAACGCGAATACTTAATGTTGTAAATGATAATTGGGTAGCAGTTTGCTCCCTTACTGTTCTTGAACACAGACGGACTGAGTGACTGCACTCCATAAACTGTTTATGTATGGTCGCGAAACGAGCTTTTGTTCCATATTTTGCCGAATTTATCCGAATATGTAACATGTGAGCTCCCATTCCACGGAAGCTCTTACTCTCCGTCTCGTTTGTAGACTTTTACGACAAAATTGGGGAAATTGAGCGAATGAAAGCTTTTGTTTCATTTTTTGGCTCTCTCTTCTTCTGCTTCACTTCGCTGGAAGCACACCCTAAAGCTTATGTGCATGATCGTAGTGAAGTTTACCATGTACATATGAAGTGAATTGCTATGTACGTATGAAGTAAATTGCGGATTGATCTGGCGTATGCCTGTTGGACGACAAGTATATGCTTTGATAACAATGGGGGTGTGTGCTTGCTTGTATGTGAGTATATAGGTGGTAATTGTTTGCTCGCAGCAAGCCTATGATACAGGAGGAGCCTGCCATCGTTACGGGTCCTATACCCGGTCAGGTCTGATGGAAAGGAAAGACCGACGGTTCACGTTTAATTGAACTTTTCTTTATTTTTCGGTTCTGTGCAAGTATTCTGGTAAATTTACAGTTTTGGCCAATATAATTAAATTGATAAATGTGCTTATAATTATGAAATAGACACGTTCTTTTCGATTCAATACAAAAGGTAACATTACCTTAAATTCGGTTGAATGCACAAGGTAACATTAAATTTTACTTCGTTTGTTACAATTTTTCACGTTTCTCTAGTCATTTTGTGTTATGTTATTCAAACAGGGATAATTATCTTGGAAGACACACGCATCATTCTTGGACTAACATAATAGAATTCCCATATAAATTATCATGCAAAAATAAAAGAAAACCAAAAGGGTACTTACCAACATCCTCATCGGGCGCCCGCTGGTGATGTGTTGATGCCTGAAACTTTAACATTTAATTCTGCTCTGAAGTCAATTTGGGAATAACATAAAATTAATCTTTAAGTGACTAATTTCGTTCATTGTGTGATTAATCTCGTATATGAAAATACTTATAATAGGCTCATATTCACGAAAAAGTTCGACTTTTTTATGTTTGGGACGGAAATGTTTGGATTTTCCTAGTCGGGTTTGATAGTTTGAAAAAAAAAATAAAACAAGCTTTATCCAATAGGTCAAAGCCGAGATAGCGGATCTTCAGCAATACTCTTCATGCTTTTGTTGTCAGACTAGGATTCGTAGCTAAACTGACTAGACGTGCGTTTCAGAACAAAAGAAAACTGCTACTATAACATAGTTCTATTCTCTCCTTTTCTAACGTTCCCTTTTGATGTTGATTCCAAGTTACAGTAGTTTTATTCAATAGGTTTTGCACATAATAAAGTGATGCGCGGATCAACAGTTTTTGACCGAATTTTTCGGCTAGCGCTGCAACAAAAAAAAAAAAAAAACCAAGACAGCCGTTTCGCTATATAACCTCATTGAAGCAAGAGTTTCTTAACGACCACTTGACTGTTTAAATGAATTTGGGATTTTCAGCAAATCGCACTGGTAGATAAAATGTTTATTACACTAGCATTCTACCGTTATGTAAAAACCCCCCTAAAACTGTAAGCTACTACCCATTACGTAAGATCTACAGATTCCTTTCTTTTTGGTGGTAGGGAGGTGAATGCCATTTATGCACAGAGTGTATGACTCCCATGCGCGACTGGACTACCCACTAAACACCTCCCCTATCAACCTGAGAACCCAGCCTGGAACCGTTGAACACATTATTTCGGGCCAGGTCTCGTTTTGTTACGCCGTGGGGTGCCTTCAAGCTGGGGAGTCCCTTTCCTAGCGCGAGGGGAGAGGAGAAATGGAAATGCCAGAAGAGCGATCCCCCAGCCTCAGCGCCCCCGGCTGCTGTGAGTCCATTTTATATTTTAGGACTACCCGAGCATAATGTGCCACTGGTTCCATTTGTCAACCGATTTGAGCATCACCGCAACTATATTATCCGGGGTGAGCTCTCCCGTCTCCCTGTAGAGTCCCTTTTGCAGCCCGACCTATTTTGTACGTGAAAAAATGTGTGACAGGCATTGTCCTCCTCTCCTGGGCAAAACCGGAAATCGGGGGACCGTGACTTACCGATCTTGCGCAGGTAAGACTGAAAACACCCATGCCCACTCAAAAGCTGGGTCAGATAGAAGTCAGTCTCACCATGCCTTCGATTTAGCCGCGGTCTCACATCCGGGATGAGGGACGCCGTCCACCTTCCTTTCGTGCAATTCACCCAAGAATGCTGCCAATCGTTGAGCGAGCGCTGTCTCTCCTCGCGGACAACCATGTCCCTTGCATCTTCGTTTCGGCGTAGATAAATAGCGTGGCGCTCTTTAGCAAGGAAGGCGACAGGTATCACGCCTGCAATCACTCTCACCGCCGAATCAGAGACTGTTGGATACGAAGATGCAAATCTCAGTGCTCCTCTTCTCTGTACCTGTGCCAAACGTTTTCGGGGTACCTCCTTGCTGAGAGCGTGGCCCCATACCTCTGCTCTGAACAGCAGCACTGGCCCTAGAGCACTCATCAAGAGGCGTCTTCTTGATGGGCTGGGTCCCCCTACGCTAGCAATAAGTCGATTCAGAGTCGATATTCCCGAAGAAGCCTTCTCAGCCATTGCCCTGATTTGCTCAGAGAAACTCATCTTCGAGTCGATCAGTAGCCTCAGCTACTTCACTGCTGGCTTCGATTTGATTTGATTCTTTTTTGTCAAGATGACCACTTTGGTTTTCTCCAGTGCTCAACTGAGCCAGCGAGCAGTCATCCAGTCTCTCACTCAGCGCGTAAGTTGCACTCATTCAACGGTGTGTCCAGCGGCCAGAGCCGCAATATCATCCGCATAGCTGACAAAGCGCGACTTATCTGGCATCTCAAGTCTCAGTAGCCCGTCGTAAGACACGTTCCACAGGTCCGGCCCAAGGATAATTTCCATCCTTCGTTGGCCCTGTTTCGTGTCATAGAGCAGGCTTCGGTCCTTTAAGTAGTTCCCCCAAAGCCGCATTAGATATTCTGGAACTTGAAAAGAGTTTTCCAGCGTGTCCAGAATATCCAGCCATCTAGCGGAGTTGAAGGCATTCCTGACGTCGAGTGTCACCAACAGGACGATCCGTCGCTTGGTGCGACTATATGCCTCTGCCCTCTGGACCGCGTTCACCACCTCTGCAATCGCATCAATGGTAGAACGTCCGGCTCTAAAGCCGTACTGCCGAGGAGATAGGTCCCCAGCAGCACGAATCGCGTCAGTGAGTCTTCCCTTGATGAGTTCCTCTAGCACTTTCCCAGCCGTGTGTAGCATGCATAACGAGCGGTATGCAGACGGCGATTCGGGGTTTCCCTTCCCCTTGCTGATCAGCATGAGCCTCGCCACCTTCCATCGTACCGGGAAAACCCCGTCCCGTTGGCAAGCGTTGAATGTGCTGAGCAGCAAGTCAGGACAATGGTGATAGACGAGCTGCAACGTTGCAGCTGGAACAACATCTTGACCTGGTGCCATCCTCGCTTTCAATGAGAGGACTGCCTTTTCCAGTTCCTGCTGAGTGAAGAGTGGGCACTCGACTGCTGTTTCACCATGGACAGTGTCAACATGGACAGCGTCAACACGGACGGAATGGGCTTCCGTGGGGCACCAAGTTTCTGCATGACCAGCTTGTAGCCAAGGCCCCATGGATCCTTGTTCACATTGTACACTAGGTCTTGCCAGCAGCGAGCCTTACTACTGTTGATCAGTTTGTGAAGGCATTTCCTAGCCGACTTATATGCTGCCACCCAGTTGCATGCGTCGTCATCATTCCGCGCCCGTTGAGTCTTACGTCGAAGCTTGCGACACTCCCTTCGCTTTTCACCGATTTCAGTTGACCACCAGTACACTGGGGGCTTGCCATGCCGGGGTCTTCGACGGGGTATAGAAGCGCAGCAAGCAGTCGTAATGATGCTCATAGTAGAGTTCACCACGTCTTGAGCTGCCAGTTCTTCTATCCCCTCCGAAGCTTCCTGCAGCGGCTCACCTGCTGTGAGCACCTTAACGAACTCCTCGACGTCCATCCTTCCGATGTTCCATCCAGTTGTAGAAAGCCAAGAGCATGGACGTCGGGAGATAGCATCACTTATCTCAAGCAGAATGCACTGATGATCACTGGCTGAGTAGTCCTCTAATACTTTCCAGTTGTGTATCCTCCGTACTAAGGACTCCGACGTGAATGTCACGTCCGGTATGGTTCCCTCATAGCCAATAAGGCGGAAAGTTGGCGTGTTTCTGGAGTTAAGTAAGACGAGCGCAGTCCTGGCCGCCATTTCCAGGATTGCTTTAGCGTTGAAGTCGCCCCCAACGAGCACTTTGCCTCCTGTGTTCGAGACAGCGCCCTCCAAAGCCTGAAGCTTGGCTTGGAAAGATGATATCAATTCGTTCGGCGTTGGGTACGCACTAAAGAAGGTGGTCCCTGAGCACCGAACCCACACGAAACCATCCCTCCATCCACAACTCGCCGCCTGAAAGCTACGGTTCCGAACCCAGATGGCGGCAGTACCAGTTTCATCAGAATACCATAATGCAGGACTTTTATTAAGGTGTTGCTCACTCAGTAGCAAGAAGTTGGCTTTCATGTCGCTCGCAAACTGCTCAAGCAGATTTTGGGCGGTTGAACTGCAGTGTAGGTTTAGCTCCAGGATGCGGGTCATCGGAGTTCTGATTTTGCCTTGGCTAGGGCTTCCTGGAACACCCGGCATTTTCCTGATGTGTGTAAAACATTAGGTCTTGGACTACCATCCTTGCAAAGAATACAGTGTGCCCCCTTCTTACACTCTTTTCTTTTATGTCCCATTTCACCGCATTTGTAACATAGGGAACTCCTATCAGGTCCTTTGCATACTTGTGTGGTGTGACCATAACCAAGGCATTTGAAACATTGAAGAGCCGATGCTCTTTGCCGTATCCTACAGACAACCCACCCAATTCGTACTTTGCCCTTGTTCAGGAATTGCTCGGCGCCCGTTCGATCAAGTCAACTATGGCCATGTGTTGTCCTCTGTTGTTTTCTGGTGTCAGTCTCGCTTTCATCCTTCCCACGCTAGGGAACTCGCTTTTGATGGCCTCTTCTACCTCGGCGAGATCCGTCACACAGTCAATGTCCCGTATTTCGATCGGCGCCATCGACTCGAGCGGGGCTATAGTTGCGCTTTTGCTGTGGACTTTCTTTACTGCGTCGCAAAAGGCTTCTCTATTGCCGGCCTCTGCTCCGAATTCGATCACTGTGTGGCCCAACCGAGTTGGTCGTACTGATTTAATGGTAGTACTGGTGTCCTCGGACCTTACGTATTTCCTGATCTCCCGCAGTACCTCCGCGTAGGATCAGCCATCTTGGCAGCTTACGAGCAGTGCCTGCTGCCGGGGTCTTCGTCGGGGCTTCTGCCTCTCCTGTTTTGCATCAGGTCCTTTTTCTGATTGGGCGTTTGTGTGAACGTTAATCTCTGGCTTTTTCTGAAGGAGTTTCTTTGCTGCTTTCTTCGCTCCTTTTGTAAGCACTGTCTGGAACCTATGATCTGGTACTCCACGCCTATCAAGTGCCTTTTCCTTTCTTCTTTTATCCCGATCTCCTTCGATTGGGTTAGATGCCATTCTTTTATTGGCTTTAATGGTGGAACTACCTGCATGTCACCTTTAGATTTCGCCCCAAGGGCCTTTTTAGCCTTCTGTTTGTCTTTGGCCCTTAACCAACTCCTCCGATAGAGCCCTATGCAATCTAGGAGCTCTTCTAGTTCAAGGAACCCCACCTTTACTGCTTTGCTGATTTTTGGGGATTCGCATGCAGATTGTATTCTTTTCAGAACACCTCCCGCTTTTCGGAGTAGCCTTTCTTCTTCGTATTGCTGGGCAGCAATTGTACCTCGCAACCATTCTTGGGAGTTGTTATCGCTTTCCGTTTCCGAATGAAGTACTTCCGCCACATTTTCGACGTTGGCGTTGCAATCACCTGGTGTCGTACCGTAATCTCCTCGCTGGCTTCAGGATGTCTCTTTGCTATGTCGGGATTTGTGACCCTTGCATCGGTCGCTTCTGTAACGATCACAGCAGTGACAATCGAATTTTCGTTGCTCTTTATATTCTCTTCCACCGCTCGAACACCTGAAGCGTCCTTCAGAGTTTCCCTTTTTTCCTTAGTAGGACGCTCTGGCGTTCGCATCATTTTTTCGCTGCGCCCCCACGTTGCAGGAATCTCAGTCTAAACTAGACTGTCTGCTAATCTCCGTTTTACGTCTGCCTTCACTGTCATTGTGTCATTCTTCGTTTTTGTCGTGGTTAGTACCGCTCTCGATATACTGTTAACATCATGATTCCTTGCTTAAATGATTGCAGTTAGAAGCTGAATCGAGAATAATTGTATTAACTTCCGAGCGAATTACCACAAGCCACTTCAACCACTTTCATCTTGTTGCCATTGAAGATGCAACACACAACTATTGCTGCTTTCCTCCTCGGATGGTGACCGGTACGCACCAAAATACAAAGTCGTTATGAAATCAAATTTGCGTGGTAATTCTGCAAACAAAAGTTTATTCCCTCGTTCGTTTCCTCGAATGCCGGAAAGCGAAATTATGTTCTCGGAATTACCGCCGGCTGGTTGGCGGCCTTTAGCTGTTTTTTCCGTTATCCGTAGGGTATAGTTTTTATGGGGAGAGTTTCTTTAGCACAAATGACACTGCACTAAAAGGCCATACATTTTCTCGTATGTTTGCTTTCGCACTGCACCATCTGGATCACTTCAATCTTTTATACGTTTGAGCTGAAAAATGAAGGTACGAGAAGATTTCTGACTATCACTTCGTGAAGTGGGAAAATTCGTTAATTATTTGCTAATGGCTAGTACACTCATCGCGAGCAATTTCTTTTCTTCTTTTTCTCAACTCCCGCAAAATTTCACGAATTGGATTAATTTGGAACGAACAAAAAATTCACGACAAAATATATTTTAACTTCATTCGTTGCCGGCGCAATTCTCCGCGTGCTCGCCGGGTTGTGACGTAAGTCAACTCCCCCTCTGCTATTCTTCTTTTCATTCTCGTGTCTACGGTAAATCGCCTGAGCTGAGCTCAGCCTAGTCAGCTTGCCTTCGGTATGTAATACATTACTTTTTATGGAATTGTTTGCAGCTACATATAAATGAGTTGCATATTTTGAATAATAATTTTTCTGAAAAATTATTAGGGAAGAAAAATGTTAGAAGAAGGTGGTTTCGACGTGTGCACTAATTCTCCTCAGGCCATCACTCTTAGATACACACCGGTGATGGCAACCACCATGCTCAGAGGTGAGGGAGTTAATTTTTAATTTTTCAACTATGCAAACTCAATATGTTTTTGTATCTGCAAGTTATATTCAAGGTAAATTTCTCTTCTAAGTACTTGTATTAGCTAAACTTTTTAATTGGATCATTTCACCCTTTTCACATCAACTTAATGTAAATCTATACGACAAATTTACTCTACATTTGAAGCTTATCTAACGTCGCGCGGATATCGATCACTCTTTCGGATGGCTCCGATAGCTTTTTAAATTACTTTTTATGGAATTGTTTGCAGCTACATATCAATGAGTTGCATATTTTGAATAATAATTTTTTTGAAAAATTATTAGAGAAGAAAAATGTTAGAAGAAGGTGGTTTCGACGTGTGCACTAATTCTCCTCAGGCCATCACTCTTAGATACACACCGGTGATGGCGACCACCATGCTCAGAGGTGAGGGAGTTAATTTTTAATTTTTCTACTTATGCAAACTCAATATGTTTTTGTATCTGCAAGTTATATTCAAGGTAAATTTCTCTTGTAAGTACTTGTATTAGCTAAACTTTTTAATTTGATCATTTCACCCTTTTCACATCAACTTAATGTAAATCTATACGACAAATTTGCTCTACATTTGAAGCTTATCTAACGTCGCGCGGATATCGATCACTCTTTCGGATGGCTCCGAAAGCTTTTTAAATTACTTTTTATGGAATTGTTTGCAGCTACATATAAATGAGTTGCATATTTTGAATAATAATTTTTCTGAAAAATTATTAGAGAAGAAAAATGTTAGAAGAAGGTGGTTTCGACGTGTGCACTAATTCTCCTCAGGCCATCACTCTTAGATACACACCGGTGATGGCGACCACCATGCTCAGAGGTGAGGGAGTTAATTTTTAATTTTTCTACTTATGCAAACTCAATATGTTTTTGTATCTGCAAGTTATATTCAAGGTAAATTTTTCTTGTAAGTACTTGTATTAGCTAAACTTTTTAATTGGATCATTTCACCCTTTTCACATCAACTTAATGTAAATCTATACGACAAATTTGCTCTACATTTGAAGCTTATCTAACGTCGCGCGGATATCGATCACTCTTTCGGATAGCTCCGATAGCTTTTTAAATTACTTTTTATGGAATTGTTTGCAGCTACATATAAATGAGTTGCATATTTTGAATAATAATTTTTCTGAAAAATTATTAGATAAGAAAAATGTTAGAAGAAGGTGGTTTCGACGTGTGCACTAATTCTCCTCAGGCCATCACTCTTAGATACACACCGGTGATGGCGACCACCATGCTCAGAGGTGAGGAAGTTAATTTTTAATTTTTCTACTTATGCAAACTCAATATGTTTTTGTATCTGCAAGTTATATTCAAGGTAAATTTCTCTTGTAAGTACTTGTATTGGCTAAACTTTTTAATTGGATCATTTCACCCTTTTCACATCAACTTAACGTAAATCTATACGACAAATTTGCTCTACATTTGAAGCTTATCTAACGTCGCGCGGATATCGATCACTCTTTCGGATGGCTCCGATAGCTTTTTAAATTACTTTTTATGGAATTGTTTGCAGCTACATATAAATGAGTTGCATATTTTGAATAATAATTTTCCTGAAAAATTATTAGAGAAGAAAAATGTTAGAAGAAGGTGGTTTCGACGTGTGCACTAATTCTCCTCAGGCCATCACTCTTAGATACACACCGGTGATCGCGACCACCATGCTCAGAGGTGAGGGAGTTAATTTTTAATTTTTCTACTTATGCAAACTCAATATGTTTTTGTATCTGCAAGTTATATTCAAGGTAAATTTCTCTTGTAAGTACTTGTATTAGCTAAACTTTTTAATTGGATCATTTCACCCTTTTCACATCAACTTAATGTAAATCTATACGACAAATTTGCTCTACATTTGAAGCTTATCTAACGTCGCGCGGATATCGATCACTCTTTCGGATGGCTCCGATAGCTTTTTAAATTACTTTTTATGGAATTGTTTGCAGCTACATATAAATGAGTTGCATATTTTGAATAATAATTTTTCTGAAAAATTATTAGAGAAGAAAAATGTTAGAAGAAGGTGGTTTCGACGAGTGCACTAATTCTCCTCAGGCCATCACTCTTAGATACACACCGGTGATGGCGACCACCATGCTCAGAGGTGAGGGAGTTAATTTTTAATTTTTCTACTTATGCAAACTCAATATGTTTTTGTATCTGCAAGTTATATTCAAGGTAAATTTCTCTTGTAAGTACTTGTATTAGCTAAACTTTTTAATTGGATCATTTCACCCTTTTCACATCAACTTAATGTAAATCTATACAACAAATTTGCTCTACATTTGAAGCTTATCTAACGTCGCGCGGATATCGATCACTCTTTCGGATGGCTCCGATAGCTTTTTAAATTACTTTTTATGGAATTGTTTGCAGCTACATATAAATGAGTTGCATATTTTGAATAATAATTTTTCTGAAAAATTATTAGAGAAGAAAAATGTTAGAAGAAGGTGGTTTCGACGAGTGCACTAATTCTCCTCAGGCCATCACTCTTAGATACACACCGGTGATGGCGACCACCATGCTCAGAGGTGAGGGAGTTAATTTTTAATTTTTCTACTTATGCAAACTCAATATGTTTTTGTATTTGCAAGTTATATTCAAGGTAAATTTCTCTTCTAAGTACTTGTATTAGCTAAACTTTTTAATTGGATCATTTCACCCTTTTCACATCAACTTAACGTAAATCTATACGACAAATTTGCTCTACATTTGAAGCTTATCTAACGTCGCGCGGATACCGATCACTCTTTCGGATGGCTCCGATAGCTTTTTAAATTACTTTTTATGGAATTGTTTGCAGCTACATATAAATGAGTTGCATATTTTGAATAATAATTTTTCTGAAAAATTATTAGAGAAGAAAAATGTTAGAAGAAGGTGGTTTCGACGTGTGCACTAATTCTCCTCAGGCCATCACTCTTAGATACACACCGGTGATCGCGACCACCATGCTCAGAGGTGAGGGAGTTAATTTTTAATTTTTCTACTTATGCAAACTCAATATGTTTTTGTATCTGCAAGTTATATTCAAGGTAAATTTTTCTTGTAAGTACTTGTATTAGCTAAACTTTTTAATTGGATCATTTCACCCTTTTCACATCAACTTAATGTAAATCTATACGACAAATTTGCTCTACATTTGAAGCTTATCTAACGTCGCGCGGATATCGATCGCTCTTTCGGATGGCTCCGATAGCTTTTTAAATTACTTTTTATGGAATTGTTTGCAGCTACATATAAATGAGTTGCATATTTTGAATAATAATTTTTCTGAAAAATTATTAGAGAAGAAAAATGTTAGAAGAAGGTGGTTTCGACGTGTGCACTAATTCTCCTCAGGCCATCACTCTTAGATACACACCGGTGACGGCGACCACCATGCTCAGAGGTGAGGGAGTTAATTTTTAATTTTTCTACTTATGCAAACTCAATATGTTTTTGTATCTGCAAGTTATATTCAAGGTAAATTTCTCTTGTAAGTACTTGTATTAGCTAAACTTTTTAATTGGATCATTTCACCCTTTTCACATCAACTTAATGTAAATCTATACGACAAATTTGCTCTACATTCTCTAATAATTTTTCAGAAAAATTATTATTCAAAATATGCAACTCATTTATATGTAGCTGCAAACAATTCCTTAAAAAGTAATTTAAAAAGCTATCGGAGCCATCCGAAAGAGTGATCGATATCCGCGCGACGTTAGATAAGCTTCAAATGTAGAGCAAATTTGTCGTATAGATTTACATTAAGTTGATGTGAAAAGGGTGAAATGATCCAATTAAAAAGTTTAGCTAATATAATACATCTTTGGGGTGCACGAAAACAGTGCTCCCATATTCAAAATTTTAATTGGCAGATTTAA
Organism: Odontomyia ornata; assembly: GCA_963969285.1. NCBI lineage: Eukaryota > Metazoa > Arthropoda > Insecta > Diptera > Stratiomyidae > Odontomyia > Odontomyia ornata. Next base: position 179,132,785 of record OZ017740.1, read on the forward strand.
AATTTTTTAGGAAAAATTAACTGAATTAAAGAAAAACGAAAAAATCCTAAATGGTAATAAAAGTTAAATCTCAGGAAGAATATAATTGAAGGAAAAAGTTTAAATTTAATATAGTGGAGAGTTGATAAAAAGTAACATTTAATAACAATAATAAGAAAGAAAACTGTTTCACAAATTACGATTATGAATGGAAATAATTAATTATTTTTCTAGATCTGCCATTAATATTTTGAGCATCGGAACACTGATTTAGTGCACCAACACGGTGTGTTACATTACCGAAGTTAAACTGACCAGGCTGAGGTCAGCTGATGCGAATTACCATATACACAGGATGAGAACGAGGAAAGACAGGTTTTGGGGACGGGTCGAAGAGTTGACTTACGACCGCGACACGGTGAGCACGCGGAAAATGGCAAGCAAGAAAATAAATTACTTTAAGTAAAACAAATGTTCGATTGCGAAGTGTAATTTCCCATCGTTAGATATGTCGGCTAAATCACAATACGGGTATAATGACGCAACTGGAAATATGTGCTATTAGAAAGGCTAGCAGTTGTGTTTCGACCCTCGGGTAGTGCGAAGTTTCACCCTCGGCCACTAATTTCCGTCAATGGTGGATTGGATGCGGTGAAGTGAAGTGCAAAGATTTGCCATATCATCATTGAAAAATTGAAATCGTGAGAGGAGTGAATGCCACTCAATACCAGATGTGGACGTGATGGGTGTCTTTAATTGGCTATCTTTTTCCCGATTCGTTTGGATTGTTTAATATCCTCAAATGTTCGAAAAAATACATACAAGGAAGTAAATGTCTCGCACTCAATAACTCAACAGACTTACAATACTGAAGATTAATTAAGTAGTGCAAACGCTAATGAGTAAATAAAACCAGATTTCATTTGGATGTACTCGTATATGTGGTAGAATCTTAGGCAAGTTTGTGAATTGTATCAGTTGCAATTGCGATAAGTAAATTTGCCGGCAATTGCCGTCGTTATCCCCTGCATCAGCAAAAAACAACACAAACTCGCTCTTTTTGGGGCGAGAAATATTTCAAGTGAATGCAATTGAAATTATAAAATTGCTTGAAAAGCGTATATTATATGTGCATACGATCGGAATGTATATTTGATGAAAAAAGGAACTATCGAGCTACGTGCGACATTCCAGTCAACAAAGACGACTTCGATAAAACGGGTGTTAGCAGAAATATCGCTAAACGAATGAAGAATAATGTTTTAACGCGACAACGGAAAAGCCTTAAACATACAAACCAATGGAATTCATAATAACCGTGCTGCTTGTTATTTGAATATTTAACGTAAATTTTTGATGATAACCTTTTTTTCTTGGAGTGAGTCGATATATATCAATTAAAAGTTCCTAGTGCTATTTAGTGCTTCAGTTATTTATTTGATTTAATAATCATCGCTAACTCTCGCCTTTAACCTCTCACTCATAGTAGTTGAAGGTAGCATATTTTCGTAAATTTTTGAACATTGTGCGCGGTACGCCATTCTATAGTACATGACCGTCGCTTTGTTTGTTGGAAGGGAGATTACCGAGTGTCAGTTGCGAATTCTGAACGTTGTTTGGTTAAACGAATAAGAAGAAAAGGGGAAAAGCCAAGACCGCGTTATAGGGATCATGCCGTGCCCAATATTAGGTTTCATCTTGCCTTATCAAACTTTATATGATAAAAGCAAATTATTTAAAATTACAAATTGATAAACATTTTTTTTCTGCAAGGACTTGTAACATTTCTTCTTTTCATTTTATATTAACAATTTGAAATAAAAAAATAGCCTTGTTAAATGTTTTTGCTACAATTTGGAATAAAATGAATTGTTGAACATTAAAAACTCGGTCTTTCCATTTCGGTTTACCTGACTGGGTATAGGGCCCGCATCGATGGTAGGCTCCTCCACTAACATGGGCTAGCCATAGGGCGTGCTCCTACGTTTTTGTTGTTTAACAGGGGCTCTTGCCGGGTCGAGTGGCCTTGCGCTCACGTGCCCTCTAATGGTATAGAGTTATGTAATTCGATCACATTATTCTATAACATAAATTGACCACGTCTATATTTCTCATTTGATGGGAAAATGCATGCAAATTATGTTTGTATGAGTTTTCCCCTCAAATAGGAAATATATGGCCACGTCTATGTTTGAATCTTGATCCAGTTGGGAGAGTGCGAGGGGCACCACCTCCATCAGGATGCCCCACTCTTATTTGTGGGCCATAAGAATCGTCAGCAACGACGAGGTCCTTTTAGTCCATCTGTCTTCCCCAGGTCCAATTTGTCCTTTGCACGAGCAATTTCCGACCTTTAGTTGGTTACCTCCTTTTCGACTTCGGTCGACGTTTATTTGACCCCAGAAATTCCTGGATGAGAAATTCTATTGTAGTAGGTCCTTGTGCTGGGGGAAAGAACTGCCGAGCCAGCAAACCATCACTGCAGCCCTTACGGACATTCATCATACCTACCGCCACTACAATTCATTACAAAAATTTGTAGAAACAGCCATACATCTTATTTCTTTATTAAAGGAAATGTTACGTCTGTTTGGACAGAAAATTATCAGAAAGCTTTGCAAAACCCAAACTTTGAGAAACCTTTCATACTAATGACAGATGCATCTAACCATACGTTAGGCGCTGTAGTATCTCAAGCCCAAATTGGCTCTGATCTACGATATCTTCTTACAATCCATTTGGCTATTAACTTCTTTAGACCTTATCTTAGCGGTCATAAAGGTTACTGACTGTAGGCCACTCGTATTTCTTTTAAGCTACAAGAATCCTTGATCAAAGTTAACTCGAATACGAGTCGATTTATCTGACTAATACTTCACAATTACTTACAAAAAGGGCAGCTTGAATATCAATGCAGATACCTCGTCTAGAATTGAACTGAATTCTGTTTTTCTTAAATCAATCGGATTATGACTTCACAATTATTTATAAAAAGGGGCAGCATCAATACTATTGCAAATGCCTTGTCTAATTGGATTCTGTCATTATTAAATCAATGATACCCCCGAACGCTGATGAAAGTGTAAAAGAAATATTATTAGTAGCCACCAGGGGCATGGCAAATAATTTGAAAGTGAGTTCGATGACGAGTGCACCAACGCTATAGTAGAACCTTATCAACTAATTTTTGGGATTGTACCAGTTTGTCTGACGTTACTGGTATGCCAAAAAAAATTTTACAAAATTGCGCAATAAAAGTGAAAGATTGTAATAAATCAGTCCTTTGCCACTGATAATGATCAGCGGGTCGCTATTGACGTCGACGGTTTCGGAGCGACCCTCTAACCACTCGCTGACACTGAACCGCGTTTTGACAGTAGTCAGGAAAAGGAAGGCAAAGGTATGACGTTCGGTTTGCACGGGAGAAAAGTCATGTGAAAAGACTTCCGAGTGCGGACATCGGCCGGGAAAAAAATTAAAAAAACAAAAAAGAGAAAAAGATGGTGGACAGTGGACAATCTTCCGAATTATTTTTCGGCTTCATTGCGACTTTTTGTCACAATTTTTGTGCTGGGTGCCATTGAACGCGTGAAGAGTGGCAGTCGCCAGGTAAATTGGCCAAGAATTTGTGGTTCTCAACAAATGTGAAAAATTTTAATTTTCAATAAGCGCAGAATTAGGTGCGTTTGCCGTAGTTGCGAGATGACGAGAAACAGCTGAGGTTTGTGGTAGGGAAATGCGGATAGCGGTCGCACACCGTTGCGCACTTGACAGTTCCTGGGTGCCCCCGGGCACCAACCCGGATTGCGTATGGCTGCACCTTCACCTGCACCATCTGCGTGTCCCACGACAGGCGAGATCTTGCTAATGTGCAAGTAAGTGCATAGTAAATGTTTAACGCCGCGACTGATTATTTTCCAAACCCAACGTCAGGGTGGACCTACGGCAGCTTCTGACAATCCCCCGAGAAGTCCGCGTGGCAGCCGAAATCATAGCGCGCAGCAACCACCAAGTGGCGTTGACAAATGTAACACATCCGGGTAGATGGGTAAAGAAAGACGAGCAAGGAGGTTTCATTGCGTTTGTGGCGATGTGTTTTAGTGTGTTACACGTTGATTGCTGGGCAAAGTGATGAAAGCATCGTTTTTGCCAATATATCTGTGTTCTCGTCTATTTTGTCAAAAAATCGAATCCACCAGCGGCTGACAGCCTTGAAGTTGTAGAGGCGGTACCACGTTTGAATAATTTTTAAGTCAATCGTGGTTTACGTATAAACCAGCGATAAACGCCTAGGGAAGCATTTATAGGTTAAGATCAGATAACAACTTTCCAAGAACAAATCGGTCGTTCATCTTAAGATTAATTTCATTGCGCGTGTAATAAGCTTTTGTTGGTTGATAGATATGTGTAGTTATTGAACAATTGCTAACCAACATGTATTTATGTATATGGAAAGCTAAAATTTTGAAATAAAAATAATTTAGCAGCGTTCTGCTGTGCTACTCAAAGATTAGTACGGAGACAACCTGTTGAAAATACACGTATGTTCACGATTCAAAGATGAAGGGTTTTCTTTGCAAGTCCTCCATTAATTTTGCCAAATTAGATTCATCAATCATAGGCAGATTATTGTAGCCAATTATTCGAATACGCCATAATTCGTGTTGTAACCTTAAACATACGTACGTGGGTATCGTTTGTGCTAATTGGTTAATACAACTCGAAAATCAAAAAGGAACTTAATCGTGTTAATTTCGACTGCATTATCAATCAATGCTTGTGATTTTGTTGCTATTTTTGTATATAATGATATAACAATCTGTTTCAAGCTCTTATTTTATGAAAAATTTACGGATTTTGTTTCGTAAGATCCAAAAAAGGTAAAAGTTGGTAGCTTTTTTTGGAAAATGAGAGTCTAGTAAAAAATGGATATAAAGAGTGGCAAGATAAGATTCTCACAATGAGCCCTTCTATTCCTACCTTCCAGTCTGATCTGTAGATTTATTACCAACACTGATACTCCTCACTATACCATATAAATTGTTGCTTCCTTTTTTCATCTTATGTGGGTTAATAATAACAACGGTTGATTTTACCCACACTTGCCATAGAACAGCAAACTTCCTTTGTATTGAGTAGGATGCTAAATATACTAAAAGAATGATATTTGTGTTTATTAGTCTCAATGAATATTGAGTTAAGGATTTAGAACTGAAAAAAAATTATATTTTGACAGGAAATTTGATTGACATTCGAATTTTTGAAATGTTTCGACACAATTTAATATTTAGTTCCGATACAATTTAATATTTAATCCACAAAGGAAATTGCTATAAGCCACTAATGTGATTTAGGTTTACCAAGAGTGTTTTCGGAATTAATTAAACATGTTTTATAATATAGGATCGTGCAATATTCATTTTGAAGCCCTCTGAAATTTTAGGCTCCAATATATTGTTTTTTCATTTGCACCTTACGAGTATAATAGGTGTAACAATGAATACAACATCGAGTAGTAGTAGTCAACGTTTGTTCAGCTATATTCTATTGGCATGACTAGATATACAAAAAAAAAAATCTGATCAATATTTAAAAACAACATTTTTAGAAAAACTTTCTATGTAAAAACAAAACCACAAGTAACAGCAGAATGCTTACTAATTAAAGTATTCAAAGCGGGGAGAAAAGTCCATAACATAATTTACTATAGTAAGTTGTTAACCGATTTTTATATTTTTTAGCCTGATACTTACTAAACCTTAAAAATGCACTCAATGATACATATTTTTCTTTTTTTTGTGGTTAGGAGGTGAATGCCCATTTACGCACAGGGTGTGGGACTCCCATGTTTGCAAGAAGGCGACTGGACTACCCACTAAATACCTCTCCGGTCAACCTGAGGACCTAGCTTGGAACCGTTTGACACATTACTACGGGCCAGGTCTCGTTTTGTTACGCCGTGAGGCGCCTTCAAGCTGGGGGATCCCTCTTCTGGCGGGAGGGAAGGGGGAAGAGGAAGTGCCAGACAAGCGATCCACCAGCCCCAATACCCCAAATATAATGTGCCACCTGGTTCCATTTGTCAACTGATTCGAGCATCACCACGACTATATTATCCGGAGTGACCTCTCCCGTCTCCCCGTTGAGGGCCCTTCACAGCCTGTCCTATTACATGCATTCAAAAAATGTGTGGCAGGCATTGTCTTTCTCTCCTGGGCAATACAGTCAAACGGGGTACCGCGACTTACCAATCTTGTGCAGGTAAGACTGAAAACACCCATACCCGCTCAAAAACTGGGTCAGATACAAGTCAGTCTCACCATGCCTTCAATTTAGCCACGGTCTCACATCCGCGATGAGGCGCGCAGTCCACCTTCCCTTCGTGTAATTCACCCCAGACTGCTGCCAATCGTTGAGCGAGTGCTGTCTCTCCTCACAGACAACCATTACCCTTGCATCCTCGTTTTGATGCAGATACATAGTACGGTACTCTCTAGCAAGGAGGGCGACAGGTATCACTCCTGCAATTACTGTCACCGCCGAACCAGAGACTGTCGGGTACGAAGATGCAATCCTCAGTGCTTCTCTTCTCTGTACCTGTGCCAGGCGTTTTCGTTAAACCTCCTTGCTGAGAGTGTCACCCCATACCTCTTCTCCGTACAGTAGCACTGACTCTACAGCACTTATCAAGAGTCGTCTTCTTGATGGGCTGGGTCCCCCTACGTTGGCCAGAAGTCGGCTCAGAGCCGATGTTCCTAAAGTAGCCTTCTCATTCGTTGCCCTGATTTGCTCAGAGAAATTTATCTTCGAGTCGATCAGTAGCCCCAGATACTTCACCGTTGGCTTCGATTTGACTTGTATATCCCCAATACTCAGGATTACCATTCCGGTTTTCTACAGTGCTAAACTGAGCCCACGAGCATTCGTTCAGTCTCTCACCTAGCCTAAGTTGCGCTTGTTCAACAGTGCATCTAGCGATCAGAGACGCAACATCATCCGCATAGCCGATCAAGCGCGACTTATCTGGCATCTCAAGTCTCAGTACCCCGTCGTAAGACACGTTCCACAGGTCTGGATCAAGGATAGATCCCTGGGCAATACCCGATGTAATTTTCATCTTTCGTAGGCCCTGTCTCGTGTCATAGAGCAGGCTTTGGTCTTTTAAGTAGTCCCTCAAAAGCCGCATTCGATATTCTGGAACTTGAAAAGGATTTTCCAGCGTATCCAGACATCCACCCATCTAGTGGAGTTGAAGGCATCCTTGACGTCGAGTGTCACCAACAGGATGATCCGTCGCTTAGTGCGACTATGTGCCTCTGCCTTTTGCACCGCGCTCACCACCTCTGCGATCGTATTGATAGGTCCCCAGCAGCACGAATCACGTCAGTGAGGCTTCCTTTGATGAGTTTCTCTAGCACTTTCCCAGCCGTGTCTATCATGCATAACGGGCGGTATGCAGACGGCGATTCGGGGTTTCCCTTCCCCTTGCTGATCAGGAGGAGCCTCGCCACCTTCCATCGTACAGGGAAAACCCCGTCCCGTTGGCAAGCGTTGAGTGTGCTGAGCAGCAAGTCAGGACAATGGTGATAAACAAGCCGCAACACCTCAACCGGAACACCACCTGGGCCTGGAGCCTTCCTTGCTTTCAACGGAAGGACTGCTCTTCCAGTTCCGGCTATGTAAAGAGTGGACACTCGACTGCTGTTTCACCATAGATAGCGTCAACACGGACGAGATGGACGGGGAAGAGTCCCCACACTATCTTGTCCATCTTTTCCGCATCATATATGCAAGGCTTCCGTAGGGCGCCAAGCTTCCGCATAACTAGCTTATGGCCAAGGCCCCACGGATCCTTGTTCACATTGTCCAATAGATCGTGCCAGCAGTGAGCCTTGCTATTGATGATAAATTTGCGAAGGCCCTTCCTGGCTGACTTATATGCTGCCACCTGGTTGCTTGCCTCGTCACCATTCCGCACTCGTTGAGCCTCACGTCAAAGCTTGTGACACTCCCTTCATCTTTCAGTGATTTCAGTTGACCACCAGTACACTGGGGGTTTGCCGTGTTCGGGTTTTCGACGGGGTATAGAAGCTTCGCAAGCGGCCGTGATGATTCTCATAGTTGAGTTCACCACGTCTTGGGCTGCCAGTTCTTCCATCCCCTCCGAAGCTCCCTGCAGCGGCTCATCTGCTGTGAGCATTTCGATGAAACTCTCAACGTCCATCCTTCCGATGTTCCATCCAGTTGTAGAAAGCCGAGAGCACGGACGTCGGGAGACAAAATCGCTTATCTCAAGCAGAATTTATTGATGATCACTGTCTGAGTAGTCCTCTAATATTCTCCAGTTGTGTATCCTCCGTACTAAGGACACCGAGGCAAACGCCACGCCCGTCGCGTCACAGCCAATACGGCGGAAAGTTGGCGTATTTTCGGTGTGTAGTATGACGAGGGCCGTCCTGGCCACCATTTCCAGGATTCGTTTTCCCCGCGGATCTGTTTGAGGCATGCCCCATTCGATTGCTTTAGCGTTGAAGTCCCCCCCAACGAGAACTTTGCCCTCTGCATTCGACACAGCGCCCTTCGAAGCCTGAAGCTTGGCTTGGAAAGATGATATCGATTCGTTCGAGGTTAGGTACATACTAAAAAAGGGGGTCCCTGAGCACCGAATCCATATGAAAACATCCCCCGTCCACAACTCTCCACTTGGAAATCACTGTTCCGAACCCAGATGGCGGCAGTATCAGTTTCGTCAAGATACCATGATGCAGGACTTTTATCATGGTTTTGCTCACTCAGCAGCAAGAAGTCGGCTTTCACGTCCCCGCAAACTGCTCAAGCAGACGTAACGTCATTGACTAGAGCTAATCATCATCAGATTCGCTATTATGATAACATATAAAACTTATAAATTGTCCTCGCATAAAAAATTGTCAGGAAGTGCCTATAAAAGAAAATACTATTTTATTTTTTCTCACTCTCCAACTCTCGTCAAATTCGTTTGAAATTTTAGTTTGCATGAAAATTTATGTGAGCATGATCACAAAAGCAAAAGCACAAACCTTTATAAAGTGGATATATTCTGAATTAATCGGGTGGCTAAACGGAGTTATTTCTTAATTTTTGTATTTTTAATGAAATGATAATTATTTAAGTGTCGTTAATTTGATACTGTTAGGAAATTTTTTTTTGGATAATTTAAAGCGAATTGTTAAGCACGTAAACAATCGAAAAAGAAAACAACCAAAAGTCTTCTTTAAAATGTCTTTATTCAATCATTAAATTTTAAGAAAGCGACATTTTCGAAAAACCTAATTTTCTAAATGTAAGAACTGTCTTATTTTTGTTAACACGGATATGCCTTACTGCCATGTAGCACATAGTTTATTTTACATTTAATTAATTACTACAAGATATGAGAAGATTTTTGTAAACAAAAATTTTAAAGATAAAAATTTTAGTTTATGGAATAAAATGAATTGCTAGGCTAATCATGTCTTTCGTTTCCAGTTAAGCACTTCTCTTCCAGCAGGAATGTCGGCGAGCGATGAGTATGCCGCTATGAGGGTAGGGTTTTTGTAATCCGCGAATGGTCGGCTTTGCGCCACGTTCGGTACGCGGTACCATAATTTGCTTTGAGGTTTTTTTGTTAGAGTAGGTTGTTTCGAAGTTCGCGTTATGTAGAGTATTTTTCAGTACCGTGTCGGGAAAAAGAAAAAGTAATTTCGGGAACGTGGAATAAGGTCCAGTTTTTGTTGTTGTCTGAATGAATGGAATTTAAATACGGGATAAAGTAAAGATAGGTTTCGTTTTCATATGGTGGTATTTTTGACGCGTTAGTAAATCGGGCATGAGAGTCGGTGGCTGAATTTGTTGTATTTCGGACCTAGTCTGCTCGCGTAAGACTCGCGACCAAACTTCTGTCCGAATTAGCTGGCTAGGCAGCAGCCACCTCGGAGTCGGCTAAGAGTGTCCGGACTTGTTGACCTGAGGGGTACAGTCCGTTGTCACGTTCCCAGACTTCACGTCTAGAACCAATTAGAGGTCGGTTCAGATTTCCTTCGGGAAATCTCGACGTGGACGAGTATTTTTAAACAATATCATTACAAGATCTAAAAAAGTATGTACTGTTTAAAGGAATCAAAGCAAATCATAGCCATAAATCTGACGAGGAATCCATTTCAGTCAATGATAAACCTATCAGTAAGCGGTAACATACAATCTTATAAGAGCAATAGCAATAAGTCTAATTTGGAATACATTCCAATATAAGAAAAGCTATCAAAATTTGCTAAACATGAGAACATTAACAAACTCTCTATCTATGAAGATGATGAAATGTTCAAATCTTTAAATACAGATGAATTTGAAGGTATTGTCAACATGTTACAATAAGAAAGTACGCGTAGAAAATAAAAATAGTAATATAAAACCGCCCAAACGAATAACAAATGTCAGTGAATAAATAAAAAAAAACCTAAAAAAGAAAGATAACCCACTTCAAAATGCCATAAAGAAAATGAAATAAATTTTATGGAAGCGGTGCGATATCAGTTTTCCCTGTTTCTTATGTAAGGTGCACATGAAAATTGATTTGGAACCGCCTCCATAAAATTTATTTCATTCTTTTTAGAGCATTTTGAAGTTGGTTTTCTTTTTTTTCAAATTTTTTTTTTGTTTCACCCTTTTTAATGACAAATTTTTTCATTTCAAATTTATTAAAACTCAGTTTGTTGAATACATTGTACCATGTATATTAAAATTTAATCGCTTGACTGCAATGCAAAACTCAATATTGCTGAAATCTGCCAGCGTCCATAGGGATCGGATTTTGTTCTGATATTTAGTCCAATATCTCATCAACGTCAATCTTGATAAAAGGTTTCATAAAAATTCAATATAAACTGTAGCTTTAATACGAACTTTACCCAGCCGCCATTTTGATAGTCTGACCTGACCCTGAAGTTTACGGTCTCGACTAAATTGCCAAACTACAGTAACAAAATTCGAACTTTTCCGACATTTGAGCGGCCGCCATTTTGTTTCAGATGGTTCAGTTTTGGATTTTTTATAGTGACCTTCATCACACACTTTAATTAACCTTTGTTCTAATTTTGGCGTATATAGAAGCTATACTTTGGTCAGAACGGAAACTGGTTTTCAACGAGAAAAAACGCAATTTGAATGATTAACAAAAATAGCCGAAATATTTACACAATACACCATTTCTGAAAATGAGAAGAAAATCAAAGCAAAAATGATTACCTCCATGTACAAATTCGTTAGATCCTTTATACATATAGAATACACAGGCACACACATACATATATATGTATCTATTGGATAGTCTAAAAAGTATTGAGCCTTTTTTGTCAATAGATGGTGTTCGTTGTCATATATCGGGCAATACTAATCAGATTGAGTCAAACTGACATGCGTTTGAAAGGTGACATTCCAGTCTACAATTTCCATATGGACAGTTTTGTATTTCATCATACGTGTTATTTTCCGAGTGCCTAGTATTGTGGTCTAAAGCTGGGAAGGAACAAGGCTGCTTGCATCGCATCGCTAGGGCCCCAAGCTTGGTGAGATACCAGCAGTTACCTGTGCGGCTGTCTAGTTCAGGAGTGGCAGAGCGGTCTCGTCGTTCACTTGCGTTTCTTGACGTGGACCGCTCCCGCAG
>OZ017740.1:179149443-179171943 GCA_963969285.1 Odontomyia ornata
TCCACAGTAACGTCGCTTATTCACTTTCAGATATTGATCATAAATCTACTTGGTCCACTCTTATGATTTCGAGTGCACACTTTTGGCGTTATTTGTTTACTATTCTTGGTTGCTTCTTTTCAATCAATGTTGATCATGATGTTCTGAACAGTTGCGACAACAATTGCGACAGTCAGTTATTTTCGCCCCGAAAAGATGTGCCGCCAGTTGTAGTTAAGTCTCCCTGGATGTCATATAGAGCAAGATGGTCGCAGTCCACAATTTATATTTGGCTCTTGGCTTACGGTGTTCCTGTATGTGATATACGACATCGTTGATTCGTAACAAGGTATGGCCCTTCCCTATTATGTTGCAACTTCGGAGACCTACCCTTCCGCCGTTGTAGCCATACCAAGTCATCTTGCTGAAAGCGAGTAGAATTTCCCTTTAGATCGTACCTGGCTTTCATGCGGTCAGTAGCCGATCCGAGGTGTTTTCGCACTGTTCGATGCATCTAGTTCAAACATCGCCTTATCTCACTTGCGTTCTCCGAGACCGCTTAGGGTTTCACAGAGAGCGTCCCGCACTTTATATCAGCTGGCAGACGAATAGTCTTTCCAAAATTGACTTTGGCTGGGGCTTCGCCCGTCGATGCATGTTTGGCGGCTCTATACACCATCAAGAAAAACGGAACGTGCCGGTCCCAGTTCCTTTGGCTCTCGCAAACCATCTTGGCCAGGTATTTATGGGGTGCTCCATTGAAACGTTCAACCATTCCATCGGATTGGGGATGCAGCGGTATTGTCCTCGTTTTCCATATTCCCAGTAGCTCGCACGTTTCGCCAAAAAATAGTGACTCAAATTTCCGGCCTTGATACGAATGAAGTTCACAAGGTACGCCGTACCTACTGACCAAATTCAACACTAGCTGTTTGGCTACAGAAGTTGCTTTTTGGTTGGGAATGCGATAGGTTTCGAGTCACTTGCTGAAATAATCAGCCACAACCAACTTATACTGATTTCCCCGTTTGAATTCAGGAAAGGGTCTTGTAGCGTCAAGAGCAATCCTTTGAAACGATGCACCCACGTTATAGGTTTGCATTTGTTCTCTCAGTCGTCACTTTGGACCCTTCATGAAAGCGCAACTTGTGCATCTACGGTGCCAGTTCCCTACGTTTTCTCTACCGTGGAGCCAGTAAAACCTCTCCCGCAATTTCGCCATTTCCGCTTGAGTACGCCACCGTCCATCTGAAGGGAGTTCCATGGTGCCCAATAGCTTTTCAGGATGGCACCATGCATCGAACCGTCCTTCCACTCAGGTTACCCAGTTATCTCCTTCCCTACAAGTAATTGAGTGATGTCCTCATCGGCTAGCTGGGCGTTTTGAATCGTCTCCAATGACCAACCTTCATCGAATTCGGCCGTTATATCTTGCAGATCAACAGTCGGCTCTTTTTCCTCAACCCGTCGGCAAGGCTTGCAGTTAGCAAGGCATGGATGACGAGATAGGGCGCCAGCATTCCCATGAACTCCGCCCTTCCGATGAACATATTTGTAGTCGTATGACTGCAGTCTTTCGATCCATCTCGCAACTTATTCCTCCGGGTTTTTGAAATTTGAAGAACAAATTTTTGGCCATATAGGTACTTGCGGAACTGCTTGATTGCCTCTATTATAGCCAATAGCTCCTTCCTGGTCACGGTACCGCCGCTGCTTGCATCGGTGTCAACTACAAACCTTTTTCCGGGTTTTGGATATGCCAGCATGGGTGCTCACATAGCTTCAAGGTCTCAAAGGCTGCCTGGAATTGTTCATTCCAGACATACGGACGATTTTTCTTGATCAGCTGATGGAGACACTTAGCTTTTTTGGCAAAGTCTTTGACGAATCTTCGATAATAGGTCGCCAGACCCAGAAAACTTTGTAGCTGGCGCTTGTGGTTTGGTGGTCGGCTAAAGTGTCCATGATGTCGTCGATGCGTGGAAGTGGGTAACGATCTTTTTTAGTGACGTCGTTAAGCTAAGCTTAAGTTAGTTGACACAAAAACCGGTGCTAAAATCCTTTTTCCTTACTAGAACTACTGGCGCAGCCCATGGACTGATAGAAGGCTTGATAACACCTTATTCTTCCATGTCCGAGCTCAGTGCACTCACTTCTCCTTGTTTGGTTATGGGAAGACGTTTTGGTGCATGTTGAATCGGCTTGGTTCCCAGTGTATCTATGACGTGAGTTACCATACTCGTTCGGCCTTGGTCATCCGGGCCACTTAGTGACCACACCAGAGGCTTGCTTGAATAGCTGCACTAGCAACTTGATCTCCTTCAATACTGCAGGCGTGAGTTCCCGGGGTTTGTCTATGCCTCGTCTCCTTTTCAAATGATGGTCGTGAATAGTTTTCAAAGAGGTGATGGAAGAAACGAGCTGGCAGCTCCCGATGACTTCTCGCGCTTTGATGCTTGTGGTGCTTTAACTAGCACGTATTCGTTCCTTACAGATCTTACAAGGCATCGTCTTACAATCAAACTGCGCGATTCTGGCGTCTTCGTTGACTCTATCAGATAAGATCGGTGGTCTCCGGAATCACCATCAAGCTTGGCCCATACAATGCTCTCGGAAAAAGTGTTGGGACATACTACCACATTCATCTTGGGAATTAGAACGCTAGGATCATCCATCAAAGTTACGACTGATTGTTCCACGGGTTACAAAAAAAAAAACAATTTGTGAATTTACGATTTGTTTTATTCAACACTTTTTAATTTAACAACTCGCGGAATACAAAGAGTGCTTCAATCACTTGGCTACTTAAATTTATAATGTTTAATTGCTAAGCAAACAAAATGCTACCTGGGTGCAATTAACTTAATTTAGCGGCGTTTGCACAACGGTTGTCGCTACAGGTGAACGATCAGCTTGGTCATCGATTAGTTCCGAATATTATTTCAGGTAATAAAAAATGCGCGTGTTGCGTGATTGCAATATGAAGAGGGTAATGACCTCAATACAGTTTTGGGTCGAATGAAATAAGAATGCGCGTGGAAAAGTGATGAGTGAAGGAGGAAAGGTAAGTGTAAGGTAATATTTGAAATGCGCGTGGAAAAATGATGAGGGAAGGAGTAAAGGTAAGTGGAAGGTGATAACTCTCCCCACCTTAAAAATCTGTGTCCCTTAGATCAGAATGGTAAAACAATGGGCTGCATCCGAGATGCTGGAGTTGGGATTGTAATAGGTAAGGATCTTGAGCGTCGAAAGTAAAATACTAAGAAGATTCAAAATAGGGCTAAGACGAACAAAATTAAATCAGAGGAGATTGATACAGCGTTATTTACGGAAATTTCGTCTAATTTCTCTACATTATCCAAATGGAGTTTGTGCAAGAGGTGGAGATGTAATTTAGTGCCCCTTTTAGTTAAGTTTGCGTTTAGAATTGATGGTCGAATTTGGAATGTTCTTATTTCCCTGCTGGAATATTTTATATCATCAAGCCAAATCGTATCATTCTGGAGGCTAATAAGATATGTCCCATTAAGGACTCGGGTAACGTTACCGTGTCTAAGGCTTCCATTGAAGTTCGTAAAATAAATCGTGTTTCCTTCCAACAGCTCAACGACTCGATTATTGCAATACTGGTAGTCGCATACTGCATCGCATCCAGTTAGTATTTGAACAATGCAATCAGAAGGAGGTAAGGCTATCAATTGATTTAGTTTGCAAATGGTAATATCCTGAATGCGAGAGCAGTTGTCGCTAAGTGCGTAATTGTTAGTAATAGTTTTGGGTAGACTCAGGACATATAGAAGTAGCGAGCCTTTAGAAATTACCATAAGTGTCACGAATTCGATAGCCTGAATTTCATTCTCATATGGGAGGGTTTTAGTTTGGGCAAGCAGGTTACTGATTTCGGAGCTACTCAAAAGATTGGAATTGATTATACCCTCTTTAGCGAGTTGGCAGGCTAGAACTATCTCGCGGATTTCGTCCTTGAACATTGACATTCTATTGAATAGGGACTGCTCAAGTTTATCGTTGTTAAATGTTTTAAGGTCAGCAAATATCCTATTGTAATTGTCCGTTGGTTGAGCTGTTACTTTAGTGGTGTAGTGGTTCAATTTATACTGTTTATTGTTGTTAGCAATTATATTGTTTTGCAACTTGACGATGTTATCCCAGTCAGTAGCGTCTGGGTTACCTGCAAGCTACTTCCAGGCCGAACCAATCCAATCGAACGCTTAGTCCTTCTTTGATCCTTGCTTTGCAGTTGGTCAAGTAACGCATCTATCGATTCTAGTTGATGGTAAAGCTGCGGCAGCAGAATACTGGATCTGTTGACGTGATCCCGTACAATGGACTTCATGCTAGCCACTACATCGTTGAGTTTACCCAAATCGATTGAATGAATTATCTTGAAGTCTCCGTTCATGATTTTGCCAATTCCTCGTCTCACGGTGACTATTGGTCCCGTATACTCGTAAGTGTGTATTGAAGCCCACGGTTCCGTTGCGGTTAGTCTGAAAAAGGAATATTTCTTTTCAGATGCGATTTATGGACTTTGTTGCCTGAATCAGTGCAGATGGTTACACGATTGTCCTTGGCGACTATCATTTTTTTAAAAGTGGTTTGTCTTTGGTCTTTATTTGTCTATCCCTTCTATATACTACGTCACCAACCTGGTACGTTTTGGGTTTCGACCTCCGTTTATTATGTGCATTGATTTGATTCTTCTGCTTGCGAAGAATTTCATGCTTTAGGTCATTTTTCAGTTTAATGTTAAAGTCAACGATACCTTGGTAATTAATTCGTTGTGATCTACCTAGAAACACATCTACAGGTTTCACTCTTCTTACGGAGTGAAACGTTTTGTTGTATCTATCGACAGCAATAGCTATTATTTCCTTTAGATTGAGTTCTTAATACTCTTGCTGAAAGCAGCTAACCAACTCTATTATTGGTGAGTGGAGCCTTTTGATAGCTCCGTTGATTTCACTCTTCTGAGGAGGGGTTACGTATACCTTGACCCCTAGTGCTTCTATGAGATTCATGACTACTGAGCTTATGAATCCGCCCACGTTGTCTATCACCAAAATTTTCGGTACTGTAAAATAATGGCGAATTTTGATCATCTTTTCCCGTAGGTGTAGGGCGGATTTGTTCTTTATTGAAAAAAATTTTGCGAATTTGCTGCATTTATCCATACATGTTACGTATTTTTCGCCGGCAATTTGTATGATGTTATACCGGATTATATATATATATATATATATATATATATATATATATATATATCTATATATATATATATATATGTATATATATATATATATATACATGTTTGTACATAGATATATATATATATATATATATATATATATATATATATATATATATACATATATATATATATATATATATATATATATATATATATATATATATATATATATATTTATATATATCTATATGTATATTTATATATACTCGTATGTATATATATACACACACATATATCTATATATATATATATATATATATATATATATATATATATATATATATATTTATATACATATATCTGTATGGATAAGTATAGTTAAAGAAACATCAAAACTTGTTCAATCCATGCAAAATAGGTTAAAGGAAGTCATTCATAGGAAAGGCTATGCTACTAGATATTAAGGTTTAAAATCTGAAAGCTAATATAGTGGTTTTCAAATAAAATGAATAAATTTTTCAGGTGTACGCAGACTTTTTTGAATGGATTTTCATGACTTTTTAGAAGAAACTTTTTTATTTTGGTTATTCTAAATAGCGAACAAGTGATCAATTACATATTTCTGTACCATATAGTTTAATGAATATAATAAAGAAAAGATTTTAAGTTATAAACAAATGGCAAAGGTTTTTATATTGATAAATTTGCTACGACCAGCAAGTGTACGCAGACTTTTTTGAGTAGGTTGTATGTACCTATATATATATATATATATATATATATATATATATATATATATATATATATATATATATATATGTATATATATATATATACATGTTTGTACATAGATATATATATATATATATATATATATATATATATATATATATATATATATATATATATATATATATATATATATATATATATATATATATATATTTATATACATATATCTGGATGGATAAGTATAGTTAAAGCTATATATATATATATACATATATATATATATATATATATATATACATATATATGTATTTATATATATATATATATATATATATATATATATATATATATATATGTATATATGTACATGTATACATGAAGTTGTATGTATGTATATATATATATATATTTATATATACGAGCATATATATATATATATATATATATATATATATATATATATATATATATATATATATATATATATATATATATATATGTATATATATATGTATATATGTACATGTATACATGAAGTTTATCTCTAAGAATGTCATAAACCTCATTATATGATTAACTAAATTTTGCTACCAATTTCGAAATTAGCTTCGAGCCTATCCGAGTTATTACAATAACAAAGGCAAAAGCTCGTGGCTCGACGAATTTGATCTTTCACCGCCTCCTGTATGTACCTTTATGGTTTGATGGAAATGAAGGCGATGGGTATCGAATAAATGTGAATGAATCATACTGTCTTTAGGTAAATTTCTGGATAAATTGTGACGTATTGTGGAGTCCACTTTATGTTTATATATATATGTATAAACAGGAGATCTTATATATATATATATATATATATATATATATATATATATATATATATAAATATATATATAAATTTATATATACATATATATATATATATATATATATATATATATATATATATATATATTATCGCGTGCTACAATTCGTGGCCGATCAGTTTAATGTCCCGGGAAAGTAAAAATGCATTGACTTTTAATTTGAGCTTAGAGTTAATTTACTAAGAATGCACAATAAATAAATTCACTATTTTAAAAATCGCACTTTAATTTACTTTTCACTTGTACTATCGATTTATGTTTCAACTGTCTTCAAATATAATAGGGGTACCGGTTAGATCGTGGGCTTTTTTCTCGAAAATTGTAGCTTTCTTGTGAAAAATTGCTTTTAGACGATCAGAAATGGTTTGTTGAGCGACGCCAAGTGATTTTGCAAGTTTGGGATGGATCTTGGTCGAGCAATGTCTGAAATTTGTGATCTTCAAACTTTTTTGACTGTCCGGGCCGTTCATCGTCCTACAAGTCGAAATTGCCACTTTTAAACCGTGCAAACCACTTCTGGCACGCACGCTCAGCTAGAGCATGCACACCATACACTTTCACCAAAATACGATGGCTTTCGGCAGGCTTTTTCTTCAACGAAGTAGTAATCCCACAACACTTTGTTTGGCACGAAATTCGACATTTTCAGAGTAAAAAAAAGTATTGTTGTTAACGTTTCAGCTAAATGACACATACTGGTTCTGAAACTATATGACAGTAGTTTTCCAACACATATTTGGAAAGGTGAATCATTGGAATAAAAAATCAAGTTGCGCCATTTGTTAGAAAACCGCACAAATTAACCGAGACCCCTATTATCACGAAAAACTTTTACTTCACGATCAATCAATATCGGCTTCGATTCGTGCTTGCGTCTTATTGCAGTTTTAGTATGTAGCCCATTCATTCAGCTCGGCTTTATATAGGGTCTCTAGTCATTCAATACATTTCTCGTATATTGGCGAATGTTCTGACGAGAACTACCTGGGATATTCGAGAAATTCTGAGTATCCACAGTAACGTCGCTTATTCACTTTCAGATATTGATCATAAATCTACTTGGTCCACTCTTATGATTTCGAGTGCACACTTTTGGCGTTATTTGTTTACTATTCTTGGTTGCTTCTTTTCAATCAATGTTGATCATGATGTTCTGAACAGTTGCGACAACAATTGCGACAGTCAGTTATTTTCGCCCCGAAAAGATGTGCCGCCAGTTGTAGTTAAGTCTCCCTGGATGTCATATAGAGCAAGATGGTCGCAGTCCACAATTTATATTTGGCTCTTGGCTTACGGTGTTCCTGTATGTGATATACGACATCGTTGATTCGTAACAAGGTATGGCCCTTCCCTATTATGTTGCAACTTCGGAGACCTACCCTTCCGCCGTTGTAGCCATACCAAGTCATCTTGCTGAAAGCGAGTAGAATTTCCCTTTAGATCGTACCTGGCTTTCATGCGGTCAGTAGCCGATCCGAGGTGTTTTCGCACTGTTCGATGCATCTAGTTCAAACATCGCCTTATCTCACTTGCGTACTCCGAGACCGCTTAGGGTTTCACAGAGAGCGTCCCGCACTTTATATCAGCTGGCAGACGAATAGTCTTTCCAAAATTGACTTTGGCTGGGGCTTCGCCCGTCGATGCATGTTTGGCGGCTCTATACACCATCAAGAAAAACGGAACGTGCCGGTCCCAGTTCCTTTGGCTCTCGCAAACCATCTTGGCCAGGTATTTATGGGGTGCTCCGTTGAAACGTTCAACCATTCCATCGGATTGGGGATGCAGTGGTATTGTCCTCGTTTTCCATATTCCCAGTAGCTCGCACGTTTCGCCAAAAAATAGTGACTCAAATTTCCGGCCTTGATACGAATGAAGTTCACAAGGTACGCCGTACCTACTGACCAAATTCAACACTAGCTGTTTGGCTACAGAAGTTGCTTTTTGGTTGGGAATGCGATAGGTTTCGAGTCACTTGCTGAAATAATCAGCCACAACCAACTTATACTGATTTCCCCGTTTGAATTCAGGAAAGGGTCTTGTAGCGTCAAGAGCAATCCTTTGAAACGATGCACCCACGTTATAGGTTTGCATTTGTTCTCTCAGTCGTCACTTTGGACCCTTCACGAAAGCGCAACTTGTGCATCTACGGTGCCAGTTCCCTACGTTTTCTCTACCGTGGAGCCAGCAAAACCTCTCCCGCAATTTCGCCATTTCCGCTTGAGTACGCCACCGTCCATCTGAAGGGAGTTCCATGGTGCCCAATAGCTTTTCAGGATGGCGCCATGCATCGAACCGTCCTTCCACTCAGGTTACCCAGTTATCTCCTTCCCTACAAGTAATTGAGTGATGTCCTCATCGGCTAGCTGGGCGTTTTGAATCGTCTCCAATGACCAACCTTCATCGAATTCGGCCGTTATATCTTGCAGATCAACAGTCGGCTCTTTTTCCTCAACCCGTCGGCAAGGCTTGCAGTTAGCAAGGCATGGATGACGAGATAGGGCGCCAGCATTCCCATGAACTCCGCCCTTCCGATGAACATATTTGTAGTCGTATGACTGCAGTCTTTCGATCCATCTCGCAACTTATTCCTCCGGGTTTTTGAAATTTGAAGAACAAATTTTTGGCCATATAGGTACTTGCGGAACTGCTTGATTGCCTCTATTATAGCCAATAGCTCCTTCCTGGTCACGGTACCGCCGCTGCTCGCATCGGTGTCAACTACAAACCTTTTTCCGGGTTTTGGATATGCCAGCATGGGTGCTCACATAGCTTCAAGGTCTCAAAGGCTGCCTGGAATTGTTCATTCCAGACATACGGACGATTTTTCTTGATCAGCTGATGGAGAAACTTAGCTTTTTTGGCAAAGTCTTTGACGAATCTTCGATAATAGGTCGCCAGACCCAGAAAACTTTGTTGCTGGCGCTTGTGGTTTGGTGGTCGGCTAAAGTGTCCATGATGTCGTCGATGCGTGGAAGTGGGTAACGATCTTTTTTAGTGACGTCGTTAAGCTAAGCTTAAGTTAGTTGACACAAAAACCGGTGCCAAAATCCTTTTTCCTTACTAGAACTACTGGCGCAGCCCATGGACTGATAGAAGGCTTGATAACACCTTATTCTTCCATGTCCGAGCTCAGTGCACTCACTTCTCCTTGTTTGGTTATGGGAAGACGTTTTGGTGCATGTTGAATCGGCTTGGTTCCCAGTGTATCTATGACGTGAGTTACCATACTCGTTCGGCCTTGGTCATCCGGGCCACTTAGTGACCACACCAGAGGCTTGCTTGAATAGCTGCACTAGCAACTTGATCTCCTTCAATACTGCAGGCGTGAGTTCCCGGGGTTTGTCTATGCCTCGTCTCCTTTTCAAATGATGGTCGTGAATAGTTTTCAAAGAGGTGATGGAAGAAACGAGCTGGCAGCTCCCGATGACTTCTCGCGCTTTGATGCTTGTGGTGCTTTAACTAGCACGTATTTGTTCCTTACAGATCTTACAAGGCATCGTCTTACAATCAAACTGCGCGATTCTGGCGTCTTCGTTGACTCTATCAGATAAGATCGGTGGTCTCCGGAATCACCATCAAGCTTGGCCCATACAATGCTCTCGGAAGAAGTGTTGGGACATACTACCACATTCATCTTGGGAATTAGAACGCTAGGATCATCCATCAAAGTTACGACTGATTGTTCCGCGGGTTACAAAAAAAAAACAATTTGTGAATTTACGATTTGTTTTATTCAACACTTTTTAATTTAACAACTCGCGGAATACAAAGAGTGCTTCAATCACTTGGCTACTTAAATTTATAATGTTTAATTGCTAAGCAAACAAAATGCTACCTGGGTGCAATTAACTTAATTTAGCGGCGTTTGCACAACGGTTGTTGCTACAGGTGAACGATCAGCTTGGTCATCGATTAGTTCCGAATATTATTTCAGGTAATAAAAAATGCGCGTGTTGCGTGATTGCAATATGAAGAGGGTAATGACCTCAATACAGTTTTGGGTCGAATGAAATAAGAATGCGCGTGGAAAAGTGATGAGTGAAGGAGGAAAGGTAAGTGTAAGGTAATATTTGAAATGCGCGTGGAAAAATGATGAGGGAAGGAGTAAAGGTAAGTGGAAGGTGATAACTCTCCCCACCTTAAAAATCTGTGTCCCTTAGATCAGAATGGTAAAACAATGGGCTGCATCCGAGATGCTGGAGTTGGGATTGTAATAGGTAAGGATCTTGAGCGTCGAAAGTAAAATACTAAGAAGATTCAAAATAGGGCTAAGACGAACAAAATTAAATCAGAGGAGATTGATACAGCGTTATTTACGGAAATTTCGTCTAATTTCTCTACATTATCCAAATGGAGTTTGTGCAAGAGGTGGAGATGTAATTTAGTGCCCCTTTTAGTTAAGTTTGCGTTTAGAATTGATGGTCGAATTTGGAATGTTCTTATTTCCCTGCTGGAATATTTTATATCATCAAGCCAAATCGTATCATTCTGGAGGCTAATAAGATATGTCCCATTAAGGACTCGGGTAACGTTACCGTGTCTAAGGCTTCCATTGAAGTTCGTAAAATAAATCGTGTTTCCTTCCAACAGCTCAACGACTCGATTATTGCAATACTGGTAGTCGCATACTGCATCGCATCCAGTTAGTATTTGAACAATGCAATCAGAAGGAGGTAAGGCTATCAATTGATTTAGTTTGCAAATGGTAATATCCTGAATGCGAGAGCAGTTGTCGCTAAGTGCGTAATTGTTAGTAATAGTTTTGGGTAGACTCAGGACATATAGAAGTAGCGAGCCTTTAGAAATTACCATAAGTGTCACGAATTCGATAGCCTGAATTTCATTCTCATATGGGAGGGTTTCAGTTTGGGCAAGCAGGTTACTGATTTCGGAGCTACTCAAAAGATTGGAATTGATTATACCCTCTTTAGCGAGTTGGCGGGCTAGAACTATCTCGCGGATTTCGTCCTTGAACATTGACATTCTATTGAATAGGGACTGCTCAAGTTTATCGTTGTTAAATGTTTTAAGGTCAGCAAATATCCTATTGTAATTGTCCGTTGGTTGAGCTGTTACTTTAGTGGTGTAGTGGTTCAATTTATACTGTTTATTGTTGTTAGCAATTATATTGTTTTGCAACTTGACGATGTTATCCCAGTCAGTAGCGTCTGGGTTACCTGCAAGCTACTTCCAGGCCGAACCAATCCAATCGAACGCTTAGTCCTTCTTTGATCCTTGCTTTGCAGTTGGTCAAGTAACGCATCTATCGATTCTAGTTGATGGTAAAGCTGCGGCAGCAGAATACTGGATCTGTTGACGTGACCCCGTACAATGGACTTCATGCTAGCCACTACATCGTTGAGTTTACCCAAATCGATTGAATGAATTATCTTGAAGTCTCCGTTCATGATTTTGCCAATTCCTCGTCTCACGGTGACTATTGGTCCCGTATACTCGTAAGTGTGTATTGAAGCCCACGGTTCCGTTGCGGTTAGTCTGAAAAAGGAATATTTCTTTTCAGATGCGATTTATGGACTTTGTTGCCTGAATCAGTGCTGATGGTTACACGATTGTCCTTGGCGACTATCATTTTTTTAAAAGTGGTTTGTCTTTGGTCTTTATTTGTCTATCCCTTCTATATACTACGTCACCAACCTGGTACGTTTTGGGTTTCGACCTCCGTTTATTATGTGCATTGATTTGATTCTTCTGCTTGCGAAGAATTTCATGCTTTAGGTCATTTTTCAGTTTAATGTTAAAGTCAACGATACCTTGGTAATTAATTCGTTGTGATCTACCTAGAAACACATCTACAGGTTTCACTCTTCTTACGGAGTGAAACGTTTTGTTGTATCTATCGACAGCAATAGCTATTATTTCCTTTAGATTGAGTTCTTAATACTCTTGCTGAAAGCAGCTAACCAACTCTATTATTGGTGAGTGGAGCCTTTTGATAGCTCCGTTGATTTCATTCTTCTGAGGAGGGGTTACGTATACCTTGACCCCTAGTGCTTCTATGAGATTCATGACTACTGAGCTTATGAATCCGCCTACGTTGTCTATCACCAAAATTTTCGGTACTGTAAAATAATGGCGAATTTTGATCATCTTTTCCCGTAGGATTTGTTCTTTATTGAAAAAAATTTTGCGAATTTGCTGCATTTATCCATACACGTTACGTATTTTTCGCCGGCAATTTGTATGATGTTATGCCGGATTTCCGATGGGTATTCTGGAACTGGTGTTTCCTTCAGTTCAGGCTTTTGAGGATTGCAATCATATTTGTTGACAATGCATATTTCACACGATCTCGTATATTGTTTAATTAATTTACTCATCTTAGGAAAGTAAAATTTTTCAAGTATTTGGTCCTTGTTCTCCCTATAGCTCCTGTGCGCTCGTCGATGCTCCTCTTTTATGATGTGCAGTTTATTGTCTTCATTGGCAATATCCTCAATGATACGCTGAGTGATGCGAACTTTGTACTTCGAAAAATACTCTTATATATATCCTGTAGTAGCACTATGAATTTTTCGGGAATTTTGATTCCATTGATAAGATTGGGGCTTAATAGTTGCTTAAGTTTTTCGACTAAAGCCTCCTTCGTGATAGCTGCAAGACAGATATAGTGTCTGTCAAAGCCAGGGTGTGGTTGTTCATGAGCAATCATTTCTTTTCCCTCAGAGAAAATTAATTGCTTCCCAAAATCATTGATCGGCGCTTCACAGTGTGGGATGAGATCGGAATTATCCTCAATAGCACTATGCGCCGTTCCTGATGTTGAGATAAGAGCGTTTGCTTCTAGTGGTAATCTCGAGAGGGCGTCGGCCACCAAATTAGTTTTTCCGGGCTTATAAATGAGCTTATAGTTAAATTCTTCTATTCTGGCTTTCCAGCGTTTAAGTTTAGCGTTATGATTGCTGTTGCTTAGTGCAAAGGTAAGCGACTGGTGGTCCGTTAGGATTCTTACTTTTTTTGCCCCGTACAAGTACGTTCTTAGTTTATCCACCTCAGACCTTAAATTAACCGGATAGCTATAGGATTTAATGTAGATAGGGTCTGATATGGAAGTTCTAATATCAGCCCTTACGTTTGTTTCGATAATTTCCCTATCACTTATAGGGCCAAAAAGCTTGACATGCTTATCCAATATGGCTTGTAGCTTCTTCCGAGTTGTTTGAGGAAGGTGGTCACATACGACTTCCACGTGATTGACCTGTTTAGATTCTTTTGCCTTTAGAGGGATTTTTATATTTGGCCTGATTTTGAGTATGTTATTTTTTCTATCGATGATAGCGTCCAGTGCCTTTAAAGTATCGTCCCCTATAATTCCGTCGAACGATTTCAATCCTGGTAGCGCAAAGAAATTTACTAGCATGTTGTTGCCTACACTTTTAAAAAATTTCCCTGTCACCTTTTTATTTATAGTTATTTCTCCCGCAGCAGATTGGATGTTGAAGGGTTTCTTGACTAACTTGGCATTGAAGGCATGTTTGGGTGCAACAAAATTTTTGTTTGCACCTGTATCTATTAAAAATTTTAGAATCCGACCGTTTCGCATAGTAAACTCTATATATGGAACGCTAGAGAGGCGTCCATTATAAAATTTATTTGATTTTCTCCCGATTCATCGCACATTCTTCCTGCAAGTTAGGGAAATCATCATTAAGATAAGCCTGATGTTCGTATTCCATTTCCCCCGAAAACTCCACATCGGGTTCAGGAAACTCAACTTGCGTTTTTAAATTATAAAGATGCTGTAATTTCCTTGGGCGATTTTCAGAATTATGTGATCGTTTGTAGTTGAGGGAGTTCGACGGCCTGTTCATATAATCAACCTGCCGAGTTTGAATGGATTTGTCGACTTCCATTGGAATTGGTGGTTTGGGCTGGGTGGGTCTGGGTGGTGGGTTAGACATTCTATCTCGGAACTGATACATCTGATTCCTTTCTGTTACACTTAACTGCTGATAGGGTACGGGTACTTTAGGTCTGTTATTATCAAAACGAGCGTTGAAAAATTGGTTGGCGGGTGCTGAAATGGTGTTATTACCATGCCGTTGGTGAATTTGAACTCTCCTAAAGTTTAGGTTTTGGGATGATAAGCATCTGTGAAAGATCTCCATTCAGCCCTCTCACAAAAACATCTAATGCGTGATTTCTGTAATTTTCGGTAAGTGCGGTAATAGTTTCTTGTGACTTATCCTCTGTTTTAATTTTGTTGATCAATAGTGACAATTGGTGGTTCACAGCTGCAAAGAATTCATCAACACTACTATTCCACTGTTTCATAGAATGCAGCTGATGCTCCAAAGTACGGATGTCCCTTTTATCCGCATGGTGAAGTGATAGGCACTTCTTAATACATGACCAGTCGTCATCGAAGATATTATACGAAATAAGGGCA
This sequence comes from Odontomyia ornata, assembly GCA_963969285.1. NCBI lineage: Eukaryota > Metazoa > Arthropoda > Insecta > Diptera > Stratiomyidae > Odontomyia > Odontomyia ornata. The sequence continues at coordinate 179,164,637 of OZ017740.1, forward strand.
GCACCAGCTGGCCCTCGAATCTTCTGCCGGATGTGGCGAAGAATGGCTCTGAAAATAGGCTTCCCTCGAACTATTTCGTAGTCAGGAAGGATCGTCTCCACGTTAAGCACCCACGATAAATACTGAATTGGGTTGCCGTCGAAGGGTTGAAGATCGCACACAGAATCAGGTAGTTTTTTAATGTCTCCAAGGTCTTTTTCGGATTTAGGAATACCTACAGTCAATGAAGGTATGGGGTTGAGTGAATTGTTGGCAGACAACCTTTGTTCGATTGCCAATAATCTGTCTTCACTTTTTTCACTCCTACTTATGTGTGAACTAAAGGCTGAAAATGCCTGTTAAAGCTCGAAAAGTCTAGCTTCGGATTTTTTGCTTAATTCAATTTGGGCATTAACTGCTCCTGTCAACTGACGAATGGTTTCTTGCATGGCTTCCATTCCAAATCAAGAAAGAAACTCAAAAACTCAAAAAAACACAAAGGGAGAGAAGGAGAGACAACTGTTGTGCACTGGATTTAATTCGCGAATTTTCACTGCAATGCACCAAGGTAACTTACACAAATCTTCACAATTCACTTGGTATCACTATTATAGCACTTCAATATGTTAATATTCTATAGCTTCATATATTTAACAGTTTCAACTATTTTATAGTTTGAAATAATTTAGTTTCAAATATTTTATAGTTTTATGTATTTTATATTTTCAAATATTTTAAATAGAATGTGGCCAATTATTTATGATTTGATTTAACAAAAAATAATGTAATTTCTTAGCAGATTAAGACTTACATAAAAATAATTGATTCTGCTAACGCTCTCATGTTTCGCCACTCAGACAGCTCGTATGATTCCTTTTTGACGCCAATCGTTCGATTTGAGAGGTGCCTACTGCAGTACGATGTAGTGTCACTCAGTGTTGTGTCCTTGTTTTATTCGTACGGTGATTTTGGCACTCACTGGCCGGAAATGTTCTGGAATCAGCCTGCTACCAGCCTCCAATGATCACACTTCACTTCCCAGCAAGTACAGCACGTATTCGTTCGTACTGAATGGATGATTGCAACTCGGTTGGCTAATAGTTGTTTAAAACTGTTTCCCGATTTTACTTCAGGAGAACCTTGTTCTTATGGAACGGATTACAGCATCTCGGTCGACTAAGGTTATCGCCGTTTTCCCCGGTTTGATTTTTTTAAAATACCGTGTTCTTATGGAACAGATTACAGCAACTCGGTCGGCTACGGTTATCACCGTTGCCCCGGTTTGATTTTAAAAAATACCGTGTTCTTATGGAACGGATTTAAAAATTTGCTCGGGCGCCAGTTACGACTGATTGTTCCGCGGTTTACAAAAAAAAAAAACAATTTGTGAATTTACGATTTGTTTTATTCAACACTTTTTAATTTAAAAACTCGCGGAATACAAAGAGTGCTTCAATCACTTGACTACTTAAATTTATAATGTTTAATTACTAAGCAAACAAAATGCTACCTGGGTGCAATTAACTTAATTTAGCGGCGTTTGCACAACGGTTGTCGCTACAGGTGAACGATCAGCTTGGTCATCGATTAGTTCCGAATGTTATTTCAGGTAATAAAAAATGCGCGTGTTGCGTGATTGCAATATGAAGAGGGTAATGACCTCAATACAGTTTTGGGTCGAATGAAATGAGAATGCGCGTGGAAAAGTGATGAGTGAAGGAGGAAAGATAAGTGTAAGGTAATATGTGAAATGCGCGTGGAAAAATGATGAGGGAAGGAGTAAAGGTAAGTGGATGATGATAACTTCAATACTTTGACATTCTGCCATTTCAATACCCGTTCGGCCAAATCCAACGTGATTCCATGTGATTGCAGAAAATTTACTCTGAGAATGCAATCATCCATAATGTTCGCAACCAGCCCATGGACTGATAGAAGGCTGGATAACACCTTATTCTTCCATGTCCGAGCTCAGTGCATTCACTTCTCCTGGTTTGGTTATGGAAAGACGTCTCGGTGCATGTCGAATCGGCTTGGTTCCCTGTGTACCTATGACGTGAGTTACCATACTCGTTCAGCCTTGGTCATCCGGGCTTGTTGAGAAGATGTCACTGTACTTGGTGACCAGATCAGAGGGTTGCTTGAATAGCTGCACTAGCAATTTGATCTCCTCCAATACTGCAGGCGTGAGTTCCCGGGCTTTGTCTGTGGCTCGTCTCCTTTTCCAATGATGGTCGTGAATAGTTTCCAAAGAAGTGATGGAAGAAACGAGCTGGCAGCTGCCGATGACTTCCCGCGCTTTGATGCTTGTGGTGCAGTCTATGGTGTTAAGGACTTTAACTGGCACATATTCGTTCCTTACAGATCTTACAAGGCATCGTCTTACAATCAAACTGCGCGATTCTGGCGTCTTCGTTGACTCTATCAGATAAGATCGGTGGTCTCCGGAATCACTATCAAGCTTGGCCCATACAATGCTCTCGGAAGATTTCGGTACATCAGTGTTGGGACATACTACCATCTTCATGTTGGGAATTAGAACGCTAGGATCATCCATCAATACTTTGACATTCTGCCATTTCAATACCAGTTTGCCCAAATCCAATGTGATTCCATGTGGTTGCAGAAAATCTACTCTGAGAATGCAGTCATCCATAATGTTCGCAACCAGAAAATTATGTCGGGACGGAAGGTCACCCAACTATATCTGGAGGTTGACTTCTCCAAGGATAGGTGCAGTTTCTACCGTCTCTCTCCGTAATGAGAAAGTCCTGCCCTTGTGAAGTAGTTGTTGCCTCACTAGGTCTGGTCAGGTAATCTATCGGGTTGCACCAGTGTCGATTGTTATGGTGCAATGTTCTCCACCAACTTGATCTGGAAGGCATATCATGTTGGTGCTGGGGACGTCGATCCTCCGACCCCCCAGTTCGAAAGGCTTCCATACTGGGCTCCTGACTCGATCTGGATCTCCTTCTAGTTGTACACCCTGGACAAAAGCTTGGTTTTCTTCGCTTCTTGCAGTCTCTTTGCAGGTGCCCCTTCTCTCCGCAGTCCTAGCATCTAGACGCACCATTTACCTATGGCTCTCACTCAATTTCCACGCACTTACACCAGCAATCGTTTATCACTACCTTGCGAGCCCGAGCAGTGGTACAATTCATATTTTTTGCTACCTCAAAGTTCAAACTATGATCCAATGCGTCCTTAACCGTTTGCTTTTGAGCTACACGCACAGCTTGTTGCAATTTTTGGTCCTTTGATGCGCTGATGAATGCTTCTGTTGCTGCGTCATCTCGATGTTCCGGATCGTAAGCTGGGTAAGTTAAAAGTGCAAGTCCTCAATATCTTGGACTAGCTGCTGTAGGGTTTCGGCAGACTTCTGCATCCGATAATGTAGCTGTGACCAACAAATTTGGCTTAGATGATTGTTTCCATAACGCATGTCAAGGGCATTCATTATAGCAGCCGAATTTGTGTGAAACTCATCGGGGATAGTCTGCAAAAAGCTTGATAGCTGGGCCTCTTAGAGCCAGAATTAATGCAGTTTCTCGTTCCTGCTCATTCCAGTGATTTGTCAGAGTGGCGACTTCAAACTGGATTTTGTAAATACTTTAGACCATTTGCCCGTCGAATATTGGTGCTTTCACATTTCAGGATGTGCTTTTTTTGTGGTAGGGAGGTGAATCCTATTTACGCACTGAGTGTGGGTCTCCCATGCGCGACTGGACTACCCACTAAACACCTCACCTGTCAACCTGAGAACCCAGCCTGGAACCGTTTGACACATTACTTCGGGCCAGGTCTCGTTTTGTTACGCCGTGGGGTGCATTCAAGTTGGGGAGTCCCTTTCCTAGCGGGAGGGGAGAGGAGAAATGGAAATGCAAGAAGAGCGATCCTCCAGCCCCAGCGCCCCCGGCTGCTGTGAGTCCCTTTTATATTTCAGGACTGCCCGAGCATAATGTGCCACCTGGTTCCATTTTTCAACCGGTTGGAGCACCACCGCAACTATATTATCCGAGGTGAGCTCTCCCGTCTCCCTGTAGAGTTCCCTTCGCAGCCTGACCCATTTTGTACACGCAAAAAATGTGTGACAGGCATTGTCCTCCTCTCCTGGGCAAAACCGACAATGTGACTTACCGATCTTGTGCAGGTAAGACTGAAAACACCCGTGCCCGCTCAAAAGCTGGGTCTGATAAAAGTCAGTCTCACCATGCCTTCGATTTAGCCACGGTCTCACATCCGGGATGAGGCGCGCAGTCCACCTTCCCTTCGTGCAATTCATCCAAGACTGCTGCCAATCTTTGAGCGAGCGTTGTCTCTCCTCGCGGACAACTATCTCCCTCGCATCCTCGTTTTGGCGCAGGTAAATAGCACGGCGCTCTCTAGCAAGGGAGGCGACAGGTATCACGCCTGCAATCACTCTTACCGCCGAGTCAGAGACTGTTGTATACGAAGATGCAATTCTCAGTGCTCCTCTTCTCTGTACCTGTGCCAATCGTTTTCGGTATACCTCCTTGCTGAGAGTGTCACCCCATACCTCTGCTCTGTAGAGTAGCACTGACCCTACAGCACTCATCAAGAGGCGTCTTCTTGATGGGCTGGGCCCCCTACGTTGGCCATAAGTCGACTAAGGGCCGATATTCCGGAAGCAGCCTTCTCAGCCGTTGCCCTGATATGCTCAGAGAAACTCATCTTCGAGTCGATCAGTAGCCCCAGGTACTTCACCGCTGGCTTCGATTCGATTTGTATATCTCCAATACTCTAGGAATTCTCTTTTTTGTCAAGATGACCACTTCGGTTTTCTCCAGTGCTAAACTCAGCCCGCGAGCAGTCATCCAGTCTCTCACTCGGCGCATTAGAATAACTAGCCTAAGTTGCGCTTGTTCAACGGTGCGTCTAGTGACCAGAGCCGCAACATAATTCGCATAGCCGACCAAGCACGACCCATCTGGCATCTCAAGTCTCAGTAGCCCGTCATAAAACACGTTCCACAGGTCCGGACCAAGGATAGATCCCTGGGCAACACCCGATGTAATTTCCATCCTTCGTTGGCCCTGTTTCGTGTCGTAGAGCAGGCTTCGGTCCTTTAGTTAGTTCCTCAAAAGCCGCATTAGATATTCTGGAACTTCAACTGGATTTTCCGACGTGTCCAGAATATCTACCCATCTAGCGGAGTTGAAGGCATTCCTGACGTCTAGTGTCACCAACAGGACGATCGCTTGGTACGACTATATGCCTCTACCTTTTGGACCACGTTCACCACCTCTGCAATTGCATCAATGGCAGAACGTCCTGCTCTAAAGCTGAACTGCCGAGGAGATAGGTCCCCAGCAGCACGAATCGCGTCAGTGAGTCTTCTCTTGATGAATTTCTCTAGCACTTTCCCAGCCGTGTGTAGCATGCATAACGAGCGGTATGCAGACGGCGATTCGGGATTTCCCTTCCCCTTGCTGATCAGCACGAGCCTCGCCACCTTCCATCGTACCGGGAAAACCCCGTCCCGTGGGCAAGCGTTGAATGTGCTGAGCAGCAAGTCAGGACAATGGTGATAGACGAGCCGCAACACCTCAGCTGGAGCCTTCCTCGCTTTCAAGGAGAGGACTGCCTCCTCCAGTTCCAGCTGTGTGAAGAGTGGGCACTCGACTGCTGTTTCACCATGGTCAGCGTCAACACGGACGGGATGGGCGGGGAAGAGTCCCCGCACCATCGGGTCCATCTTTTCCGCGTCATGTATACAAGGCTTCTGTAGGGCACCAAGTTTCCCCCATGACCAGCTTGTAGCCAAGGCCCCACGGATTCTTGTTCACATTGTCTACTAGGTCTTGCCAGCAGCGAGCCTTGCTACTGTTGATCAGTTAGCGAAGGCATTTCCTGATCGACTTATGCTGCCACCAGGTTGCATGTCTCGTCACGGTTCCACGCCCGTTGAGCCTCACACCGAAGCTTGTGACACTCCCTCCGCTTTTCAGCGATTTCAGTAGACCACCAGTATACTGGGGGCTTGCCATGCCGGGGTTTTCAACGGGGCATAGAAGCGCAGCAAGCAGTCGTAATTATACCCATAGTAGAGTTCACCACGTCTTGAGCTGCCAGTTCTTCCGTCCCCTCCGAAGCTCCCTGCAGCGGTTCACGGGCCTTTCATGTCCCTCGCAAACTGCTCAAGCAGATTTTGGGCGGTTGAACTGCGGTGTAGGTTTAGCTGCAGGATGCGGGTCATCGAAGCTCTGATTTTGCCTTGGCTAGGGCTTCCTGGAACACCCGGCATTTTCCTGATGCCAAGACGTGTCCAAAATCAAGTTTTGGATCAGCATCCTTGCAAAGAATACAGTGTGCCTCCTTCGTACACTCTTTTCTTTTATGTCCCATTTCACCGCATTTGTAACATAGGGAACTCCTATCGGGTCGTTTGCATACTTGTGTGGTGTGACCATAACCAAGGCATTTGAAACATTGAAGAGGCGTTGCTCTTCACCGTATCCTACTGACAACCCACCCAATTCGTACTTTGCCCTTGTTCAGGAATTGTTCGGCGTCCTTTTTGGTCAAGTCAACTATGGACATGCGTTGTCCCCGATTGTTTTCTGGTGTCAGTCTCACTTTGATCCTTCCCACGCTAGGGAACTCCTTTTTAATGGCCTCTTCTACCTCGGCCAGATCCGTCACGCAGTCTATGTCTCGTATTTCGATCATTGCCATCGGCTCGAGCGGGGCTTTAGTTGCGCTTTTGCCGAGGACTTTCTTTACTGCGTCACAGAATGCATCTTTATTGTCGGCCTCTGCTCCGAATTCAACCAATATGTGGCCCGACCGCGTTGGTCGTACTACTTTAATGGTAGTATTTGTGTCTTTGGGCCTTACGTTTCCCTGATGTCCCGCAGTACTTCCGCGTAGGATCGGCCATCTTGGGGCTTTGTCGGGGCTTCTGCGTTTCCTGCTTTGCATCAGGTCCTTTTTGTAATTGGGCGTCCATACGAACTTTACTTTCTGGCTTTTTTTGAAGGAGTTTTTTTGCGGCTTTCTTCGCTCCTTTTGTAAGCACTGTCTGGAACCCCTGATCTAGTGCTCCACGCCCTTCTTTCGTTCTTTCATCCCGATCTTCTTCGATTGGGCTAGACGCCATTCTTTTATTGACGTTTAATGGTGAAGCTATCTCCGTGTTGCCTTTAGATTTCGCCCCAAGCGCCTCTTTAGCCTTCTCTTCGTCTTCGGCCCTTAACCAGCTTCTCCGATAGTGCCCTATGCGATCTAGGAGTTCCTCTAGTTCAAGGAGCCCTTCCTTTGCTGCCTTGCCGATTTTTGGGGAGTCGCATGCAGCTTGTATTCTTTTC
>OZ017740.1:179176943-179184443 GCA_963969285.1 Odontomyia ornata
CCTCGAAAGAAACCACTAATTAGCAAAGTTAATAAGAAGAAAAGATTATGCTTTGCAAAAGAATTTAAAAGCAAGCCGCTCGACTTTTGGACTCGTATAATATTCTCTGATGAGAGTAAGTTTAATATCTACCACTCCGACGGCAGGTTGTTGGTGTGGAGAACTCAAAATAGTGAGCTTCATCCCAAAAACATTCAACATACAGTAAAACACGGAGGTGGCTGTATAATGGTCTGGGGTTGCATGGCTGCCAACGGTGTAGGAGAACCTGTTTTCATTGACGAACCTATGGACAAACTAGGTAACTTGTCGATTTTGAAAGAAAATTTGAAAAAAAGTGCACAAAAATTGGGTCTTGATGGTCATTATTTGTTCCAGCAAGATAATGACCCAAAGCATACAGCTCATGATGTTCGTATGTGGCTCCTTTTTAACACTCCTGGTCAATTAAAAACACCACCGCAATCCCCAGACCTAAATCCCATCGAACATCTTTGGGATCATCTGGATAAAAAAATAAGGAACCATCACATTACTAATAAAAGTCAACTGAAGACGGTGTTATTAGAAGAACGGGACAACATTACTCCGGACGTTACCCGTAAGTTGGTACAGTCTATGCCCAATAGGTTAACAGAAGTTATAAAACAAAAAGGATACGCAACTAGATATTAAAAGCCTATGTTCTAATGGAATCATCAGAAAGAAAAGTATTACAATTGAACGTCCGACTACTTTTGTCCACTTGATGCAATGTGAATTTGAATTAGTTGTTAATTTACTTGTGAAATTCTTTTTATTTCTGTTTTATTTTTTCGTGCAATTAATTGAGAATACAAGTAACTTTTATCTAAGGGAAAAATTTTTATTTCATTTCAAAACTTATGCTCGTAAAAGTGTTTTATTGCTTGTTTCTTGTATTGTCCGATCGCTTTTGGCCACCTCTGTAGATATATATATATATATATATATATATATATATATATATATATATATATATATATATATATATATATATATATATATATATATATATATATATATATATATATATATATATATATAGATATATATATATATATATATATATATATATATATATATATATATATATATATATAATTTTTTTTTTTGTATGTATATACATGTATATATTTACATATATATATATATATATATATATATATACATATATATATATATATATATATATATATATATATATATATATATATATTTATATATATATATATATATATATATATATATATATATATAGCTATAACTATACTTATCCATACATATATATATATATATATATATATATATATATATATATATATATATATATATCTGTATGGATAAGTATAGTTATAGCTATATATATATATATATATATATATATATATATATATATATATATATATATATATATATGTATATGATTTATTTATTTATTTATTCCATCTTACAGACTAAACAATCCAATCACAAAATGGAACGCAAAGAACAATCAGCAAAATTTAAATGAAAAAGAATACTAAAACGTCGATAATTAAAAGTTAAACTAGTAGTAACTCTCTTAGTTTTTTCTTAAATGCTATGTAAGAAGAGGGGAAAGGACCAAGCTCGAGATTATTATGATTTTGTACGATTCTTAAGATTGGTGAATAGAAATATAAATCAGTTCTAGCATATGGTATAACGAAATAAGAATTCATCCGAGATGAACGAGATGTTTGTCGGAAATGCAGCTCAGAAAAAATATTTAACGGGACTTGATGGTAGCAGAGTTTGTACAAAAAACATTGGTCTAAATAAGTTCGTCGGGATATTAGGGATGGAAGAGATAGGAAAGATAAACGACTTTCATAAGGCTGATACGGCAAATTAAACTTAAGGAAAAGAAAACGCGTGAACTTTCTTTGGACAATTTCTAAAGAAGTCACGAGATAGGAATATCGGGGGGACCAGATAACAGAACAGTATTCAAGCAAAGGGCGAACAAGACAAACAAATAGGCGGACAGAAGAAGAGATGCTATTGAATTTATGTAAATGTCTAAGGATAAACCCGATAAACCCGGAAACTCTAGACGCTTTAGTAATCACATTTAAAATATGTGCATCAAATTTGAGTTTTGGATCAAAAGTTACTCCAAGGTATTTATGACTGAACACTTCAGAGAGCAAAGCATCATTTAATATATAATTAAAATTAATAGGAGAGTCCTTAAGAGAAAAAGTCATTTTATGACATTTAGTAGTGTTAAGACATAAATAATTTGAAGCACATGTAATGTGACGCCTACGCCCGGGAATCGAAGTGATTCCGATCCCGAACCCTTGCAACCGGCCAGATGGATATGTCCTCGAAGTGCCAGCGGACTTCATCTGTCGTGCGGATATCGTTACGCAGAAAATATTTTTTTTTCTGTCCAAATATTTAGATCTGTGGATATAAATATTCGAAATATAGAATTAATCCCAAACCCCGGCACATTTCGAGACATAGCCATCTGGAAATGCCCCTCCACCGTGGCCATCGAGAAAACTATGCCACTGGCGACAACTCGAGAGGCACATTGCCGCCATATGGCGTGCCATTCCACACACAGCTGTTTTGTCCGATGTGACAACCGGTGGATTTGACAGCCACATGGAGGTGATGGCGTTCAGTATACTTTGATTTGGACAGATGTCAGTGAATTTGGCGCCTCTTGTTGGACGTAAAAGTCGAGAAGTGTGTATGAAAATAACGGTTCATGGTAATTGCAGCTATTGTACGGACATTGGTTAATCGTTTGGCTAAGTAACAGCAATAAGAAAGTTGAGTGACGAAAAACTATTAAGAGTTCTTCCCCCCAGGAATTGGATTGCTGACACGCGGAAGGAGGCGCAAGCTTGGTTTGGATTCGCCGAAGGCACTGAAGGAAAGTTTTTTTTGAGACAGCATCAGGCGCTGACCAAAATAAAACCTATTCCAGAAGCAAACAGATATATTAAGCAGACAGAACACAAGGTTAGTGGAAAATAGGACTATGGATGACATTTTGCTGACCGAAGGCACCTGTTAAGCATACATCGTATAATAAGTTTTGTTACATATGGCATTTCCGTGTATTTTTCAAACAGTTCAAACCTGAGATAGATATGGGGTAGTACAGCACGACTGGTGATGGCGTAACATCCATTGGACTTGTTGAAACTCTTCACCAACAAACAAACACACCCTCCAGCGCTGTTAATCTAATACAAAATTCTATCGAGAAAAACTTATTAAACGAATCACTGGAAATGATCGCCTCCATCCAGCAACAGTACGATACTCGCGGTAATTTGGTTGGTAACAATAGTAGTACGAATATTAATAATAGCTTGCAAAATAGTACATCAAACTCGTATACTTATAACACTATTGTGAAAGAGGAACTCATCATAGAAGACCATTCCGAAATAGGACTGCATGCAAATCAAATGCTTGATGATTCAAGCGCTGGTAATGGAATCGATCGCGAAGTTAACGGACGTGATCGTACTGCGGCCTCTGAAACGGAAGAATCAGAAATTACCATAGGAATATTTGATGGTCCTCTACTCTCCGAAGCGAACGTACCGTTCAATTTGCAAATTCCTACTTTAGTTCCATCGTACCTAAATGTGCATTACGTTTGTGAAAGTGGCAGTCGACTTCTTTTCCTTTCAGTCTACTGGATCAAAAGGGTGTGGTCGTTTCAGCAATTACCAGAAGACATAAAAAGTCAACTTTTGAAAAGGCATTGGGTAGAACTGTTTTCTATAGGCTTGGCGCAATGCTCTCGATCTTTATCGATCTCAACAATAATGTCTACGTTAGTAACGAATATTCTGCAAATTTCAGAAATTAATAAAGTTGGCCAGAACGGCCAGTGTCAAGGACAGGCATAAAAAAATATTGAAACTCTCCGAGCACGCATTTCAACTTAACGAAATTGTGCAAAGCGTACCGTCAATGGCCTTAGATGATCACGAATGTGCCTATATACGGTTGATAGTAATTTTTAGTCCAGATAATTTAAATATAAAAGATCAAACCAAGCGTGCGCTGCTGGAAAAATTGCCATTCTACGCTCTGAAGTGTTTGCGTAATCATTTGAATAGTATAAATTATCCTGACGTGAATGAACGTCGCAGCAAAATTTTATTATGTTTAATGCAGCTAAGGTCGTTTGAGTCAACGCTCATTGAGGAGTTATTCTTTTCCAATCTGATAGGTCATGTACAGATTGAGTACATGATTCCGTATATATTAAAATTAGGCGGAGGAAGCTCGTGATTAAGAGTGGAAAGTCACGTTACAGCTTAGTTTAATTAATCCTGACATAGTATTGGAGTATTTATTTTTCTGTGTGAATATATCCTTACTTTGAAAGTTGAGTGCAAGTTTTGCACCTTGCAAGCATGAATTTCCATTAAAACATCTATAAGTAGTCATCGGATACGTCTAAACGTTAAAATATCTACTTGGGCCTTAAGTCAGATTCTATCTGTGTAATTTAAAGTTAGAGAGTTTTTTCTTTCGGTGATAACTGTGCATAGCTACTAGCTAATTTTATTTTAGCTGATTTCATTTTCATGCAAATTAATACTTTATTTTTAGTCTTAATCGTACACATGATAATTTGATATAAATTAATACCCAATTTTAATTTTAATCGTACAACATAATAGCGAAAGAGAAATACGAAGAATATTCTTCATGTAAGGAAATAAATAACATTTGAAGGGCAGTTCGATATTAATATTTTAACACGGGTATATTTTACCAAAAAAATAGATTGTAACTTCGATACATAATTGAACTTGACTTTGTGTGATGAAAGATTTTTGTAGATTTATGTTTACTTTTCCACTTAGAACATAATTTATATGTGTAGTAATGTAGAATTTCATAAAAGATATATTTTTAATGTCCATCCACAAACCAACTGAAAAATTGTATTTGTTCACCCGCTTGAAGTTACAGTAAAAACAAAATTAGTCTTTCTAAAGTGCAAAAGAAAATTTAAGTATATGATCCTTTTGAGAAATTTTACACATAATTCGATATACATACAATATAAACTTATAGTTGAAATAGTTAAATTTGAAATACAAAATAAAAATCATGAATTGCTAAGATAACTAACGACTTTCCTTTTCAGTGGCTCGTTCTTTTTCAGGGGGAACAGAGAGTGTAGGGTAGGTATGCCGTCGCGAGGGTAGGGTTTCGACAAATCCGCTGAAGTCGGTTTCGCGTCACGCGCGGTACGCGGTACCTTTGATTGTTTCGTCATTTCCTTAGAGTAGTTTTAGTCGGTTTAATTTCGAGTAGCATATTTTTCGGTACCGCGTCGGTGATTCGGTAACGCGCCTATGGGATTTTGTAGCGTTTTTGATTTGAGATCTGTGGAGAGATCACATCCAGAATTAACGTAACGTAGGTTTCCCGTTCTGGATGAGTAATTGTTGACGCGTTTGGAAAACGGGCATGTCAGGTGACTGAAATATTGTAATTGAGCGTAACCCATTCGGAGACCCGCGACCGAAATCCTCTCCGAACTAGCTGGCTGACAAGCAGTCACCGCGTGAATGGGTTACGGTGCACGGATTGGTTGACCTGTTGGTACCATCCGTTGGCACTACTCAGACTTAACGTCTAGAACCGATGAGAGGTCGGTTCCGCGTTCGATCTGAAAGGTAGAAAATCATTACACACACCATTCATTTAGAGCATTCAAATCATTTTGGAGGAGCTGACAGTCTAAATGGGATTTGACTGCTCGAAATACTTTGAAGTCATCTGCATACAAAAGGCACGAGGAATTAATTACAAAGGGAAGATCATTTATGAACAATAGAAAGAGAAGAGGCCCAAGAATTGAACCTTGTGGAATGCCAGATGAAGGACAAAAAGGACTAGACATAATACCAGAGAGACTTACTCGACAGGGACGACACGATAGATAAGATGACATCCAAGATAGAAGAGCACCCGAGATGCCAAGAGCTTCAAGCTTACGACAAAGAAGTAAATGATTCACAGTGTCAAAGGCCTTGGAGAAATCTGTGTAGATCACATCAACTTGCAGTTGGTTATCCAAAGCTCTTGCAATACTGTTTGTGAACTCCATTAAATTAGAGGTAGTGGAGTATCCTTTGAGAAAGCCATGCTGTTCTGGAGCAATAATAGGAGCTAGTGAGTTTGAGAGTCGATTATGAACCAACCGTTCAAGTAACTTTGGAAAGCAGGACAGTAAAGAAATAGGGCGATAATTGGAAACTGACGTAGGATCACCACTTTTAAAAATAGGCACAATATTAGCTGTTTTCCAAGGGTTTGGGAATGTACCAGTACTCAAACTTAGATTGAATAGGAGAGACAAAGGAAAACTAAGCGATGAGGCTAACGACTTTACAAATATGTTTGGCAAACCATCCGGCCCAAGGCTAATATTAGGATCAAGAGCATTGATCAGAGCTTCGACTTCAGATACATCAGTACAAATAAAGGAAATTGGGAAGGGAAGATGATTAGGTAAGACAACAGGATGCACAGTTGCAGCGGGAGAAGAGAAAGTTGAAGAGAAAAATTGGGCAAATGAGTCAGTCACTTCTTGAGGAGAAGAAACCTCTGCACCATTCCAACGGACCTAACTAGGAATGGAAGAAGAGGATTTCAGCGATCTTATATAAGACCAAAAAGGCTTTGTATTATTAGCCACAAGGGAGCTATCCAGACTGCTGAAATAAGCCTTCAAAGCATATCTGATCTCTTTTTTGGCAATAGCACGCAGCCTGCTAAAATTACATCTTGCTTCAATAGTGCCGAGTGTTTTAAAGACACGATGTGCCTTATCTTTTGCTCGTAGGGCACTAAGCACTCGCTTTGTTAGCCAAGGCTTATGATTTGCTTTACGGAATGTCTGAAGAGGCGTATAACAGCGAATAAGATTATAAATATATTTGTAAAATTTATCCAAAGCAGCCTCACAATTTAGGCCTCTAAAGAAATCTAGCCAGTTGACTGAAAGTAATTCTGTATTAATTGCTTCATAGTTAGCTTTAAAAAAGTAAAGTTTTGGAGCGGGATGAGGTTTGTTAAATTTAATTTCATCGACTATAAGATCTATAGATAAAGGAGGATGGTGCCGATCAGGAGGAACATACGGATGTAAGGCTTGAGATACAGATAAATGGCTAACTGGAACATTTGATAGAACAAGGTCAAGGAGACGACCATTAGGATTGCGGATATGGTTAAATTGAGAGAAGGAGCAATGAGATAGGAAAGATGACAGGGTTATAGAAAAAGGGTCAACTGACGAGATTGAAGGAGTAGTATAATTTTTCCACACTATGTATGGTAAGTTAAAATCCCCGCAAACTATTATTTTGGCGTGAGGATGTCGCAAAACTAGATAAGAGGATAGATCATCAAAAAACGTCTCATAAACAGTTAAAGGTGAATTACAAGGAATAT
>OZ017740.1:179189443-179209443 GCA_963969285.1 Odontomyia ornata
CGGCTACAACCAGCGTATATCGATTTCCCCAATCGGATTCAGGAAAGGGTCCTGCGATGTCAACAGCAATCCTTTCGAATGGCACGCCTACGTTATAGGTTTGCATTAGTCCTCTCAGTCGTCGCTTTGGGCCTTTGACGGAAGCGCAAATTGTGCATCTGCGACACCAGTCCTCTACGTCTTCTCGAGCGTGGAGCCAGTAGAACCGTTCCCGCAATTTCGCTAAGGTCTTGTTAACACCAAGGTGGCCTCCCGAGGATCCTTCATGCATTTCCTTAACCACATCGTGGATTCGGCTTTTGGGAAGTATAGTTTGCATCCTATAGGAGCTACCATCCGCCGTTTCCCATTTCCGCTTGAGTACGCCACCCTCCTCCTGAAGGGAGTTCCATTGTGCCCAATAGCTTTTCAGGGTTGCGCCATGCATTGAAACGTCTTTCCACTCAGGTCGCCCAGTCGTCTCCTTCCATACGAGCAATGGCTCGATGTCTTCATCGGCTAACTGGGCGTTTCGAATCTCCTCCGATGACCAACCTTCATCGAATTCCGCCGTTATCAATCGCAGATCAACGAACGGTTCCTTTTCCTCAATCCGTCGGCAATGCTTGCAGTTAGCTGGACATGGACGGCGGGATAGGGCGTCAGCATTTCCATGAACTCCGCCCTTCCGATGAACAATTTCGTAGTCGTATGACTGCAATCTTTCGATCCATCTCGCAACTTGTCCCTCGGGGTTTTTGAAGTTGAGCAACCATCTCAGTGATGCATGGTCCGTTCGAAGAACAAATTTCTGGCCATATAGATACTTGTGGAACTGCTTGGTGGCCTCGATTATAGCCAATAGCTCCTTCCTGGTCACGCAGTAATTCCTCTCACTTTTTGAGAGAACTCGACTGTAATAAGAGAGGACTCTTTCTTCGCCATTGATCTGCTGGGAGAGTACAGCTCCAATACCGCCATTGCTTGCATCGGTGTCAACTACAAACATTTTTCCGGGTTTCGGATACGCCAGCACGGGTGATTCACACAGCTTTTCCTTCAGGGTCTCAAAGGCTGTCTGGCATTGTTCATTCCAGACAAACGGACGATTTTTCTCGGTTAGCTGATGGAGACACTTAGCTATTTTGGCAAAGTCTTTGACGAATCTTCGATAGTAGGTCGCCAGACCCAGAAAACTTCGTAGTTGGCGCTTGTTGTTTGGTGTTGGCCAGCTTTTCACGGCTTCAATTTTCTCAGGGTCTGTTTTGACCCCTTCTGCTGATACGACGTGTCCCAGGTATTTTACTTCATCTGCGAAAAGAGTACACTTCTCGGGACTAAGTTTCAAATTTGCCAGTCGTAATCAGGAGAAAACCTCTTCTAAGTTCCGCACATGCTCTTCGAACGTTCTACCGATGACGATGATGTCATCTAGGTATACTAAGCAGGTTTTCCAGGTTAGACCACGTAGCACATATTCCATCAAGCGTTCGAAAGTGGCTGGGGCATTGCAAAGCCCAAACGGCATCACAACAAATTGCCACAATCCGGTCCCAACTGAAAATGCGGTCTTCTCTCGGTCCTTCTTGTCAATTTCTACCTGCCAGTAGCCACTCTTGAGATCGAGTGTAGAAAACCATTTTGCGTCGGCTAAAGTGTCCATGATGTCATCGATGCGTGGGAGTGGGTAACTATCTTTCTTAGTGACGTCGTTAAGCTGCCTATAGTCGACACAAAAGCGAGTGCTACCATCCTTTTTCTTGACTAGAACTACTGGCGCGGCCCATGGACTGACAGAAGGTTCAATAACGCCTTGTTTTTCCATGCCCGAGATCAGCGCGCTCACTTCTCCTTGTTTGGCTATAGGGAGACGTCTCGGTGCTTGTCGAATCGGCTTGGCTCCCTGTGCATCTATGACGTGAGTTACCATACTCGTTCGGCCTTGGTCATCCGGGCTTGTTGAGAAGATGTCACTGTACTTGGTGACCAGATGAGAGGCTCGTTTGAATAGCTGCACTGGCAATTTGACCTGCTTCAATATTGCAGACGTGGATTCCCGGGCTTTGTCTGTGTCTTGCCTCCTTTTCCAATGATGGTTGTGAGTAGCTTCCATAGAGGTGATGGTGGAAACAGGCTGGCAGCTGCCGATGACTTCTCCCGCTTTGATGCTCGTGGTCGAGTCTGCGGTGTTAAGGACTCTAAGCGGCACATATCCGTTCCTTACCGATCTTACAAGGCATCGTCCTACAATCAAACTGCGTAATGCAGACGTCGTCGTTGGCTCTATCAGATAAGATCGGTGGTCTCCAGAATCACCATCAAGCTTGGCCCATACAATGCTTTCGGAAGAATTCGGTACATCAGTGTCAGTACATACCACTACATTCATCTTGGGAATTCGGACGCTGGGATCCTCCATCAGTACTTCTACATTCTGCCATTTCAATACACGTTTGCCCAAATCCAACGTGATTCCATGTGGTCGCAGAAAATCCATTCCGAGAATGCAGTCATCCATAATGTTCGCGACCAGAAAATTATGTCGGAACACAAGGTCTCCCAACTGTATCTGGAGGTTGACCTCTCCATGAACAGGTGCAGTTTCTCCCGTAGCTGTCCGTAGTGAGAAAATTCTGCCCTTGTGAAGTTGTTGCTGTCTAACTAGGTCTGGTCGAATAATCGATCGGGTTGCACCAGTGTCGATTGTTATGGTGCAGTGTTCTCCGTCAGCTTGACCCGGAAGGCATAAGTCCGCTTCTCCACGATGTAGTCTTGACACGGTGATGGTGGTGCTGGGGACGTCGATCCTCCTAGCCAACCTCTGCCCCACGAAGTTGGCTCTTACATGTTTCCCGACCCCTCTGTTTGAAGGGCTTCCATTCTGGGCTCCTGACTCGGTCTGGATCTCCTTCTAGCTGCACACCCTGGACAATAGCTCGGTTTTCTTCGCTTCTTGCAGTCTCTTTGCAGGTGCCCCTTCTCTCCGCAATTCCAGCATCTAGGGGCACCATTTACATGCGGGTCTCGCTCAATTTCCACGCGCTCACACCTGCACTCGTCTGTCACTACCTCACGAACCCGGGCAGTGGTACGAGTCACATTTTTCGCTGCCTCAAAGTTCAGACTATAAGCCAGTGCGTCCTTAACCGTTTGCTTTTGAGCTAACCGCACGGCTTGTTGCAATTCCGGGTCCTTTAGTGCGCTGATGAATGCTTCTGTCGCTGCATCATCTCGATGTTCTGGGTCGTAGGCTGGATAAGCCAAAAGTGCCAGTCGCTCAATGTCTTGGACTAGCTGCTGTAGGGTTTCACCAGACTTCTGCATTCGATGCCTTAGCTGTGACCGATAAATCTGCTTCAGATGATCGTCTCCATAACGCATGTCGAGCGCATTCATTATAGCATTCAGGTTTGAGTGCGATTCAACGGGGATCGTCTGCAAAAGCTCGGCAGCTGAGCCTCTTAGAGCAAGAATCAATGCAGTTGCTCGTTCCTGCTCATTCCAGTGATTTATACGAGCGGCTGCTTCGAACTGGGTTTTGTAAATAGTCCAGACCGTTTGCCCGTCGAATATTGGTGCTTGCACATTTCTAGATGAGCTTTGCGCTGCGGTTATAATTGGGGCTGGTGAGGCGGTTATTACTGCTTTCGCTGCTTCCAAGTCCTTTTTCACTTTTTCCATCTCATGGTTTACCTGGCTGATCTCAAGGTTGATTCTCTCCTCGACCTGGTATACCTTCTCCTCGACGCATTTAATTTGGCTGTTGAGACTACTGAGCTCCGCTTTTATTTCGGTTGACTGTTTTTCCAGCTTCTGAGCGATGTCTGCCTTGATTTCGATCGCTTGTTGATCCAGCTTCACTGATTGTTCATTAAGCTTCGCTGATTGTTCATTAAGCTTCGCTGATTGCTCATCTAGCCTCGTGGTTAAATTGGACGACTGTTCATTGAGCTTCGCAGTTAAATTGGATGACTGTTCATTGAGCTTCGCAGTTAAATTGGATGACTGTTGTCGCTGCTCCTGCTGCATCAGCATTAACATTTGCAACAGCGCGTTTTCTGGCTCCTCTGATTTTGGCGTGTCTACTTCTCCACTTTCTGCGCCTTTTTCCGCATCTGAGAGCTCACCCGAATCCAGATTCACGCCTTCCGATTCGATCGCGTCACGCAAGCGTGCAATCAGTATGGCGTTTGTACCTTGTGTGGCCAGATTCCGCTGTTCCAACTCCTCCTTGAGCTCCGATATGGTCAATTCATTAATTTTTAAGTTTAAGCTTCGTGGCATTTTTAATGTTTCTTTAAATTTTACTATTGTGCACTATAAAAATGTTCAAATTTTCACTTTCAAAATTTTTCTTTCGCACTTCTTGACACCACTGTCGCGTGTTATTGGTTCGCGGTCTATAATTTTAACGTTCCGGGAAAGTGAAAACGCAATGTCTTTTAATTTAAGTTAAAAGAGTTTATTCAATTAAATAAAATGCACAATAATCAGTTAACACTTTCACTAATTTTAATTGTCACTATTAAAATTATCTAACACTTGTCCATAAATTTACTATCGCAATTGTCTTCTAAATTACTTCACTATTACGAAACACACTTCCCACACACAATCGCAGTTCTTATCGCGGTCGAATGAATGATCCCCCCATTCATTCAGCTCGCCTTTATATAGGGTCTCTAAGTATTCACCCATTTCTCGCATATTGTCGAACGTTCTACCGAGAGGTACCTGGTAGGTTCGAGCAAATTAATGAATGGAGTGACGTCGCTTGCAGATGTTGATTATGCTTGTTGAATTTACTCGTGGGTTCGAGTAAATTCATTTGTTGACGTTCTTAATGATGATGAAAACAATTGCGACAGTAGCTCGCAGAATTATTTGTACATGTAATTATTTGTACATGTAACAATATATATATATATATATATATATATATATATATATATATATATATATATATATATTTATATATATATAGATTCATGTTTATACATATATATGTATATATATATATATATATATATATATATATATATATATATATATATGTAGATTCATGTAAATGCATATATATATATATATATATATATATATATATATATACATATATATATATATATATATATATATATATATATATATATATATATATATATATATATATACATATATATATATATATATATATATATATATATATATATATATATATGTATATATATATATATATATTGTCGCGTGTTATTTGGTTCGCGGCCAATAATTTTAATGTTCCGGGAAAGTGAAAACGCAATGTCTTTTAATTTAAGTTAAAAGTGTTTATTTAATTAAATAAAAAGCACAATAATCAGTTAAAACTTTTCACTAATTTTAATTGTCACTATTAAAATTTTCTAACACTTGTCCATAAATTTATTATCGCAATTGTCTTCTAAATCACTTCATTATTACAAAAATCACTTTTCTACTACTCGAATAATTTCGCTTCCCACACACAAACGCAGTTCTTATCGCGGTCGAATGAATGATCCCCCCCATTCATTCAGCTCGCCTTTATATAGGGTCTCTACCTATTCACCCATTTCTCGCACATTGGCGAACGTTCTACCTGGTAGATTCGAGCAAATTCATCAATGGAGTGACGTCACTTGCAGATGTTGATCATGCTTGTTGGGTTCTCGTAGTTTCGAGTGAATTCGTGTTCTTCATTGTTGTGAAAACAATTGCGACAGTAGCTCGCAGAATTATTTGTACATGTAATTATTTGTACATGTAACACTGCCCCCACCTCAGTTCTTTTCGCCCCGAAAAGATGTGTCGCTATTTGTAGTCAATTCTCCCTGGGTGTAATATGGGGCAAGACGGTCCAGATGCACGATTTTCATTTTAGCTCTCGGCTTACGATGTTCCTGTATTCGGTATACGACGTCGTTGATTCGCTTTGTAACTCGGTATGGTCCCTCCCAATTATGTTGCAACTTTGGAGACCTACCCTTTCGCCGTTGCGGGTTATAAAGCCACACCAAGTCATCTTGCTGGAAGCCAGTAGAATTAGCCTTTAGATCATACCTGGTCTTCATGCGGTCAGCAGCCGATTCGAGGTGTTTTCGCACTGTCCGATGTATCTGGTTCAACCGTTGTCTTAGATCACTTGCGTACTCCGAGACCGTTTGGGGTTTCTCAGGGGGTGTTCCGAACTTTATATCGGCTGGCAGACGAATAGTCTTTCCAAAAATGACTTTGGCTGGGGCTTGGCCCGTCGATGCATGTTCGGCAGCTCTGTACGCCATCAAAAATAATGGGATATGTCGGTCCCAGTCCCTTTGGTTCTCTTCAACCATCTTGGCAAGGTGTTTATTGAGCGTGCCGTTGAAACGTTCGACCATTCCATCGGATTGGGGATGCAGCGGTGTTGTCCTCGTTTTCCGTATTCCGAGCAGCTCGCACATTTCGCCAAAAACTAGTGACTCAAAGTTTCGGCCTTGATCCGAATGTAATTCGCAAGGTACGCCATACCTACTGACCCAATTTAACACTAGCTGTTCAGCTACAGTAGTTGCTTCCTGGTGGGGAATGGGGTAGACCTCAGGCCACTTGCTGAAATAATCGGCTACAACCAGCGTGTATCGATTTCCCCATTCAGATTCAGGAAAGGGTCCAGCGATGTCAACAGCAATCCTTTCAAACGGTACCCCTACGTTATAGGTTTGCATTTGTCCTCTCAGTCGTCGCTTTGGGCCTTTGATGGAAGCGCAAATTGTGCATCTGCGACACCAGTCCTCTACGTCTTCTCGAGCGTGGAGCCAGTAGAACCGTTCCCGCAATTTCGCTAAGGTCTTGTTAACACCAAGGTGGCCTCCCGAGGATCCTTCATGCATTTCCTTGACCACATCGTGGATTCGGCTTCTGGGTAGTATAGTTTGCATCCTATAGGAGCTGCCATCCGCCGTTTCCCATTTCCGCTTGAGTACACCACCCTCCACCTGAAGGGAGTTCCATTGTGCCCAATAGCTTTTCAGGGTTGCGCCATGCGTTGAAACTTCCTTCCACTCAGGTCGCCCAGTCGTCTCCTTCCATACGAGCAATGGTCCGATGTCTTCATCGGCTAGCTGGGCATTTCGAATCTCCTCCGATGACCAACCTTCATCGAATTCAGCCGTTATCAGTCGCAGATCAACGGGCGGCTCCTTTTCCTCAATCCGTCGGCAATGCTTGCAGTTAGCTGGACATGGGCGACGAGATAGGGCGTCAGCATTTCCATGAACTCCGCCCTTTCGATGAACAATTTCGTAGTCGTACGACTGCAATCTTTCGATCCATCTCGCAACTTGTCCCTCGGGGTTTTTGAAGTTAAGTAGCCATCTCAGCGATGCATGGTCCGTTCGAAGAACAAATTTCTGGCCATATAGGTACTTGTGGAACTGCTTGGTGGCCTCTATTATAGCCAATAGCTCCTTCCTGGTCACACAGTAGTTCCTCTCACTTTTTGAAAGAACTCGACTGTAATACGAGAGGACTCTTTCTTCGCCATTGATCTGCTGGGAGAGTACAGCTCCAATACCGCCGTTGCTTGCATCAGTGTCAACTACAAACATTTTTCCGGGTTTCGGATACGCCAGCATGGGTGATTCACATAGCTTTTCCTTCAGGGTCTCAAAGGCTGTCTGGCATTGTTCATTCCAGACATACGGACGATTTTTCTCGGTTAGCTGATGAAGACACTTAGCTATTTTGGCAAAGTCTTTGACGAATCTTCGATAGTAGGTTGCCAGGCCCAGGAAACTTCGTAGTTGGCGCTTGTTGTTTGGTGTTGGCCAGCTTTTCACGGCTTCAATTTTCTCAGGGTCTGTTTTGACCCCTTCTGCTGATACGACATGTCCCAGGTATTTTACTTCAGCTGCGAAAAGGGTACACTTGTCGGGACTAAGTTTCAAATTTGCCAGTCGCAGTCGGGAGAAAACATCTTCTAAGTTCCGCACATGCTCTTCGAACGTTCTCCCGATGACGATGATGTCATCTAGGTACACCAAGCAGGTTTTCCAGGTTAGACCACGTAGCACGTATTCCATCAAGCGTTCGAAAGTGGCTGGAGCATTGCAAAGCCCAAACGGCATCACCACGAATTGCCACAATCCGGTCCCAACTGAAAATGCGGTCTTCTCTCGGTCCTTCTTGTCAATTTCTACCTGCCAGTAGCCACTCTTGAGATCGAGTGTAGAAAACCATTTTGCGTCGGCTAAAGTGTCCATGATGTCATCGATGCGTGGGAGCGGGTAACTATCTTTCTTAGTGACGTCGTTAAGCTGCCTATAGTCGACACAAAAACGAGTGCTACCATCCTTTTTCTTTACTAGAACTACAGGCGCGGCCCATGGACTTACAGAAGGTTCAATAATGCCTTGTTTTTCCATGTCCGAGATCAGCGCGCTCACTTCTCCTTGTTTGGCTATAGGGAGACGTCTTGGTGCTTGTCGAATTGGCTTGGCTCCCTGTGTGTCTATGACGTGAGTTACCAAACTTGTTCGGCCTTGGTCATCCGGGCTTGTTGAGAAGATGTCACTGTACTTGGTGACCAGATCAGAGGCTCGTTTGAATAGCTGCACCGGCAATTTGACTTGCTTCAATATTGCAGACGTGGATTCCCGGGCTTTTTCTGTGTCTTGCCTCCTTTTCCAATGATGGTTGTGAGTAGCTTCCAAAGAGGTGATGGTGGAAACAGGCTGGCAGCTGCCGATGACCTCTCCCGCTTTGATGCTCGTGGTTGAGTCTGCGGTGTTAAGGACTCTAACCGGCACATATCCGTTCCTTAAAGATCTTACAAGGCTTCGTCCTACAATCAAACTGCGCAATGCGGATGTCTTCGTTGGCTCTATCAGATAAGATCGGTGGTCTCCAGAATCACCATCAAGCTTGGCCCATACAATGCTTTCGGAAGAATTCGGTACATCAGTGTCAGTACATACCACTACATTCATCTTGGGGATTTGGACGCTGGGATCCTCCATCAGTACTTCGACATTCTGCCATTTCAAGACACGTTTTCCCAAGTCCAACGTGATTCCATGTGGTCGCAGAAAATCCATTCCGAGAATGCAGTCATCCATAATGTTCGCGACCAGAAAGTTATGTCGGAACACAAGGTCTCCCAACTGTATCTGGAGGTTGACCTCTCCATGAACAGGTGCAGTTTCTCCCGTAGCTGTCCGTAGTGAGAAAATTCTGCCCTTGTGAAGTTGTTGCTGTCTAACTAGGTCTGGTCGGATAATCGATCGGGTTGCACCAGTGTCGATTGTTATGGTGCAGTGTTCTCCATCAATTTGACCCGGAAGGCATAAGTCCGCTTCTCCACGATGTAGTCTCGACACGGTGATGGTGGTGCTGGGGACGTCGATCCTCCTAGCCAACCTCTGCCCCACGAAGTTGGCTCTTACATGTTTCCCGACCCCTCTGTTTGAAGGGCTTCCATTCTGGGCTCCTGACTCGGTCTGGATCTCCTCCTAGCTGCACACCCTGGACAATAGCTCGGTTTTCTTCGCTTCTTGCAGTCTCTTTGCAGGTGCCCCTTCTCTCCGCAATTCCAGCATCTAGGCGCACCATTTACATGCGGATCTCGCTCAATTTGCACGCGCTCACACCTGCACTCGTCTGTCACTACCTCACGAACCCGGGCAGTGGTACGAGTCACATTTTTCGCTGCCTCAAAGTTCAGACTATAAGCCAGTGCGTCCTTAACCGTTTGCTTTTGAGCTAAACGCACGGCTTGTTGCAATTCCGGGTCCTTTAGTGCGCTGATGAATGCTTCTGTCGCTGCATCATCTCGATGTTCTGGGTCGTAGGCTGGATAAGCCAAAAGTGCTAGTCGCTCAATGTCTTGGGCTAGCTGCTGTAGGGTTTCACCAGACTTCTGCGCCCGATGCCTTAGCTGTGACCGATAAATCTGCTTTAGATTATCATCTCCATAACGCATGTCGAGCGCATTCATTATAGCATTCGAGTTTGAGTGCGATTCAACGGGGATCGTCTGCAACAGCTCGGCAGCTGGGCCTCTTAGAGCAAGAATCAATGCAGTTGCTCGTTCCTGCTCATTCCAGTGATTTATGCGAGCGGCTGCCTCGAACTGGGTTTTGTAAATAGTCCAGACCGTTTGCCCATCGAATATTGGTGCTTGCACATTTCTAGATGAGCTTTGCGCTGCGGTTATAATTGGGGCTGGTGAGGCGATTACTCCTGCCTTCGCTGCTTCCAAGTCCTTTTTCACTTTTTCCATCTCATGGTTGACCTGGCTGATCTCAAGGTTGATTCTCTCCTCGACCTGGTATACCTTCTCCTCGACGCATTTAATTTGGTTGTTGAGACTACTGAGCTCCGCTTTTATTTCGGTTGACTGTTTTTCCAGCTTCTGTGTGATGTCCGCTTTGATTTCGAGCGCTTGTTGGTCTAGCTTCGCTGATTGTTCATTTAGCTTCGCAGCTAAACTGGATGTCTGTTCATTTAGCTGCGCTGATTGTTCACTAAGCTTCGCTGATTGTTCATTTAGCTTGACAGTTAAATTGGATGACTGTTGTCGCTGCTCTTGCTGCATCAGCATCAACATTTGCATCAGCGCATTTTCTGGTTCCTTTGGTTTTGGTGTTCCGGCTTCACCACCTTCTGCGCCTCTTTCTGCCGCTGAGAGCTCACCCGAATCCAGATTCCCGCCTTCCGACTCGATCGCATCACGCAAGCGTGCAATCAGTATGGCCTTTGTACCTTGTGTAGCCAGATTTCTTTGTTCCAACTCCTCTTTGAGCTCCGATATGCTCAATTGATTAATTTTTAGGTATAAATTTCCTGGCATTTTTATTGTTTCGGCTATTTTTCCACGTTAATTTTCACAATTGTGCACTTTACAATTATTTAAACGTTTTCACTTCCAAAATTTTAATCCCACTTCTGACACCACTGTCGCGTGTTATTTGGTTCGCGGCCAATAATTTTAATGTTCCGGGAAAGTGAAAACGCAATGTCTTTTAATTTAAGTTAAAAGTGTTTATTTAATTAAATAAAAAGCACAATAATCAGTTAAAACTTTTCACTAATTTTAATTGTCACTATTAAAATTTTCTAACACTTGTCCATAAATTTATTATCGCAATTGTCTTCTAAATCACTTCATTATTACAAAAATCACTTTTCTACTACTCGAATAATTTCGCTTCCCACACACAAACGCAGTTCTTATCGCGGTCGAATGAATGATCCCCCCCATTCATTCAGCTCGCCTTTATATAGGGTCTCTACCTATTCACCCATTTCTCGCACATTGGCGAACGTTCTACCTGGTAGATTCGAGCAAATTCATCAATGGAGTGACGTCACTTGCAGATGTTGATCATGCTTGTTGGGTTCTCGTAGTTTCGAGTGAATTCGTGTTCTTCATTGTTGTGAAAACAATTGCGACAGTAGCTCGCAGAATTATTTGTACATGTAATTATTTGTACATGTAACAATATATATATATATATATATATATATATATATATATATATATATATATATATATATATATATATATATATATATCTATATCTTGTTTCATGCCCACCCAATTCTGCGAACCACTGCGTGTATTCAGAAGTTCTCGAATATCTTAGGTCGTTCTCGTCAGAACATTCGCAAATATACGAGAAATGAATTGAGTCACTAGAGACTTAGACTTAGCAAGTTGAGGCTTAAGGAAGAGTTGGATCAGCGAAATCTGGCTTCGCAAGGTACCACTGACTGCACGCTTGTATGACGTGATTGAATCGAAAGGAGTGTTTCTGGGTTCGGGTGAACCCTCAGATGTGGAAAAACACGTAGCAAAAACACAAAAATCAAAGGAACAAGGAAATAAACTGGTGCAAATGTTGATGCTGATGCAGCACGAGCAGCGAAAATACTCATCTCGTTTGACTGCGAAGCTAAATGAACAATCACTGAAGTTAAATGAGCAATTAATGAAGCTCGACCAACAGGCAGTCGAAATTAAGGCATATTTGCAAAAACAGTCAACTGATTCGAAGGCAGATTTCCAAAAAGTCTATCGAAATAAAAGTGGGGCTCCGTAGTTTGACCAACCAAATTAATTGCGTCGAGGAAAAGGTTTGTCAGTCTAGGAGAAGGTCAGCCAGGTCGAGGAGAGAATCGACCATCAGATGGAAAAAATGAAAAAGGAATTGGAAGCAGCGAAGGCAGTAGTGACCACCTCACAAACCCCGCTTATAACTGCAGAGCAAAGCACATTGTGAAATGTGAAAGCACCAATTTTCAACGGGCAAATGGTCTAAAGTATTTACAAAATCCAGTTTGAAGTCGCCACTCGGACAAATCACTGGAATGAGCAGGAACGAGAAACTGCATTAATTCTTGCTCTAAGAGGCCCAGCTATCAAGCTTTTGCAGACTATCCCCGATGATTTTCACACAAACTCGGCTGCCATAATGAATGCCCTTGACATGCGTTATGGAAACAATCATCTAAGCCAAATTTGTCGGTCACAGCTACAGTATCGGATGCAGAAGTCTGCCGAAACCCTACAGCAGCTAGTCCAAGGTATTGAGGACTGGCACTTTTAGCTTACCCAGCTTACGATCCGGAACATCGAGATGACGCAGCAACAGAAGCATTCATCAGCGCATCAAAGGACCAAAAATTGCAACAAGCTGTGCGTGTAGCTCAAAAGCAAACGGTTAAGGACCTGTTGGCTTATAGTCTGAACTTTGAGGTAGCAAAAAATATGAATTGTACCACTGCTCGGGCTCGCAAGGTAGTGATAGATGATTGCTGGTGTACGTGCGTGGATATTGAGTGAGAGCCGTAGGTAAATGGTATGTCTAGATGCTAGGACTGCGGAGAGAAGGGGCACCTGCAAAGAGACTGCAAGAAGCGAAGAAAACCAAGCTTTTGTCCAAGGTGTGTAACTAGAAGGAGATCTAGATCGAGTCAGGAGCCCAGTATGGAAGCCCTTCAAACTGAGGGGTCGGAAAACATGTAAGAGCCAACTTCGCGGGGCAGAAGTTGGCTAGGAGGATCGACGTCCCCAGCACCAACATGATATGCCTTCCAGATCAAGTTGGTGGAGAACATTGTACCATAACAATCGACACTGGTGCAACCCGATAGATTACATGACCAGACCTAGTGAGGCAACAACTACTTCACAAGGGCAGGATTTTCTCATTACGGACAGATACGGTAGAAACTGCACCTATCCTTCGAGAAGTCAACCTCCAGATATAGTTGGGTGACCTTCCGTTCCGACATTATTTTCTGGTTGCGAACATTATGGATGAATGCATTCTCAGAGTAGATTTTCTGCAACCACATGGAATCACGTTGGATTTGGGCAAACTGGTATTGAAATGGCAGAATGTCAAAGTATTAATGGATGATCCTAGCGTTCTAATTCCCAACATGAAGATGGTAGTATGTCCCAACACTGATGTACCGAAATCTTCCGAGAGCATTGTATGGGCCAAGCTTGATAGTGATTCCGGAGACCACCGATCTTATCTGATAGAGTCAACGAAGACACCAGAACCGCGCAGTTTGATTGTAAGACGATGCCTTGTAAGATCGGTAAGGAACGAATACGTGCCAGTTAAAGTCCTTAACACCATAGACTGCACCACAAGCATCAAAGCGCGGGAAGTCATCGGCAGCTGCCAGCTCGTTTCTTCCATCACCTCTTTGGAAACTATTCACAACCATCATTGGAAAAGGAAACGAGCCACAGACAAAGCCCGGGAACTCACGCCTGCAGTATTGGAGGAGATCAAATTGCTAGTGCAGCTATTCAAGCAAGCCTCTGATCTGGTCATCAATTACAGTGACATCTTCTCAACAAGCCCGGATGACCAAGGCCGAACGAGTATGGTTACTCACGTCATAGGTACACAGGGAACCAAGCCGATTCGACATGCACCGAGACGTCTTTCCATAACCAAACCAGGAGAAGTGAATGCACTGAGCTCGGACATGGAAGAATAAAGTGTTATCAAGCCTTCTATCAGTCCATGGGCTGCGCCCGTAGTTCTAGTAAGGAAAAAGGATTTTAGCAGTGGTTTTTGTGTCAACTAACTTAAGCTTAGCTTAACGACACCAATAAGAAAGATCGTTACCCACTTCCAAGCATCGACGACATCATGGACACTTTAGCCGACGCAAAATGGTTTTGTACACTCCATCTAAAGAGTGGCTACTGGCAGGTAGAAATCGACAGTTGGGACCGGATTGTGGTGATTTGTGGTGATGCCATTTGGGCTTTGCAATGCGCCAGCCACGTTCGCACGCCAGATGGAATACGTACTACGAGGCCTAACTTGGAAGACGTGCTTGGTGTACCTAAATTACATCATTGTTATTGGGAGAACCTTCGAAGATTATGTGCGGAATTTAGAAGAAGTGTCCTCCTGATTGCGACTGGCAAATCTGAGGCTTAGTCGCGACAAGTGTGTACGCGACAAGTAAAATATCTGGGACGCGTCTAATCAGCAAAAAGAGGTCAAAACAGACCCTGAGAAAATTGAAGCTGTGAAAAGCTGGCCAACACCAAACCACAAGCGCCAGCTACAAAGTTTTCTGGGTCTGGCGACCTATTATCGAAGATTCGTTAAAGACTTTGCCAAAAAAGTCAAGTATCTCCATCAGCTGATCGAGTAAAATCGTCCATATGTCTGGAATGAACAATTCCAGGCAGCCTTTGAGACCTTGAAGCTATGTGATCACCCATGCTGGCATATCCAAAACCCGGAAAAAGGTTTGTAGTTGACACCGATGCGAACAGCGGTGGTACCGTGACCAGGAAGGAGCTATTGGCTGTAATAGAGGTAATCAAGCAGTTCCACATGTACCTATATGGCCAAAAATTTGTTCTTCAAACTTCAAAAACCCCGAGGGATAAGTTGCGAGATGGATCGAAAGATTGCAGTCATACGACTACAAATATGTTCATCGAAAGGGCGGAGTTCATGGGAATGCTGGCGCCCTATCTCGTCGTCCATGCCATGCTAACTGCAAGCATTGCCGACGGATTGAGGGAAAAGAGCCGACTGTTGATCTGCAAGATATAACGGCGGAATTCGATGAAGGTTGGTCATTGGAGAAGATTCGAAACGCCCAGCTAGCCGATGAGGACATCGGTCAATTACTCGTAGGGAAGGAGATAACTGGGTAACCTGAGTGGAAGGACGGTTCGATGCATGGCGCCACCCTGAAAAGCTATTGGGCACCATGGAACTCCCTTCAGATGGACGGTGGCGTACTCAAGCGGAAATGGGAAACGGCGGATGGCAGCTCCTATAGGATGCAAACTATACTACCCAAAAGCCGAATCCACGATTTGATTAAGGAAATGCATGAAGGATCCTCGGGGGGCCACCTTGGTGGTGACAAGACCTTGGCAAAATTGCGGGAGAGGTTTTGCTGGCTCCACGGTAGAGAAAACGTAGGGAACTGACACCGTAGATGCACAAGTTGCACTTTCATGAAGGGTCCAAAGTGACGACTGAGAGGACAAATGCAAACCTATAACGTAGGTGCATCGTTTCAAAGAATTGCTCTTGACATTACAAGACCCTTTCCTGAATTCAAATGGGGAAATCAATACAAGTTGTTTGTGGCTGATTATTTCAGCAAGTGTCTCGAAATTTATCGCATTCCCAACCAGAAAGCAACTTCTGTAGCCAAACAGCTGGTGTTGAATTGGGTCAGTAGGTACGGCGTACCTTGTGAACTTCATTCGGATCAAGGCCGGAAATTTGAGTCACTATTTTTGGCGAAACGTGCGAGCTACTGGGAATATGGAAAACGGGGACAATACCGCTGCACCCACAATCCGATGGAATGGTTGAACGTTTCAACGGAGCACCCCATAAATATCTGGCCAAGATGATTTGCGAGAGCCAAAGGAACTGGGACCGGTACGTTCCATTTTTCTTGATGGTGTATAGGGCCGCCAAACATGCATCGACGGGCGAAGCCCCAGCCAAAGTCAATTTTGGAAAGACTATTCGTCTGCCAGCTGATATAAAGTGCGGGACGCTCTCTGTGAAACCCTAAGCGGTCTCGGAGTACGCAAGTGAGATAAGGCGATGTTTGAACTAGATGCATGGAACAGTGCGAAAACACCTCGGATCGGCTACTGATCGCATGAAAGCCAGGTACGATCTAAAGGGAAATTCTACTCGCTTTCAGCAAGATGACTTGGTATGGCTACAACGGCGGAAGGGTAGGTCTCCGAAGTTGCCACATAATTGGGAAGGGCCATACCTTGTAACGAATCAACGATGTCGTATATCGCATACAGGAACACCGTAAGCCAAGAGCCAAATATAAATTGTGCACTGGGACCATCTTGCTCCATATGACATCCAGGGAGACTTAACAACAACCGGCGGCACATCTTTTCGGGGTGAAAATAACTGAGGTTGGGGCAGTATCACATGGGAAATACTGTCGTAGTTGTTGTCGCAACTGTTCAGAACATTATGATCAACATTGATTGAAAAGAAGCAACCAGGAATAGTAAACAAATAATGCCAAAAGTGTGTACTCGAAAGCATAAGAGTGGACCAAGTAGATTTATGATCAATATCTGAAAGTGAATAAGCGACGTTACTGTGGATACTCAGAATTTCTCGAATATCCCAGGTAGCTCTCGTCCGAACTTTCGCCAATATACGAGAAATATATTGGATGACTAGAGACCCTATATAAAGCCGAGCTGAATGAATGGGCTACATACTAAAACTGCAATAAGACGCGAGCGCGAATCGAAGCCGATATTGATTGATCGTGAAGTAAAAGTTTTTCGTGATAATAGGGGTCTCGGTTAGTTCGTGCGGTTTTCTAACAAATGGCGCAACTTGATTTTTATTCCAATGATTCACCTTTCCAAATATGTATTGGAAAACTACTGTCATATAGTTTCAGAATCAGTATGTGTCATTTAGCTGAAACGTTAACAACAATACTTTTTTTTACTCTGAAAAGGTCGAATTTTGTGCCAAATAAAGTGTTTTCACGGGGATTACTACTTCATTGAAGAAAAAGCCTGCCGAAAGCCATCGTATTTTGGTGAAAGTGTATGTTGTGCATGCTCTAGCTGAGCATGCGTGCCAGAAGTGGTTTGCACGGTTTAAAAGTGGTAATTTTGACTTGGAGGACGATGAACGGCCCGGACAGTCAAAAAAGTTTGAAGATCACGAATTTCAGACATTGCTCGACCAAGATCCATCCCAAACTTGCAAGATCACTTGACGTCGCTCAACAAACCATTTTGATCGTCTAAAAGCAATTTTTCACAAGAAAGCTACAATTTTCGAGAAAAAAGCCCACGATCTAACCAGTACCCCTATTATATTTGAAGGCAGTTGAAACATAAATCGATAGTACAAGTGAAAAGTAAATTAAAGTGCGATTTTTAAAATAGTGAAATTATTTATTGTGCATTCTTAGTAAATTAACTCTAAGCTCAAATTAAAAGACAATGCATTCTCCATTTCCCGGGACATTAAACTGATCGGCCACGAATTGTAGCACGTGACAAGATATATATATATATATATATATATATATATATATATATATATATATATATATATATATATATATATATATATATAAACGTTTCCTCTATATATATATATATATATATATATATATATATATATATATATATATATATATATATATATGTATATATACATATATATATATATATATATATATATATATATATATATATAAATATATATATATAAACATAAAGTGAACTCCACAATACGTCACGTTCTATCCAGAAATTTACCTAAAGACCGTATGATTCGTTCACATTTATTCGATACCCATCGCCTTCATTTCCATCAAACCATAAAGGCACATACAGGAGGCGGTGAAAGATCAAATTCGTGGAGCCACGAGCTTTTGCCTTTGTTATTGTAATAACTCGGATAGGCTCGAAGCTAATTTCGAAATTGGTAGCAAAATTTAGTTAATCATATGATGACGTTTATGACATTCTTAGAGATAAACTTTAGGAGAATGCATCCTTTGCAAATGAATTGGTTATAAATATATATATAGATATATATATATATATATATATATATATATATATATATATATATATATATATATATATATATATATATATTTATATACATATATACATATATATCGATGCATATATATATATATATATATATATATATATATATTTATATACATATAAACATATATATCGATGCATATATATATATATATATATATATATATATATATATATATATATATATATATATATATATATATATATATATATATATATATATATATATATATTTCATATATATAGTATATATTTTATATACATATATACATATATATCGATACATATATATCGATACACATATATCGATACATATATATTGTTACATATAAAAATAATTCTGCGAGCTACTGTCGCAATTGTTTTCACAACCATTAAGAACATCAACAAATGAATGCACTCGGAACCACGAGAACCCAACAAGCATTATCAACATCTGAAAGTGAGTCACTGCTCCATTCATTCACTGCTGGAATGTTCCCGCTAATTCACCTACGTACGAGAACTGAGTTGAATGATTAGAGACCCTATATAAAGGCGAGCTGAATGAATGGGGGATCATTCATTACAACCGCGATAGAAAACTGCGATACGCGAAGTACAGGTGATATTGATTGTTTGAGTGTGAAGTGATTTTAAGTAGACAATTGCGATAGAAATTTATGGACAAGTGGAAGGTAGAATTTTAATAGTGAAAGTTAAAGTTGTGAAATTGTTAGTAGAGTGATTGTGCATTTTTGACGAATCAAATAAACTCTTTTAATTTGATTTAAAAGACATTGCGTTTTCACTTTCCCGGAACATTAAAATTATTGGCCGCGAACCAAAAACACCCGACAGTGGTGTCGAGAAGTGAGATTAAAATTTTGGAAGTGAAAACGTGTAAACAATTTTAAAGTGCACAATTGTGAAATTTAACGTGGAAAAATAGCCGAAACAATAAAAATGCCAGGAAATTTACATCTTAAAATTAATCAATTGAGCATATCGGAGCTCAAAGAGGAGTTGGAACAACGAAATCTGGCTACACAAGGTACAAAGGCCATACTGATTGCACGCTTGCGTGATGCGATCGAGTCTGAAGGCGTGAATCTGGATTCGGGTGAACTTCCAGAAGCAGAAAAAGGCGCAGAAGGTGGTGAAGCCGAAACACCAAAATCAAAGGAACCAGAAAATTCGCTGATGCAAATGTTGATGCTGATGCAGCAAGAGCAGCGACAACAGTCATCCAATTTAACTGCGAAGCTAAATGAACAATCAGCGCAGCTAAATGAACAGACATCCAGTTTAGCTGTGAAGCTAAATGAACAATCAGCGAAGCTAGACCAACAAGCGTTCGAAATCAAGGCAGACACAGCTCCAGCATCGGATGCAGAAGTCTGGCGAAACCTTACAGCAGCTAGCACAAGACATTGAGTGACTGGCACTTTTGGCTTACCCAGCGTACGTCCCAGAACATCGAAATGACGTAGCAACAGAAGCATTCATCAGCGCCTTAAAGGATAAGGAATTGCAACAAGCCGTGCGGTTAGCTCAAAAACAAACGGCTACGGACGCAGTGATTTATAGTCTTAACTTCGAGGCAACACAGTACTACTGCCCGGGTCCGTGAGGTAGTGGCAGACGAATGCAGGTGTGAGCGCGTGGAAAATGAGTGAGAGCCGCAGGCAAATGGAGCGCCTAGATGCTGGCATTGCGGTGAGAAGGGGCACCTGCAAAGAGACTGCAAGAAACGAAGAAGACGGAGCTATTTTCCAGGATGGTGGAGATCCATACCGTGTCAGGGGCCTAGAATGGAGGCCCGTCAAACTGCAAGGGCCAACTTCGTGGGGAAAATGTTAGGTAGGAGGATCGACATCCCAAGTACCCCCATCACCGTGCCAAG
>OZ017740.1:179214443-179219443 GCA_963969285.1 Odontomyia ornata
CACTGGAATCAGCAGGAACGAGCAACTGCATTGATTCTTGCTCTAAGAGGCCCAGCTGTCGATTCGTTGCAGGCCATCCCCGTTGGATTGCATTCACATCCGGCTGCTTTAATGAATGCGCTCGACTTGAGTTATATAGACAATCATCTGAAACAGATTTATCGGTCACAGCTCCAGCATCGGATGCAGAAGTCTTACAGCAGCTAGCACAAGACATTGAGCGACTGGCACTTTTAGCTTACCCAGCTTATGACCCGGAACATCGAGATGACACAGCAACAGAAGCATTCATCAGTGCGTTAAAAGACCAAGAATTGCAACAAGCTGTACGTTGAGCTCAAAAGCAAACAGTTAAAGATGCATTGGCTTATAATCTGAACTTTGAGGCAGAGAAAAAGGTGAGCCGTACCACTGCCTGGGTTCGCGAGGTAGTGACAGACGAGTGCAGGTGTGAGCGCGTGGAAATTGAGCGAGACCCGTATGTAAGTAGTGCGCCAAGATGCTGGAATTGCGGAGAGAAAGGGCACCTGCAAAGAGACTGCAAGAAGCGACGAAAAACGAGCTATTGTCCAGCCAGGAGGAGACCCAGACCGAGTCAGGAGCCCAGAATGGAAGCCCTTCAAACAGAGGGGTCGGGAACCATGTAAGAGTCAACTTCGTGGGGCAGAGGTTGGCTAGGAAGATCGACGTCCCTAGCACCACCGTCAACGTGTCAAGACTACATCGTGGAGAAGCGAATTTATGCCTTCCAGGTCAAGTTGATGAGAACATTGCACCATAACAATCGACACTGGTGCAACTCCATCGATTATCCGACCAGACCATGTGAAGCAACAACTACTTTACAAGTGCAGAATTTTCTCAATAGGGACAGCTACGGGCGAAACTGCACCTGTCCATGGAGAGTTCAACCTCCAGATACAGTTGGGAGACCTTGCGTTCCGACATAATTTTCTGTTCGCGAACATTATGGATGACTGCATTCTCGGAATGAATTTTCCGCGAACACATGGAATCACGTTGGATTTGGGCAAACGGGTATTAAAATGGCAGAATGTCGAAGCATTGATGGAGGATCCCGGCGTCCGAATTCCCAAGATGAATGTAGTAGAATGTACTGACACTGATGTACCGAATTCTGCCGAAAGCATTGTATGGGCCAAGCCTGATGGTGATTCTGGAGACCAACGATCTTACCTGACAGAGCCAACGAAGACGTCCGCATTGCGCAGTTTGATTGCAAGACGATGCCTTGTCAGATCTGTAACGAACGAATACGTGCCGGTTAGAGTCCTTAACACCACAGACTCAACCACGAACATCAAAGCGGGAGAGGTCATCGGTAGCTGCCAGCCTGTTTCCACCATCACCTCCTTGGAAGCTACTCACGACCATCAATGGAAAAAGAGGCAAGACACAGGCAAAGCCCGGGAATCCACGTCTGCAATATTGAAGCAGGTCAAATTGCCAGTGCAGCTATTCAAACGAGCCTCTGATCTGGACACCATGTACAGTGACATCTTCTCAACAAGCCCGGATTACCAAGGCCGAACAAGTATGATAACTAACGTCAGAGATACACAGGGAGCCAAGCCGATTTGACAAGCACCGAGACGTCTTCGCATAGCCAAACAAGGAGAAGTGAGCGCATTGATCTCGGACATGGAAAAAATAAGGTGTTATCGAAACTTCTATCAGTCCATGGGCTGCGCCAGTAGTTCTAATATAGAAAAAGAATTTTAGCGCTCGTTTTTGCGTCGACTCTGGGTAGCTTAACGTAGTCACTAAGAAAGATAGTAACCCGGTTTCACGCATCGAAGACATCATGGACACTTTAGCCGACGCAAAATGGTTTTGTACACTCGATCTCAAGAGTGGCTACTGGCAGGTAGAAATTGACAAGAATGACAGAGAGAAGACAGCGTTTTCACTTGGGACAGGATTGTGGCAATTTGTGGTGATGCCATTGGGGCTTTGCAATGCTCCAGCCAGTTTCGAACGCCTAATAGAATACGTGCTACGAAGCCTGACTTGGAAGACCTGCTTGGTGGACCTAGATGTCATCATTGTCATCGGGAGGACGTTCAAAGAGCATGTGCAAAACCTAGAAGAGGTTTTCTCCCGATTGTGACTGGCGAATCTGAAACTTATTCCTGACAAGTGTACCCTTTCTGCGGCTGAAGTAAAATACCTGGGACACATTGTATTAGCAGAAGAGGTCAAAACAGACCCTGAGAAAATTGAAGCCGTGAAAAGCTGTCCAACACCAAACAACAAGCGTCAACTTCGAAGTTTTCTGTGTCTGGCAACCTACTATCGAAAATTCGTCAAAGACTTTGCCAAAATAGCTAAGTGTCTCCATCATCTAACTGAGAAAAATCGTCCGTATGTCTGGAATGAACAATGCGAGACAGCCTTTGAGAACCTGCAGGAGAAGCTGTGTGAATCACCTGTGCTGGCATATCCGAAACTCGGAAAAATGTTTGTAGTTGACACCGATGCGAGAAACGGCGGTATTGGAGCTGTACTCTCCCAGCAGATCAATGGCGAAGAAAGAATCCTTTCATATTATAGTCAAGTTTTCTCAAAAAGTAAGAGGACTTACTGCGTGACCAGGAAGGAACTATTGGCTATAATCGAGGCCACCAAGCAGTTCCACAAGTACCTATACGTCCAGAAATTTGTTCTTTGAACGGACCATGCATCTTTGAGATGGCCGAGGGACAAGTTGCAAGATGGATCGAAAGATTGCATTCATACGACTGCAAATATGTTCATCGGAAGGATGGAGTTCATGGAAATGCTGACGCCCTATTGCGTCGTCTATGTCCAGCTAATTGCAAGCATTACTGACAGATCGAGGAAAAGGAGCCGCTCGTTGATCTATGATTGATAACGGCTGAATTCTATGAAGCTTGGTCACCGGAGGAGATTCGGAATGCCCAGTTAGCCGATGAAACTTCGGACCAATGATCTTATGCAAGGAGACAACTGGGCGACCCTAGTGGAAAGACGTTTCAATGCATGGCATAACCCTGAAAGCTATTTTGCACATTGGAATTCCCTTCAGGTAGAGGGTGACATATTCAAGCGGAAATGGGAAACGGCGGATGGCAGCTCCTAAAGGATGCAAACTATAATCCCCAAAAGCCGAATCCACGATGTGGTTTAGGAAATGCATGAAGTATCCTCGGGAGGCCACCTTGGCGTTAACAAGACTTTAGCGAAATTGCGGGAAAGGTTTTACTGGCTCCATGCTCGAGAAGACGTAGAGGACTGGTGCCGTAGATGCACAATTTGCGCTTCGGTCAAAGGTCTAAAGCGACGACTGAGAGGACAAATGCATACCTATAACGTGGGTGTACCTTTTGAAAGGATTACTGTTGTCATCGCAGGACCCTTCCCCGAATACGAATGGGGAAATCGATACACGCTGGTTCTGGCTGATTATTTCAGCAAGTGCCCCGAGGTCTACCCCATTCCCAACCAGGAAGCGACTACTGTGGCCGAACAGCTAGTGTTAAATTGGGTCAGTAGGTGTGGCGTACCTTGTGAACTACATTCGGATCAAGGCCGAAACTTTGAGTCACTGGTTTTTAGCGAAAGGTGTGAGCTGCTCGGAATACGGAAAACGAGGACGAGACCGCTGCATCCCCTATCTGATGGAATGGTCTAACGTTTCAAAGGCACGCTCAATAAACACCTGGCCAAGATGGTTGACAAGAACCAAAGGAACTGGGACCGACACATGCCACTATTTTTGATGGCGTACAGAGCTGCCGAACATGCATCGACGGGCCAAGCTCCAGCCAAAGTCATTTTTGGAAAGACTTTTCGTCTGCCAGCCGATATAAAGTTCGGTACACACCTTGAGAAACGACAAATGACCTCGGAGTACGCAAGTGATCTAAGGCAACGGTTGAACCAGATACATCGGACAGTACGAAAACACCTCGAATCGGCTACTGACCGCATGGAGACCAGGTATGATCTAAAGGAAAATTCTACTGGCGTTCAGCAAGATGACTTAGTGTGGCTATATAACCCACAACGGCGAAAGGGTAGGTCTCCAAATTTGCAACATAATTGGGAGGGACCATACCGAGTTACAAAGCGAATCAACGACGTCGTATACCGCATACAGGAACACCGTAAGCCAAGGACCAAAATGAAAATCGTGCTCCTGGACCGCATTGCCCCATATTATATCTAGGGAGAATTGACTATAACTGGCGACACATCTTTTCGGGGCGAAAAGAACTCAGGTGGGGGCAGTGTTATATGCACGAATAATTCTGCGAGCTACTGTCGCAGTTGTTTCCACAACCATTAAGAACATCAACAAACAAATGTTCTTAAAAAACTGCCAGCATGATCAACATCTGAAGCGACTCGAATATTCCAGCTAGTTCGTCACTGTACGAGAAATGGATTGAATGATTAGAGACCCTATATAAAGGGAAGCTGAATGAATGGGGGGATCATTCATTACAACCGCAATGGTAAAAAAAACTTTTAGAAAAAAAAAGAAAACCGATTTCAAAATGCCTTAAAAAGGATGGAATAAATTTTATGGAAGCGGTGCCATATCATATTTTCCCCATTGTTTTGTGATGGTGAAGATGTTGGAAGTATTTATGTTGAAATGGGGAAATTGATTTGGCACCGCTTCCATAAAATTTATTTCATCCTTTTTAGGGCATTTTGAAGTCGGTTTTCTTTTTTTCTAAAAGTTTTTTATTTCACCCTTTTTAGTGGCAATTTTTTTCATTTCAAACCTTTCAAAACTCAGTTTCTTGAATACATTGGATCATGTACTCGTATACCACTACGACTAAAATCTGCAGCGTTCATTGGAATAAAATTTAGTTCTGGTACATTTAATACATGATCTCATTAACGTCTACCTTGATTTTAGACTTCATAAAAATCCAATATGGATTGTAGCTTTGAAGAATTTTTGAATTTCGAACTTTGCCCAGACGCCATTTTTATATTCT
>OZ017740.1:179224443-179279443 GCA_963969285.1 Odontomyia ornata
GATCAATGTTCGACTCCTTTTCCTCAATACGTCGCCAATGCTTGCAGTTAGCTGGGCATGGACGACGAGATAGGGCGTCAGCATGTCCATGAATTCCATCCTTCCGATGAACATATTTGTAGTCGTATGGCTGCAATCTTTCGATCCATCTCGCAACTAGTCCCTTTGGGTCTTTGAAGTTAAGCAGCCATCTCAGCGATGCATGGTCTGTTTGAAGAACAAATTTGATGGAGACAATTAGTTATTTTTGCAAAGTCTTTGACGAATCTTCGATGGTAGATCGCCAGACCCAGAAAACTTCGTAGCTTGTTGGCTTGCTGGCGCTTGTTGTTTGGTGTTGGCCAGCTTTTTACGGCTTCAATTTTCTCAGGTTCTATTTCGACCCCTTCTGCTGATACAATGTGTCCCAGATATTTTACTCCAGCTATGAGAAGAGTACACTTGTCAGGACTGAGTTTCAGATTCGCCAGTCGCAATCGGGAGGAAACCTCTTCTATGTTTCGCACATGGTCTTCAAACGTTCTCCCGATAATAATGATGTCATCTAGGTACATCAAGCAGGTCTTCCAGGTTAGGCCTCGTAGCACGTATTCCATGAGGCGTTCGATGGTGGCTGGAGCATTGCAAAGCCCCAATGGCATCACCACAAATCGCCACAATCCGGTTCCAACTGAAAATGCGGTCTTCTCTCGGTCTTTCCTGTCGATTTCTGCCTGCCAGTAGCCACTCTTGAGGATGAGTGTACAAAACCATTTTGCGTCGGCTAAAGTATCCATGATGTCTTCGATGCGTGGAAGCGGCTAACGATCTTTCTTAGTGACGTCATCAAGCTACCTATAGTCGACACAAAAACGAGTGCTACCATCTTTTTTCTTTGCTAGAACTACTGGCGCGGCCCATGGACTGATAAAATGTTCGATAACACCTTGTTCTTCTATGTCCGAAATTCGGGCGGTCACATTTCCTAGTTTGGCTATGGGAAGACGTCTCGGTGCTTGTCGAATTGGCTTGGCTCCCTGTATATCTTTGACGTGAGTTACCATACTCGTTCGGCCTTGGTCATGCAGGCTTGTTGAGGAGATGTCACTGTACTTAATGAGTAGATCAGAGGGTTGCTTGAATAGCTGCACTGGCAATTTGGTCTCCTTCAATATTTCAGACGTGGATTCCCGGGCTTTGCCTGTGTCTTGCCTCTTTTTTCAATGAAAGCCGTGAGCAGCTTCAAAACAGCTGATGGTGGAAACAGGCTGGCAGCTACCGATGACCTCTCCCACTTTGATGCTTGCGGTTGAGTCTGTGGTGTTAAGGACTCTAACCAGCACGTATCCGTTCTTTGTAGATCCTACAAGGCTTCGTCCTACAGGTGAATTGCGGAATGCGGATATCTTCGTTGAATCTATTAG
This sequence comes from Odontomyia ornata, assembly GCA_963969285.1. Taxonomy (NCBI): domain Eukaryota; kingdom Metazoa; phylum Arthropoda; class Insecta; order Diptera; family Stratiomyidae; genus Odontomyia; species Odontomyia ornata. The sequence goes on from OZ017740.1 coordinate 179,225,847, forward strand.
GTAAGATCGGTGATCTCCGGAATCACCATCAAGCTTGGCCCATACAATGTTCTCACAAGAATTTGGTACATGAGTGTTGGGACATACTACCACATTCATCTTGGAAATTGGGACGCTAGGACCCTCCATCAATGCTTCGACATTTCGCCATATCAATACCTGTTTGCCTAAATCCAACGTGATTCCATGTGGTTGCCCTGAAAATTATGTCGGAACGCAAGGTATTCCAACTGTGTCTGGAGGTTGTCCATGGGGACAGGTGCAGTTTCTCCCATATCTGTCCATAGTGAGAAAATCCTGCCCCTGGGAAGTAGTTCTTTCCTCACATGGTCTGTTCGGATAATCGATCGAGTTCCACCAGTGTCGATTGTTATGGTGCAATGTTCTCCGTCTACTTCACCCGGAAGTCATGTCTACTTTTCCATGATGTAGTCTTGAAGCGGTGATGGTGGTGTTGGGAACGTTGATCCTCCTAGCCAACCTCTGCCCCACGAAGTTGGCCCTTACATGTTTTCCGACGCCTTAGTTTGAAGGGCTTCCATTCTGGGCTCCACGCTCGTACTAGATCTTCTCCTAGCTGCACACCCTGGACAACAACTCGGTTTTCGTCGCTTCTTGCAGTCTCTCTGCAGGTGTCCCTTCTCTCCGCAATTCCAGCATCTAGGCGCACCATTTTTATGCATTTCTCGCTCAATTTCGACGTGCTCACACCTGCACCCGTCTACCACTACCTCGTGAATCGTTGCCTCAAAGTTCAGACTATAAGCCAATGCGTCCTTAACCGTTGGCTTTTGAGCTAAACGCACAGCTTGTTGCAATTCTTGGTCCCTGTATGCGTTGATGAATGTTTCTGTTGCTGCATCATCTCGATGTTCTGGGTCGTAGGCTGGGTAAGCCAAAAGCGCTAGTCGCTCAATTTCTTGGGGTAGCTGCTGTAAGGTTTCGCTAGACTTCTGCATCCGATGCCGTCGTTGTGACCAATAAATCTGCTTCAAGTTTCCATGACGCATGTCAAGGGCATTCATTATAACAGCCGAGTTTGAATCCAACTCAGCAGGGATAGTCTGCAAAATCTGGGCAGTGGGGCCTCTTAGAGCAAAAATTACTACAGGTGGTCGTTCCTGCTCACTACAGTGATTTGTCATAGGGCAGCTTCAAACTGGGAATATTGGTGCTTTCACATATCTGGATGTGTTTTGAGCTGCGGTTATAAGCGGGGGTTGTGAGGCGATTAATACTGCCTTCATTGCTTCCAATTCCTTTTTCAATTTTTTTCTCTCCTCGACCTGGCTCATCTAATTTTTGATTCTCTCTTTGACATGGTAAACCTTTTCCTGGACGCCTTTAATTTGTTTGTTCAGACTACCGAGCTCCGCTTTTATTTTGGTTGACTGTTATTGCGAAGCTGCCTTGATTTCGATTGCTTGTAGGTCTAGCTTTGCTGATTGCTCCTTCAGCTTCTGTGTGATGTCTGCCTTGATTTTGAATGCTTTTTGGTCCAGCTTCGCAGTTAAACTGGATGACTGTTGTCGCTGCTCTTGCTGGATCAGCATCAACATTTGCATCATTTGGGTGCGTCTGCTTCTCCGCCTTCTGCACCTTTTTACGCATCTGAGGGCCTTCCCGAATCCAGATTTACGCCTTCCAGCTCGATCGCGTCAGTATGGGCTTTGTACAGATTTCGCTGTTCCAACCCTCCTTAAGCTCCAATATGTCGAATTCATTAATTTTTGAATGTAAGTTTTCTGTCGTTTTTATTGTTTCGACTATCTTTCCACCAGTTTTGACGATAAATTTCACTATTGTGCGCTTTAAAAATGTTTAAAGGTTTTCACTTTCGAAATTTTTCTTTCTCACTTCTCGACGCCACTGTCACGTGTTAGGGTCGCGGCCGATAATTTTAATATTCTTGGAAAGGGTAAACGCACTGTCTTTTAAATTGAGTTAGAAGACTTTATTTACTAAGAATGCACAATAATTAATTTTACTGCTTTACAAGAATTTATTAAAATGCTATTATTTTTCACTTTTCTGTAAATTTATATTTCAACTGTCTTCACTATTAATCAATATCACCTTTAATTCGCGCTCCACACTATCTCAGTTTCTACTACCGCAGTTTTACTATCTCCCCCATCCATCCAGCTTGGCTTTATATAGGGTCTCTAGTCATTCAATCCATTTCTCGTACATTGGCGAATGTTCTGACGAGCACTACTTGGAATATTCGAGCAATTCTGAATAGATACAGTGACGTCACTTTCAGATGTTAATCATGCATCTAGTGGGTCCATTCTTGTGCTTTCGACTACATTTGTTTATTGATCATGATTGCGACAGTAACTCGCAGAGTTATCTGAACATGTTACAATATATATATGGTATATACATAAAATATATATAATAAATATACATATGGATGTATATGTATATATATAAATATATATATATATATATATATATATATATATATATATATATATATATATATATATATATATATATATAATATATATATATATATATATATATATATATATATATATATATATATATATATATACTCGTATTTATATATATATATATATATATATATATATATATATATATATATATATATATATATATATATATATATATATATATATACTCGTATATATATATATATATATATATATATATATATATTCGTATATATATATATATATATATATATATATATATATATATATATATATATATATATAGTACATATTTATACGTATATATTTATATCCATTCTGTATTCATTGAAGTCGAATATGGGTGATAAATTTTCGTATGAAAGGATGTTCTTAGTTCTTTTCGTGACTCGGTATAAAATCCTGTAAATCAACATTTACATTCTATCAGGCTTTTCAAAGTCTAGCCTAAGAGCTACTAAAATATAAGAAAACTAGAGGCCCACTTTAGAAAAAAATTTATAAGTATAAATGTTTGGCAAATTTATGGATAATCCTTCGATTCTATAGGTGTTAACGTATATTTCATAAAATGCACGAAGGTTGATAGAATTTTAACTTCTGAGGCATTTGTTAGCCTTGTTTTCATAAAGACCTACTTTCGTGATATTTTCAGATTTTTCTATGTCCGATCGCGAGGGGATGGGACACAATTCTTTCGTACAATCCCCTTACCCTGCACCCATCGTTGCAAATGCAAATGTTTTGAAAAGCTATCACCAAAACCTTTTATTTGACACCTAAATTGGCTACCTTTGGTAAAAAATATGTTTATGAGTCATCCCTCTATATTGGGGCAACCCCTTCAAACACCTTCAAATATATTTTTGCTTAGCAACTTTTAAGAGGACACCACTTTTGACCTATGTAGAAAATTTCATTACTCTAGCTTGTGTAGTTTGCGAGAAAATTAGATGTGACGCTTGGACGCATTTTCTTTGGAATCGACCCGTAATATTCAAAAATTTCAGCGATGACTCTTGTTGCAAACGCTTCAAATTGAAATTTTTACTAAAATCAATCCACTTTGGAGAAAACGCAAACACAAAACCATGAAACGAATTGATTTTAAGTTAATTTGATTGAAACACCCGCGAATTAAGTCCTTAATCAAAATATATATTTTCACTTAGTTATTCCGCATGTGGGAATGTTCAACGAACGGAAATAAAACGTATTTCACTCACGCAACTCATCCAACCTATCGGCGGCATCACTTTATTTCATGGCGCACATCAAAAATACAGTTAAGTTTCACTTTTCTGCAATAAAATATCACGTCGCTCTGGACTAACTTAAAACATCCACTCTAATTGATGGGGCTTCTCATAAATTTTTTTGGTTATGCTTTATTCACCTGAATATAGAAAATACTGCACGACAATTTGTTTTTCTGGCAAACAGTTATAAACTTAACTTTGTAATTCACTCGCGCTTACTTTCGGCAAAGTAGTTTCCGATTAAAAAATTTCCAATTTTTCAGAGGGAAATTCGTATTTTTTCACCTGACAGCTCCGCGTCAGCTGATACCCGCTTCGAAAACAAGGGTGTCTATACAATTTTTATGGATCGAATGCTTTTGAAAATATGGCACGAAGCAATATTTTGTTGACATTTCTTGAAAAGTGTGGAGGTTTGCGGATAGATAACGATACCTTGCAGTAGGGATACAAATCAATGAGAATATAACCAAGCACATGAAACCGTCAAGGAAAAATACCTCAAATATACAAAATACCACATTTGGTGGATGCAATGTGGGTAAATTTGTATATTTGTGGTGCAATAATGACAAGAACCAATAACGAACGAGATGAAATACCCCGAAGAAAATAGCACGCAAATAAAATATGTTTTTCAGTCTTGACAATCTTAAAGATCAGCTGAAAACACAGGAAAACAAAGCTCCAAGTATACAAATCTGTGATAAGACCTGTTCTATGCTATTGGTGTAAAATAAGTATCCTTAGTCAAGCATAAGTGAACATATTGAGTGCCTTTGAAAGACCGGTCATGAAGCAAATAAATGGAGTGAAGCTAGACGGGGAACAATGGCGAATCCAATACAATCATGTGCTGTATGAAATTTTCGGCGAGCGATTGTTAGACTGTGGAAACTGTAATGGACTGACTACGTGAATTTTATGGATAAACAACGAAAACCCAAGAGGATGCTCGTTGGGAGAACTAAAGAGTGGAGGGGAACCGAGGAAACGCTGGTGTGACTCGGTCGACGGAGACAGTTCATGGCTGCTCTGATTTTGAAATCGGAAGATGTGGTTCATAAACTGAAACAGTTGGAAGCGCTTCTTGCAGGAAGTGAAAGCTCGAATGGGGAGGTACCACTACGAAGAAGAAGAAGAATGGCTCATTTTCAATATGAAAAATATATTGTTATTTAGGAATAATATTCAATAACGTATGTTAAATTTTTTTTCTTTGTTATTCCAATTTAGATTTTTAAATAATTTTGTAGATCTGTGTTTAGTTGTATTTACATTTGCCTTATTTTTGTCTATATTTAGTGCTTTAAAGTTTCTGAATTGCTCTATTTTCAAGTTTAAGGTCAGTCAGGGGGAATGCTGCTCAACAGGAGTACTCTTGGAGGCTAGCATTCTTTGGGGAGTTCCGTCCCCACGTACCCGAGGAAATTCCCGCAGGGGGAATGCCAGTCGACAAGAACACTCTTGGAGGCAAGCATTCTTTGCGGAGCGCCACCCGCACAGACCCGAAGATATGGGGGGTGCCGTGAGGTTCCCTCCTGAGATGACAGGTAACGACCCTGATTGGATCTGGACCACACTTTGGACAACGAACTGTAATTGATGCTTTAGGCTGGCGGATATGATGGTTTCGACCTAGTTGCTTTGCCCAGTAGCACCGAGGTGACACTCGTGTGTGAACGGCTCCAATTCAACTATCATACCGTCTCGGTCCCGATAAAGCCTTGGCAGACCTCGGAGTACATTCGAAGTTCGCACCATCGGATTGGTGGTGTAGGTTCGGTTGAGACGGACTCCCGATTAGCGCTCGTCGGGCTCTGAGCACTTGTCCCCATAAGGGCTTGTGCCAACCCTCGCATGGCCTCCCTGCTCTGTAAAGATAACAATGGGACCAAAAAGGCGACTACGCACAAGAACGGAGATAGTGGCTCCGAGGGGGGACCCAATAAAACTGGAGCAACCAAAAAAATATATAAAAAAGATAAAAAAAACTCAAAAAAAAAATGCAAAAATAATAATGACGAAGCAACCAGCGGTTGCAGCCACGACGTTAACAGTACATCGAGAGCGGTACTAACCATGACAAAAACGACGAAAAATACAATGACAGTGAAGATGGACGTAAATCGGAGATTAGCAGACGGTCTGGTCTAGACTGAGATTTCTGCGGCGTTCGGGCAGAGCAAAAAATTATGCGAGCGCCAGAGTGTCCTATGAAGGAAAAGCGGGAAACTCTGCAGGATGCTTCAGGTGTTCGAGCGGTGGAAGATAATATAAAGAACATCGAATATTCGATGGTCACTGCTGCAATCGTTACCAAAGCGACCGATGCAAGGGTCGTAAATCCCGACATAAAAAAGAATCACCCTGAAGCCAACGAGGAGGTTACGGCAGGAAAAGGAAAGAGCAACAAGGCAAATAAAACGACGTTGTGCGATTGCATCGCCAACGTCGAAAATGTGGCATAAGTACTGTATTCGGAAACGGAAAGCGATAACCTCTTCCCAGGATGGTTGCAAAGTATAATTTCCCCCCGCGACACGAAGAAGAAAGGCTATTCCGAAAAGCGGGAGATGTTCTGAAAAGAAAACAATCTGCATGCGGCTCCCCAAAAATCAGCAAAGCAGTAAAGATTGGGCTCCTTGAACTATAGGAGCCCCTGGACCGCATCGGGCATTATTGGAGGAGCTGGTTAAGGGCCAAAGACGAGTAGAAGACTAAAAAAGCGCTGAGGGCGAAATCTAAAGGCGACATGCAGATAGCTCCACCAGTAAAAATTAATAAAAGAATTGCGTCTAGCCCAATCGACGGAGATCGGGATAGAAGAAGGAAGGAAGAGGCACTTGATGGGCGCGAAGCACCAAATCACAGGTTTTAGACAGTGCCTTCATCAGGAGCGAAGAAAGCCGCAAAGAAACTCCTTCAAAAAGTGCCAGAAAGTAAAGTTCACACAAACGCCCAACAAGAAAAAGGACCTGATGCAAAACAGGAGAGGCAGAAGCCCCGACGAAGACTCCGGCAGCAGGCACTGTTCGTAAAATGCCAAGATGGTTGATCCTACACGGAGGTGCTGTGGGACATCAGAGGAAACGTAAGGTCCGAAGACACTAACGATGCTATGAAAGCAGTACGACCAACGCGGTCGGGCCACATACTGATCGAATTCGGAGCAGAGGCCAAGAATAGGGAAGCATTCTGAAACGCAGTGAAGAAAGTCCTCAGTAAAAGCACAGCTATAGCTTCGCTCGAGCCGATGGCAACGATCGAAATAAGAGACAATGACTGCGTCATAGATCTGGTCGAGGTAGAAGAGGCCATCAAAAGTGATTTCCCTAGCGTCGGTGGAATCAAGGCGAGGCTGACACCAGAAAACCATAGGGGACAACGCAAGGCCATAGATGACTTGACCGAAAAGGCTGATTACCGTTACGACAACAGGGGTGTCAATACAGTTTTTATGGATCGAATACTTTTGAAAATATGGCACGAAGCAATATTTTGTTGACATTTTTGAAAAGGGAGGAGGTTTGCGGATAGATAACGATACCTTGTGTATCAAATAAGAAGTTATAGCTTACGTCAACATTTCAACGTTCTAATAAATGACTTGAATTTGCATTTCGAAATTGATGCCAACAATTGAAAAATTTTACGAATTCCTTAAAATAGCATCAGCTAGAAAATGCAAAAGCTTTCGAAAATGAGTATATAGGAACACGGAAGATTTGATTGTACTAAGCAACTCCAACGCTTTCCATAGCAAATGAAAGCTCGCCGTCGCCTGTTAGTACCCCTTTGCAGTAGGGGTACAAATCAATGAGAATATAACCAAGCGCATGAAACCGTCAAGGAAAAATACCTCAAATATACAAAATACCAAATTTGGTGGATACAATGTGGGTAAATTTGTATATTTGTGGTGCAATAATGACAAGATCCAATAACGAACGAGATGAAATACCCCGAAGAATATAGCACGCAAATAAAATATGTTTTTCAGTCTTGACGATCTTAAAGATCAACTGAAAACACAGGAAAACAAAGCTCCAAGTATACAAATCAGTGATAAGACCTGTTCTATGCTATGGGTGTAAAATAAGTATCCTTAGTCAAGCATAAGTGAACATATTGAGTGCCTTTGAAAGACGGGTCATGAAGCAAATAAATGGAGAGAAGCTAGACGGGGAACAATTGCGAATCCAATACAATCATGTGCTGTATGAAATTTTTGGCGAGCGATTGTTAGACTGTGGAAACTGCAATGGACTGACCACGTGAATTTTATGGATAAACAACGAAAACCCAAGAGGATGCTCGTTGGGAGAACTAAAGAGTGGAGGGGAACCGAGGAAACGCTGGTGTGACTCGGTCGACGAAGACAGTTCATGGCTGCTCTGATTTTGAAATCGGAAGATGTGGTTCATGAACTAAAATAGTTGGAAGCGCTTCTTGCAGGAAGTGAAAGCTCGAATGGGGAGGTACCACTACGAAGAAGAAGAAGGATGGCTTATTTTCAACATGAAAAATGTATTGTTATTTAAGAATAATATTCAATAACAAATGTTAAATTTTTTTTCTTTGTTATTCCAATTTAGATTTTTAAATAATTTTGTAGATCAGTGTTTAGTTGTATTTACATTTGCCTTATTTTTGTCTATATTTAGTGCTTTAAAGTTTATGAATTGCTCTATTTTCAAGTTTAAGGTCAGTCAGGGGGGAATGCTGCTCAACAGGAGTACTCTTGGAGGCTAGCATTCTTTGGGGAGTTCCGTCCCCACGTACCCGAGGAAATTCCCGCAGGGGGAATGCCAGTCGACAAGAACACTCTTGGAGGCAAGCATTCTTTGCGGAGCGCCACCCGCACAGACCCGAAGATATGGGGGGTGCCGTGAGGTTCCCTCCTGAGATGACAGGTAACGACCCTGATTGGATCTGGACCACGCTTTGGACAACGAACTGTAATTGATGCTTTGGGCTGGCGGATATGATGGTTTCAACCTAGTTGCTTTGCCCGGTAGCACCGAGGTGACACTCGTGTGTGAACGGCTCCAATTCAACTATCATACCGTCTCGGTCCCGATAAAGCCTTGGCAGACCTCGGAGTACATTCGAAGTTCGCACCATCGGATTGGTGGTGTAGGTTCGGTTGAGACGGACTCCCGATTAGCGCTCGTCGGGCTCTGAGCACTTGTCCCCATAAGGGCTTGTGCCAACCCTCGCATGGCCTCCCTGCTCTGCAAAGATAACAATGGGACCAAAAAGGCAACTACGCACACGAACGGAGATAGTGGCTCCGAGGGGGGACCCAATAAAACTGGAGCAACCAAAAAAATATATAAACAAGTTAAGTAAGCAGGAGAGTGCTCCTACCAGAAGGTCTTTGTAAACAACCTAGGGTTAAAAATATGTTTTCTAATGGCGTGAATTGATAATTTGAATTATTCGTCCAATACTTGGATATGAAAACGTTCAAATTTATGCAAAAGACGCACAGTTTCTTTCATAAGCACAGTGTTGCCGCCATTTTGACCCAGCTTAACTGATTTTTCTGAATGCTCGGCCGATTGAACATATTCAAGTTAATCACTATTCCTGAAATTTTCATGAAAATTGAAAGAAAATAAAAGTGCCTAAGTCAATTTAAATATATATAGGGTTTTCCAATAAGAGGTGTTATTTTGAATAGATCTTGTGATTTAACACCTTGCGACTTCTCCCCTTGGGGTCACGTGAAAAAGAAGGCCTACGCCAATAGCCCAGCGTAGATTCAAGACCTTAAAGATAAATTCGTGAGGCTATCGAGGACATAGGGCAGCCACTTTGCGATTTGGTTATGGAAAATTTCATGAAGAGGATATAGTCCTGTAAGCGTGTCGTAGTGGTTATTTGCCCAATGTTAGTTATTGCTATTAACGGCATATCTTTTCCTTTATAATGAAATAAAAATCCGATCATTTGTATCAAAAAATTGCATTTTTCTTTTAATATCAAAATAACACCTCTTATTGGAAAACCCTATATCAAGCATAAACACGTGTTATTGTTGTTGCAATTCCATACAGTTGAAATGGCTATAACTCACTTCATTATGATTCGATTTCAATTAAATTTTGTATACGTATATAACTTATATCAGTCTATATAACTGCAACTGCAAAGTTTCAAGAAGTTTAAAGGTGCCGTTTTGATTTTATGGGCAAAAAAGGAAAATCTACAAATCATACTATTATTAACAAAGTTGAGTGAATTTTGATTTCTAAGGTATTTGTTGCCCTTGTACTCATAAAGGCCCATGTTTGTGATAATTTTTAGATTTTTCGGCTGAAAGGTGTCCAATCGCGAAGGGGGGGGGGGGGGGGGACACAAATTTTTGGTACATTTTGCCTTCCCCTGGACCCCCTAATTCATAAAATGATTTTTTTATTTCAGATTCTAAAAGTTCTAATCAAGACCATTCATTTGATACCCCACTCGACTACCTTTGATTAAAAAAAAATTTTAAGGGCCAATTCGTTATTCGGGGGGACCCCCTTTAAAATTTCTTTAAATTTTTGTTAAGACCTTAACTTTTGAGAGACCATCACTTCTAACCTTTTCACAAAGTTTGAGCATTCTAGCCTCTATAGTTTCTGAGGAAATCAGCTGTGACGCACAGACAGACGGACAGACGGACGGACAGACGGACAAACAGGTCGCGAAACTAGTAGGTCTTTGTAAAAAAAATTTTTAACAAAGACCTAAAAGGATAAAAAAAACTCAAAAAAAAAATGCAAAAATAATAATGACGAAGCAACCAGCGGTTGCAGCCACGACGTTAACAGTACATCGAGAGCGGTACTAACCATGACAAAAACGACGAAAAATACAATGACAGTGAAGATGGACGTAAAACGGAGATTAGCAGACGGTCTGGTCTAGACTGAGATTTCTGCGGCGTTCGAGCACAGCAAAAAATTATGCGAGCGCCAGAGTGTCCTATGAAGGAAAAGCGGGAAACTCTGCAGGATGCTTCAGGTGTTCGAGCGGTGGAAGATAATATAAAGAACATCGAATATTCGATGGTCACTGCTGCAATCGTTACCAAAGCGACCGATGCAAGGGTCGTAAATCCCGACATAATAAAGAATCACCCTGAAGCCAACGAGGAGGTTACGGCAGGAAAAGGAAAGAGCAACAAGGCAAATAAAACGACGTTGTGTGAATGCATCGCCAACGTCGAAAATGTGTGCTGTATTCGGAAACGGAAAGCGATAACCTCTTCCCAGGATGGTTGCAAAGTATAATTTCCCCCCGCGACACGAAGAAGAAAGGCTATTCCGAAAAGCGGGAGATGTTCTGAAAAGAAAACAATCTGCATGCGGCTCCCCAAAAATCAGCAAAGCAGTAAAGATTGGGCTCCTTGAACTAGAGAAGCCCCTGGACCGCATCGGGCATTATTGGAGGAGCTGGTTAAGGGCCAAAGACGAGTAGAAGACTAAAGAAGCGCTGAGGGCGAAATCTAAAGGCGATATGCAGATAGCTCCACCAGTAAAAATTAATAAAAGAATTGCGTCTAGCCCAATCGACGGAGATCGGGATAGAAGAAGGAAGGAAGAGGCACTTGATGGGCACGGAGCACCAAATCACAGGTTTTAGACAGTGGTTTCAAAAGGAGCGAAGAAAGCCGCAAAGAAACTCCTTCAAAAAGTGCCAGAAAGAAAAGTTCACACGAACGCCCAACAAGAAAAAGGACCTGATGCAAAACAGGAGAGGCAGAAGCCCCGACAAAAACTCCGGCAGCAGGCACTGTTCGTAAAATGCCAAGATGGTTGATCCTACACGGAGGTGCTGTGGGACATCAGAGGAAACGTAAGGTCCGAAGACACTAACGATGCTATGAAAGCAGTACGACCAACGCGGTCGGGCCACATACTGATCGAATTCGGAGCAGAGGCCGAGAATAGGGAAGCATTCTGAAACGCAGTGAAGAAAGTCCTCAGTAAAAGCACAGCTATAGCTTCGCTCGAGCCGATGCCAACGATCGAAATAAGAGACAATGACTGCGTCATAGATCTGGTCGAGGTAGGAGAGGCCATCAAAAGGGAGTTCCCTAGCGTGGGTGGAATCAAGGCGAGGCTGACACCAGAAGACCATAGGGGACAACGCAAGGCCATAGTTGACTTGACCGAAAAGGACGCCGAACAATTTCTGAACAAGGGCAAAGTACAAATAGGGTGGATTGTCTGTAGGATATGGCGAAAAGCAACGCCTCTTCAATGTTTCAAATGCCTTGGCTATAGTCACACCGCACAAGTATGTAAAGAACCCAATAGGAGTTCTCGATGTTACAAATGCGGTGAAATGGGATATAAAAGAAAGGAGTGTACGAAGGAAGCACATTGTATTCTTTGCAGGGATGCTAATTCAAGAGCCGATTTTGGACACTCCTTGGGATCAGGAAAATGCCGGGTGTTCCAAGAAGCCCTAGCCAAGGCAAAATCAGAACCTCGATGACCCGCATCCTGCAGCTAAACCTAAACCGCAGTTCAACCGCCCAATATCGCTTGAGCAGTTTGCGAGGGACATGAAAGCCGACTTCTTGCTGCTGAGTGAGCAACATCATGATAAAAGTTCAGCATCATGGTATTCTGATGAAACTGGCACTGCCGCCATCTGGGTAAGAAATAGTGATTTCTAGGTGGACAGCTGTGAACGAGGAGATGGTTTCGTGTGGGTTCGGTGCTCAGGGACCACCTTCTTTAGTGTGTACCTAACGCCGAACGAATCGATATCAGCTTTCCAAGCCATGCTTCAGGCTTTGGAGGGTGCTGTTTCGAACGCTGACGGGAACGTGCTCGTTGGGGGAGACTTCAACACGAAAGTAATCGAATGGGGCATGCCTCATACAGATCCGCGGAAAAAACGAGTCCTAGAAATGGTGGCCAGGATGGTGCTCGTCATACTATACACTGGCAATACGCCAACCTTCCACCGCATTGGCTGCGAAGGAACCATACCGGACATAACATTTACCTCGGAGTCTTTAGTACGGAGGATACACAATTGGAGAGTAGTAGAGGACTACTCAGCCAGCGATCATCAGTAAATTCTGCTTGAGATGAACGATGTTGTCTCCCGACGTCCGTGCTCTCGGCTTTCTACAACTGGCTGGAACATCGGAAGGATGAACATCGAGAGGTTCGTCGATGTTTTCACACCAGGTGTCCCGCAGCAGGGAACTTCGGAGGGGATGGAAGAACTGGCAGCTCAAGACGTGGTGAATTCTACTATGAGCATCATCACGACTGCTTGCTGCGCTTCTATGCCCCGCTGAAAACCTCGGCACGACAAGCCCCCAGTATACTGGTGGTTAGCTGAAATCACTGAAAAGCGAAGGGAGTGTCGTAAGCTTTAGCGTGAGGCTCAACGAGCACGGAGCCGGGATGAGGCAACCGACCGGGTGGCAGCATATAAGTCGGCCAGGAAATGCCTTCGCAAACTGATCAACAACAGCAAGGCTCGCTGCTGGCAAGACCTAGTGGACAATGTGAATAAGGATCCGTGGGGCCTTGGCTACAAGCTAGTTCTACGGAAGCTTGGTGCCCTAGGGAAACCTTGTATACATGACGTGGAAAAGATGGATGAGATAGCGCGGGCACTCTTCCCCACCCATCCCGTTGGTGTTGACGCTACCCATGGTGAAACAGCAGTCGAGTGTCCACTCTTCACACAGCCGGAACTGGGAAAGGCAGTCCTTTCGTTGAAAGCGAGGAAGGCTCCAGGTCCAGATGTGGTTCCAGCTGAGGTGTTGCGGCTTGTCTATCACCATTGTCCTGACTTGCTGCTCAGCACATTCAACGCTTGCCTTAGAGACGGGGTTTTCCCGGTACGATGGAAGGTGGCGAGGCTCGTGCTGATCAGCAAGGGGAAGGGAAATCCCGAATCACCGTCTGCATACCGCCCGTTATGCATGCTACACGGCTGGGAAAGTGCTAGAGAAACTCATGAAGGGAAGACTCACTGACGCGATTTGTGGTGCTGGGGATCTATCTACTCGACATTATGGCTTTAGAGCAGGACGCTTTACAATTGATGCGATTGCAGAGGTGGTGAGCGTGGTCCAAAGGTTAGAGGCATATAGTCACACCAAGCGACGGATCGTCCTGTTGGTGACACTTGACATCAGGAATGCCTTCAACTTCGCTAGATGAGGGGATATTCTGGATACGCTGAAAAACTATTTTCAAGTTCCAGAATATCGAATGCGGCTTTTGAGGGACTACCTAAAGGATCAAAGCCTGGTCCACAATACGACACAGGGCCAACGAAGGATGGAAATTACATCGGGTGTTGCCCAGGGATCTTTCTTTGGTCTGGACCTATGGAGCATGTCTTACGACGGGCTACTGAGACTGGAGATGCCAGATGAGTCGTGCTTGGTCGGCTATGCAGATGATGTTGTGACTCTTGTCGGTGGACGCACCATTGAACAGGCGCAACTTAGGCTAGGTATGCTAATTCGCCGAGTGAGGGACTTGGTGACTGCTCGCGGGTTCAGTTTAGCACTGGAGCAAACCGAGGTGGTCATCTAGACAAAAAAGAGAATCCCTAGAGTAAGGATGATCAGTATTGGCTACTTACGAACCGAATCCAAGTCATCACTAAAGTACCTGGGGCTACTGATCGACTCGAAGATGAGTTTCTCTGAGCAAATCAGGGCAACGGCTGAGAAGGCTGTTTCAGGAATATAGGATCTGAGTCACCTTATGGTCAACGTAGGGGGAGCCAGCCCATCAAGAAGACGCCTCTTGATGTGTGCTGTAGAGTCGGTGCTACTGTACGGAGCAGAGGTATGGGGCGACGCTCTTAGCAAGGAGGTATACCAAAAACGTTTGGCACAGGTACAGAGAAGAGGAGCACTGAGGATTGTCTCTTCGTATCCGACAGTCTTTGACTCGGCGGTGAGAGTTATTGCAGGCGTGATACCTGTCGCCTTCCTTGTTAGAGAGCGTCGCACTATTTACCTGCACCGAAAAGAGGATGCGAGGGAGATGGTTGTCTGCGAGGAGAGACAACGCTCGCTCAACGATTGGGAGCAGTCTTGGGTGAATTGCACGAAGGGAAGGTGGACTGCGCGCCTCATCTTGAATGTGAGACCGTGGCTGAATCGAAGGCATGGTGAGACTGACTACTATCTGACCGAGCTTTTGAGCGGGCATGGGTGTTTTCAGTCTTACTCGCACAAGATTGGTAAGTCACGGTCTCCCGATTGTCGGTTTTACCCAGGAGAGGAGGACAATGCCTGCCACACATTTTTTGCGTGTACAAAATGGGTCAGGCTGCAAAGGGAACTCTACAGGGTGACGGGAGAGCTCACCTCGGATAATACAGTTGCGGTGATGGTCAAATCGATTGACTTACTAGGAGAAGATTGGCAAACTGAGGTCCGGTGATTGTCGGTATTGCCCAGGAGAGGAAGACAATGCCTGCCACATATTTTTTGCGTGCAATAAATGGGTCAGGCTGTGAAGTAACCTCTACAGGGAGACGAGAGAGCTCACCCCAGATAGTATAGTCGCAATGATGCTCGTATCGGTTGACAAATGGAACCAGGTGGCACATTATGCTCGGGCAGTCCTAAAATATAAAGAGGACTCATAGCAGCCGGGGGCGTTTGGGCTTCAGGTTCGCTTGTCTGGCACTTCCTCTTTCCCTCTCCCCTCCCGCTAGAAAAGGGATCTCCAGCTTAAGGGCGCCTCACGACGTAAAAAAACGAGACCTGGCCCGATCTAATGTACCAAATGGTTCCAGGCTAGGTTCTCAGGTTGACATGGGAGGTGTTTAGTGGGTAGTCCAGTCGCCTTCTTGCGAGCATGGAAGTCCCACGGTCTGTACATAAATGGCATTCACCTCTGTGCCACAGAAAAAGTCAGTAGTTGTATCTTTGTTTCATTCACGCTCAAGATTTTCAAATGTTTTATGCCATCAGCCGGTAATAACATGTTGCTTATAAAAACACCGAATCCAATTTCTTCATTTTAAACTGTCTCCCTTCAAAGATATGTTCAATCTTCCGTCACACTTTAAAATAAGCAATAATTTTAAAAATTTTATTTTTGATGTAGATGTTACAAAATATAGAAAAAAATAGAAGAAGAGGCTTTTGAGGAATGATGTGGTTAGTTGCACTAACCACCATGACTATTGAAACAAACAAATGGGTTATAAATTAAAGCTTTTTTATTGATTTTATACAGAAGTACAATTCAATACTAACGTAAAAATATATATATATATATATATATATATATATATATATATATATATATATATATATATATATATATATATATATATATATATATATGTGCATTGATAAATCCATTTCGTAGTTGAGTAGAAAATTACCTTTTGTGAAAGTATGGAAAACATATTTACCCTTTGCGCATGCATAGTGGGACTTTACATGTATTGCTCTGCCATATAGTAAGCACTGGAGACATTTTAGTGCTACATTTGCAGCATCTCCTTGAAGTGCTTTTCTCAGGTTGATGGTAACTGGATTCTAAATGGATTTCTTCAAGAACTATAGGCTTGTATCATTTTGTAAGAGCTGGCCGTGGAAAAGAATCCTCGGAGCTGTGGTTTCTGTTTACTGATTGTCACTTCTACTTGTTCTTAGCATATGCTGGCGCTAAAAGGCCCTGGCGTCTGAATTTATTAGATTCAGGGTACATAGGTGTGGGTGTAAAGATGACTGCAGCCCTTTGTAAATGAAACAAACGTTAACGACAGGACAATCAAGAAACTGACAGAAAATCCTGTGCCACCACTTTTAGGATTTTCTGTCATATCTGAATAACTCCCGTTTGGTTGATCAATTTGTCAACATAATTCATATACGCGTTGTAATCTTTGACGGCTTCTGGCAGGATACTTCAACGCTAGTTCCATCTTGCTCTCTACGATTAACTTTGCAGACATTTCTAGGATCATGAAAATGTGATAAAATAAATACGGATCACTTGTCCTTCCATTTCAGCACATTTATTTTTGCGTCGCAAATCCGGGTATCACTTTCTCCCCTTTGTAACTGCTTATAGTCCTTCAATGTTGGTAAAAACTTTCAGGTTGAAATAAGAGCAAAGCTAAAGAAAACACATAAAATATTCATATGGAAACAAAATTTTTTATTCAGTATAAAGATTAAACCTTGCCATTATACGTGAAATACAACATTATTCAAATGTCTTCCACGGGACCTGTTACAGGCCTCAATCCTTTTGAGGTAGTTTTCAATGACTTTTCAGCACATTTCCGGCAATATCTCGGCCATGACTTCACGAACATTGAATTTCAATTGCTCAAGATTTTGAGGATTGTTTGCGTAAACACAATCTTTCACATAGCCCTATAAAAAGAAATCCAAGGGTGTTAGATCGCAGGATCTTGCAAGCCAATTGACATCACTCAATCTCGAAATTACGCATCCTGGAAATTTCTCTTGCAAAAGTGCTCGATTAGCCTATGTTGTGTGGCTTGTGACTCCGTCCTGTTGAAACCACATGTTTTCCAGATCATAATCTTCAATTTCTCTCCAAAAATAATCGGTTAAAATCCGTCCATAGCGGTCAGAATTGACTGTAATGGCTTTTCCTTGATCGTTTTAAAAAAAATACGGGCCAATAACACCACCAGACCATAATGCACGCCAAAAAGTCAATTTTTCCGGATGCAAAGGCCTTTTTGCGATCACTTGAGGATTTTGAGAGCCCCGTTTGCGGCAATTCTGTTTATTTACGTAACCACTGAGCGAAAAATGAGCCTCATCACTAAAGAAGATTTTGTTCGAAAAATCGTTATCAATGGCTTGTTGTTCAATCACCCAATTCGCATACATTCTGCGTTGTGTATGGTCTTGAGGCTTAACTTCTTGAGTGAGTTGGATTTTGTACAGATGGAGATGCAAATCCAAATGCAAAATCCGCCACAATGAGCCGTAAGACAAGCCCAAATGTTGTGCAAGTCGAGGAATAAACAAATTTGGGTTTTCCTCCGCACTTTGAGCAACGACAGCGATATTTTCAGCAGAACGAATGTTGTGATGATGCACAGGCCTTGCAATATCAATAACCGATCCAATCTCTTCAAATTTTCTCACTGTGCTCGAAATTGTTTGCTTTGTAGGTCGATTATGTCGACCGTAATTGGCTCGTAAAGCCTTAAATGTTGATACAGCAGAATCACCATTTTTATATTAAAATTTAATAACTTTAACGCACTTTTCCATATTTTATATTTCTAAATGGCAAACCTTCAACTTAAAAAAAACACGCTTTGAATCATTTAATTTTAACAAATGTCAAATGGCAGGGTTATACTTTCCCAACTACGAAATGGATAACCCTGTATTTATCTAAAATATTTCGGTACAGAATTGTAATTCTTTCAAGGACTCTATAGATATCAACAGTTCAATATATCATTACTACCGGAATAATCAAAAAATTAATTCGAAATGAAGTATAAATACAATTCATCAATATTTAGAGGGGAAATTTCAAGATGCTTTGCTCTTCCGCATTCATTCTTTGCTTACTGATGAACTTAATACAGGGTCCTTCTTACATCCTTAGGCGTTGCACCTAGGATTTAGAAAATTCCCCCAAGAAATAATGATTGAGTGATTGCAAATTATAGAGTTGATTCATTACTTTTTACTTAATGTTATGCATTATATGCACAGAAATCTAAAATTAGTGATTTCCATACTAAAGACCGGCAAGAATTGCAATCTAAAACGAGGATACTTTTCCTTCTATAACTGATCATAACTTTAAAGATGAACACGAAAATGCATAGTCGAGTTTTCATTGAACTATAGGGTATAATTTTCATGAAACTTTCATGGAAATTCTGTGCCGTGGTACAGTTAAGAAGGATCTTTTTGAGTCAATTTTTTGCGATTGATAGCGGAGTTAACTTTATGTTTATATATATATATATATATATATATATATGCATACTATATATCTATACATATAAGTATATATATATATATATATATATATATATATATATATATATATATATATATATATATAAATATATGTATATATATATATATATATATATATGTATATATATATATACATATATATATATATGTGTGTATATATATATATATATATATATATATATATCCATTTATACATGTATATATATATGCACATATATAGATGTACATATATATATATATATATATATATATATATATATATATATATATCCATTTATACATGTATATATATATGCACATATATAGATGTACATATATATATATATATATATATATATATATATATATATATATATATATATATATACTACTACTACTACTATGTCCAAAAAATAAGGTGAAATTTGAATTCGAGCTGCGCGCGTCGAAGGCTTTGGAGAATTATACATTTTTTAGGTTGGTAGTACTGTCAGTGACATCTATGTCAAATTTTACATGTCAAAATATTCATTAGTGTTTGAGGTACGCGCCGTTTTGTGAGCTGCTAAAAGTGAGTTTTACGTGTTTTGCGATGTCGAAATTTGTTGAGTTTGCATTGGAATAAAAAACATTTAGAGAAAAAAGAAAACCGACTTCGAAATGCCCTTAAAAGATGAAATAAATTTTATGGAAGTGGTGCCAAATCAATTTCCGCATTTCAATACAAATACTTCCAACATCTGCACTATTACAAAAGAATCGGGGAAAAAATGATATGGCATTTCAAAGTCGGTTTTCTACTTTTTCTAAAAGTTTTTGTAAGTCTACTTGCAACAGAGTACTTACCAAAATATACTTTGTGATGTTTGTCTTTCAAATTTTTGCAAAATTTCCTCATGACCGTACCATCTAGATCAGTTTCAGCTTTAGTACCTTGCTTTCCTGTATAAAAACGAAAATGTAGGCAGTAACCTGACTGGGCACACATCATCCTGACCTCATACCCACGTTTTATGGGTTTCATAGGCATGTATTATTTTAGAGAGTGCCTGCTTTTGAACTTTATCATGATCTCATCAATTGCAACTCTTTCCGATGGTCGGTAGTGTTGTTCGAAATCAGCCCACATAATATCAAGCAGAGGTCTAATTTTGTAAAGCTTGTCAAAATTTGGACAATTTCTGCTGAGAATTATATGTTGTCATGAGCATGCAAATAATTCAAGAGCCAACTGAACCTTTTGAAGTTCATAAGCCTCAAAACACAGCTATTATGTGAATCTCTGTAGCCCGGTAGTTTTTTCATACCCATCACCATGTTCGAGGCAATAAAAATATTCAGTTCTCCTGTTGTGGTGGGTGCATAAATCTTTTCTAATTGTGTGGCGTAAAGATTTGTTTGGAAATAAATCATGTCCTGCATATCCTTTGTCCAAAAAAGGCTGAACAGTAGAAGCGGTGTAATATCCCCCATACAAATTATGTGATCGGATATGCCCACAGTTTCACTTAGCTCACCAAGTATGCCCATTCTATAGTTTTTCCTCAATTTCGGGACTATTGTACCCTGTCTAGTGGAATATGAAGTGCTGGGCCCTATAGGATCTGGACTTGCACATCAAAGGGAGGTCAATATCTGAATCGTAGTTCTCAAAAGTTGGTGGTTGAACTTCTCCAATCGTATCACCTAATGCCAGATGATCTGGCTGCACATCCATATTTTCTTGATCCTCCTCATCACTGCAGATACTCTCATCACCCGAAGGTATGTCTTCCAGTAAGTATTCTAATATTTCTTTTTCATTTAGGGAGCGCGACATACTTTAACACACACAAAAAATTCCTTAAAGTAACTTACATTATTTACATGCCAACTGTCGCCATAAACTTGCTGTATTCGTGGTGGTTAGCTTACAAAACCACCATGTTTTTTTTTCTGATAACGCACAAAAGTAATATTCTTTTTATGTGAACACGTATAAAATAGATCTAAGGAAATACACTGAATAAAATTCATTGAAAAAAAGCTTACTTGCTCGTTTCATTTTTTTTACTACACTCAAATTCAAATACGTTAGCACAATAAAAAATTGAACACAAATGAACTGTCATTCATTCGAAACACGGCGGTATAGCTGCAATATGTCAAGCATGGCTTGTAAATTTGAATGCACGATCACAAGATGTCGTGAATATTAACACAAAAAATCAGAAAAAGGTCACACTACCCACCAAGACGGAAAGTGTTAACGGGGCAAATATATTTGGATCTTGGTGGTATTACTATGCATTGTTCTTATTGGTTTTGACTCCATTTTATGGGTAATGTATAGTCTTCTTTATTTTTACAGAAGGTGATAGTAAAGGTCTTGCAGCTAATCTTACAAGGATCACTTTTTAGGAGACTACGGCCTAAAATTCCTTCTCTATTAATAGTAAAGTCTGATAAAACTACATGAAAGTCATGCTTGACATTTGGTCCTGCAATCCTCAAAGTTAATGTTGTTTTACCTATCCTAGGAATTCCTTCATCAGTAATATTAAATCTTTACTAATATTGAGGTCATCACCAAGTGCATTTTCTGTGCAGATAAATATATCTGCGCCTGTATCAATGAAAAGAGTAGGGCATCTCCTTATGATTTGACAGTTCACTTGGATGTGAATTTTTTTCGGGCATCATTGGTTTTATTTATTTGTTTATGCTCACTGGAGACAAATCCATTTTGAATCTTTTTCAGACGCTCTAACTCCAGGGTTTAATGGCTTCCTTGGTAAGTATTGCCGTTATAGTCTCTTCGATTTTGGCTACTCTGAGCATAAACATCAATGTGGTTATTCTGTTTATTTGTATTCTTCTGTCGTGTCGGGTTATAAATTTGTTCAGTACTATTATTGCTATATGTTATACTATATATAATTTGGTTTTCGATGTTGGTTGCATTCATTGTTACATGTCTGATTGAATTTTCGTCTTGCATTGTCATAATTGAACTGATATCGGCTTCCAGACTGTTGATATTGATTATTTTGCTCGTTTTGATTATAACTTTATCTTGGGGCATAATTGTTTCTGTAATTGTAATTAATACTATTTTGATTTTCGAAATTTATGGGCCTCGTTTTGATTTAGTACTTATTATTTGTTTCAGCGGGTTTTTCTGATTCAGAACGATCGGATAATATTCAACAAAGCTATGGTGATTGAGTATTTTTGTTACAGCAACAACAAAACATGGCTATGGACTAATCTGCGCTTCCAATCGACTCTGAAACAACGAAATTATTAGGATTGGCCTGAAAAGATCAGGCAGGATATATATCGGTAATCGTAAAACAAAATGTTGGCCGTTTTAAATGAAAATATAATTAACTCTTGATGAAAACCTACATTTTAAGGTAGATAGAAACGTGAAGCATTTTTCTGTTTGCACTCTGCCCTGATTATATTTTAAGCCCATTTAAGCTCCTAGTAAAGAGATTTCTTCTTCTTCTTCGTAGCACTACAGCCCCTCTCGGGCCGTTACTTCCTGCAAATAACGCACCCAACTGTCTTGGTCCATTGAACGTGTCCTTCAATGTCAAAGTCCGAGCAGCGATGAACTTTCTTCAAGTTAAGAGATTTGCTTGCACTTTTAATCCACTAAAAGACAGATGGTGAATGAGAACTTTATGAAAATTTCATCATCTTATATACTAACTTTACCTACCAGGATATCATTTTACTTATATCTAACAGCTTACATATTTTAACATTAAATTTAAATTGTTGATTCAATAATAATGGCGCCACTAAAATTTGCTCCATACTTACATTACATTTTAGCACGAGAATCCGCCATTTTTGACGTTTAACATTTAACATTTGTTTAATAAGTCAATCTATGTATCACTTAATACTAGAGCACGCTAGATGATAGGAGCACTTGAATAAGCAAGGAGCGGGTTTCGTCCACAGCAGCACCAAGTAGCAAACATCTCCCGTAATTTCAGCACATCTGAGGTGACACCTCACAAAACGATTTCTGTAGATCCACATGCTAGCTAATCTAATCTGGAGGTCAAAACAGGAATCCTTACCACTGTGGCAATAGACAAACCTATGGTTTGCTGGAACTACTGAAAGCCTGACCACAGGTTTCTGCTTGCCCTATGGAATCAATAGTTTTCGACTATTACTGTGGTAAGGCAGATACTTAATCTCTGGATTGCAAGGATTGCTCAAAATCAAAAAATTGAAAATCAACTGTTTAGCCCATCAGGAAGCACTCACGACCAGCTGTACTTTTCGCAGACCTTGCAAGCCCAGCTTCCTCACTAGAGTGGACTCAAAACCAAATTTCACTGCAGATTTAGTACTCGATGGTATCCACTTCCTCCACAAATTCTTATGCAGTTGTATTACCTTATGACTTGACAAGCAATTTTTGCAGAAGAGAATGAGCCTATATATTCTCGGATATAGAAGTGGTGAGCACGATGGATGCGGAATTTCTCGTGGAAGGTACGCCATCCCTGAAAAGTTCTTAGAAGAGTGAATATTCAAAAACCGGCCCACAATGATATTTATCCTTATGCTTTGATAGAGATCCTTGATAGCAATAAGCTTGGCTACATTAGCGCAAGTCATCATCACTTATGGCGTGACAGCCATAGCCGAGCCTTGGTGTCCAAAATCAATCTCCGCCAATTACCATGGTTATGCGACCTGCCTTCTCGGATTCGCTCGTCAGCGGCAATTTTCACTTCCATATAACAACATACGTTTGAAAAGTGATTTGTAAATACAGGGCTTATTTCATCTGTGCACAACTTTGGACCTAAAAATGGGAAGTACGGACTAATAGGCTTCATATGCGGCACTTATGGGGTGTCCAATCTCATCCTTCTTGGCACCTCTTCTATTCAGGTTGGCTCTAAGGTAGATGAAGTGATCCATACTAGGACCAGAAATGCTCCTTTGGCATCTGAGATTGAGCTTGCCATAAAATTGACCTCATCAGCACACATTACCAATTGTGTGGGCTTGAATATCAGTGTACCAGAGATTTCAGATAACTTCTTCCTGATGACGTTTTCTAGTACAATATTAATGAGAAATGAGGCAAGTCCATCCCTTTATTTTAACTGATTATACTATGAAGCTATCCGTTAGTTCATTGTTTGTCTTGACTTGTGACTCTGTGTTGAACGCCGTGACTATGACCATACCATTTGGTGGGGTGCCAAAGTCAAGCATTATTTTATACAGGGCATTCCTGTAGACACTGACATCTGCTTGCTTGAAGTCTAAAAAGAGTTGATGCCGATTGATGCTATATTCCTTTGTAAGCTCCCTGATACTCTCCTGTAAAAGTTCCATAGTACGGCCTTAACTTTCCTTCTTCGGTTTCAGAGATCACTTTATAAGACGTACACAGTAGAGCACTTAACTTGTCCCCCTTTTTGAGAATAAGACATAAATTAAAAATAGATGGCTGCAATACTTCCAGAAGTTATGCACTGTGTTCCCAACAATGTTCATAGCTTCAGTCAACATTCCAAATAAAAAATTAGAGGTGTCAGCTTCATCACCTACTAGAGACAATATACAGACAGTGGCACGTGATGTTGGGAAAATAAGGCTCCTGGAATAGATGTCATACCAGCAGAACTATTCAAGAGTGGGAAGTCTTCATTTAAGTAACCTTTTCTATTGACTAATATGCAGAAGATGGTCAGAGGAGTAGTCACTGGCGAAAAAGTATATTTTCTGTACACAATAAGGGAGACAAGTGAAGGTATGAAATTTGGAGAGGCATCGCTTTGCTGTGTACGTCATATAAAGTGGTCCCCAAAATCTTAGCAACAAACTTAGGGCCATAGAATATAAGTGTTATGGAACAGTATCAGAGAGGTTTTCAAAATGGATGGTGTACAATTGACCAAACATTCTCCACTAAGCAGTTGCTCGAAAAGTGCTGGGAATATATCATCGACGTGTAGCAACATTTTGTAGACTACAAGCAAGCATACGATAGTGTCACAGAAAAGCACTGTAGAAAATAAAGCTTGACTTTGGCGTCCCAACAAAACGAATCTGCATGGTCAAAGTCACGATGCAAAACACAGAGTCCTAGGACGAGATGAATCACGAACTAATGGACAACTTCATAATAGAAATAGTCTTAAAACAAGGGGATAAGCTTTGTCCAATGATCTTTGATATTGCACTGGAATACGTCATCAGGTAAAATTTTTGGCACACTTCTATTGTAGCACGTTCAATCTCGAATGCCAAAGGAGCATTTCTGAGCCTATAGTCTGAAGCAAACCAAATTGGCCTACAAGTTATTGAAACCAAAACTAAATTCATGACTGAAACCAGAAATCTGAATGTAAGATACTTCAACCTTTAGATTATGGATAATTTGGAGCTAACCTGAGGTTAGATACCACACACATGCCTCAAATAAAGCTTGTAACACCGTATTCTCCATTCTTAGGTCCAGAGTTACAAACCACTAGCCAAATCTTTGCTGTTATATGGATGTGAAACATGAGCCCTGACGAGCAGATCCAGAAAGGCAGTTGACATATTTGAACACAATGCTCCGAAAAAATCTAAGGCCCAGTGCAAAATATCAAGCTTACTGATTTTAATTGCGATGCATTTTTTGAGTGTTGACGTTTCGTGCGTTTGGTTGATTTTTAAGTTGGGACTAGGCTCAACTTTTCTACAAGGAAACTATATATTGCTTGAGATTATTTCTCATCACAATGTTCAAAATCGTATTGCGTTTGGTTCTTTATGACAAAAACAGATAAAGAAATTAAAACAAACAAAAACTAATTTCATAGCGATTAAGAATAACTATCATCCCGGGTAGATTTTTTCCCGTAATTATTTGACTTGAACAGATATGTGCCGTTGTTAGTCATTTGAATAAGTTTTAAGAAAATTGTTCGCTTTAATTTATAATTATTTTTTCAGCCATCAGTTACTCCATGTTTTTGTATTTCGATTGAAGAAAATAAACTTGAATTAGGTAAAATTGGATAGAAAACATAATAAGCAATATGAATTACTAATTTAAAATAAGAACATTCCGCCTGCTCCCATATAAACTCTCACTGGGAATGTGACTTTCGTCGATAGAACCATCATTCACTACAAAATCGGCTGATGCTGATTGAGATGTCCTGGTGATGTTATATGACCCACGTTGCTAGTCAGTTGGGTTGGAAGATAGCCGAGTAGATGGCCGTGAATTGAAAATAGCTTTGATTGCAGCTGCTAAAGTGGATATGTCGTCACTAGTTACTTGGATGTTGTGCAAGGACGTTGGAAGCAATTGCTTTGCAAAATTTATGGCGGTCTCCTATAATTAGCCTAAATGTTAAAATCTCGGAGGAATGAAGTTGAAGTCAATGCCCTTTGGTCAGCAGAACCTAGTAATAGATTCAGTGCTGTTACCCAAATACAGAATATTGTGTGGTTCACGAAGCTGATTGCAGGGCCCCACAAAGTTCGTGGCGTTGTCGCAGTATATCGTTTTGGAATTACGTCCCCAGCTTCTTCTTCTCCGTAGCACTACAGCCCCTCTCAGTCCTTCACCACCTGCACCAAGCACCTCCAGCTGTCTCAGTCCATTGACCATGTCCTCAAATTACGAAATCCGAGCAGCAATGAATTGTCTTCGTCAATTGAGTCAAACCAGCGTTTTCTCGGTCTCTCGACAAGCTGCCTCCCTTCGATTTTCCCGGCGAACGCCTTTTTGGGGTGTTCATTGTTCGTCCATACGATTCATGTGGGCAGTAAATTGCAGCTTCCGCAGCCTTACAATCGTTGAGACCTCCGGCTAATCGAAAATTTCATACAGCTCATAGTTGTGTCTAATTCGCCATTGGTCCCCATCTAACTTGTCTCCTATCAGACTTATGTATATACTTGGAGTTTTGCTTTCCGTGTTTGCAATGTTCTTTCAGATTCCCAAGGCTAGATATCATATTTTACTTTCAAGCTGTATTCTTCGGCGTATTCGGTCGCTTTAATTACGAGTTCCCGTTATTTTGGTGCCTGGATACACAAATTTGCCCACATTTTCGATATTGTGTACGCCAATTGCGTTTTTTGGACATCTGAGATAGTTTTCCTCGATTGCGTGACGTGCTTTGTTTTATTCTCATTGATTAGTAGCCTTTCTAGTTTTGCTTCGCTGTCGAGTTTTGGGAAAAGTTCTTCGGCGGTTGTGAACGACTTTGTCAAAATATTGATATAGTCTGCGTGAGCTACTACTTGGCTCGACTTGTATAATAGCATACCACTTGTATCGAACGGTAACTTTCTGATGAAAAATTCCAGCGCCAAATTGAATAGCAATTGGCCCCTGTTTTAATCCGATATTTTTGTTAAAGGCATTGGTGTGTTGATTATTGATGCGAACTTAGGAGGTCATCGACGTCATTGTCATTTTGGTAAGACTGAGTAATTTGGCTGGGATGCCAAATCAAAGCATTATTTGGTACAGTATGTTACGATCAATGCTGTTGTGTACTTTTTTAAAGTCCACGAAAATCTGGTGTATATCGATGCTGAACTCCCACCATTACTCAAGCCCCTGCTTGATAGTGAACAATTGGCCTATTGTCGACCTACCTACTCTAAAACCACCTTGATACACCCGAATAATAATGTTATCGTATGATCCGTTTCTATTTGCTAAGATCTTTGAAAATATTATATACGCTGTACACAGCAGTGATATGTCTCTATAGTTTTCGCACTGTAGCTTGTCATTTTTTTTGGATAGGGAATATTGATTGGCTCCACACTTTTGGCATACGTTCTTGTTGCCAAATGTGCCGGATAACTTTGTGAATAGCTTTATGAACACTGTTGCAACCATATTTGATGAGTTCCACTGGAGTTTCATCTATACCTGGCACTTAATTATTCTTTTGGGCTTTGATGATGGAACAAACTGCATCCAGAGTAGGTGGAGCTAATGGGAGCTTTCCGGGAATATCTATAAGCTACAATGTTCTAAAGCTGTACGGAGGATTAAGGAGGTTCTCAAAATATGATGCCCATCTTTCCTTAACCCAGTTTTCATCTGTGATGATGTTGCTGATGTCATCATGACAGAGCGTGGTATTGCGCTGATAGACACATTTCAGTACTTTGTTTGCTTGTCTTCTGTTGTTGCTCGCTAGACTTACATTAATGCTTCTCAATCGGTCATCATAGTATTTTCTTTTCTTAATTCCAATTATCTCATTCGCTACTATTTTGAGATTTTCATAATGTTCTCTCCCGCTTAGTTTTCTGAGCCGTATCTTCTTTGTACGCCTGATTTTTTTTGCCTAATGCATTTTAGCACCCATCATCAAATCAATCGTTTCTTCTCCACCACCTCTGATGTGCGATCGTGTGTTCTGCCACGGTCTTAATTGTCGCTTTCACCCATAACTCATTGCTTGTTTTCAAGGTAGAATCAGATAGGATGGGAGCTAGCTGGTTATCGACGGTCTCCGTGAAATTTCTTGGTCCCTGACGCCGTTCGGAGCCCTTCGGCGTCAAATTTCTATAGAGATCTGGTCTGTGCCGAATACGTTTTTGACCTACGACATTGATAAGTTAATTTGGTTACGTAATGATCCGAGTTGCGATAGTCTCCTTGGTATGTCAAGTATGCTCAAGGCCTAACTTTGTTGGATCAATGGTCGATCTGGTTTAATGTGTTGCCATCCGGCAATACCCAGTTCATTTTATGTATTCAATGTGGAAAGCAAGTCAAACGTATGACTAGATTCCTGCTACATGCAAAGTTAATCAAGCGCTGGCCATTGGCATTTGTTTCATCAAGGAGGCTATGTCCTCCAGTCATTCCCCAATGAGATAGCTCATTGTCAACCTTAGCGTTGAAATCACCCAAAATAATTTTTGTGTCACTTGTAGGCAATGAGTCGACTAGTATTTTTAGGTAGCTATAGAACTTTTCCTTAATTTCTTTGTCCTTTTCTTCAGCCGGGGCGTGTATACTTATCAGCCGAATTTGAAAGAATCTCGCTTTTTTAAGGATCGCACACAGCCGTTGGTTGATTGCCTTAAAATCAATAATGTGCGATTTGAGTTCCCTATTCACAACGAAAGCCACTCCGAACTCTCACTGTCTAGTAGGCTTCCCACTTTTGAATATTGTGTGAAATCTCATATCTTGAATATCACTACCAGTCCAATTTGTTTGCTGGATTGCCAATATGTTTTATTTATATTGACTAGCCTGTTGTAAAAGGCCTTTAACCACACAAGGGTAGTTCAGTGAACTGAGATTCCAGGGATTCAATCCTATAGTCCTGTTTTCGGTTGCTGGGTCGTTGCCGTAGATCCAATCCACTCAGAGGGCCTGTTGCAGATTTCAAAACAATGTAGGATTTTACATGGATGGGGAATTGGCCCATTGCCCAGCCTCCATTCCGTTGGCATGGTTATTACTTTCAATTCCGTTATCAGGTGCAGACGACTCGCCTTCACCCTCTCATGTCACCACAAAGGAGATGGGTGTAAGTAGGATTCAGTAGCAGAGCTGCAGGTGTATTTGCAGTTATTGACATTTAGTATCGCATCATTGGGGAACCAGTGAACCGAATGTTCGGCCCTGAGACCATTTACTACCATTTTTTTTTGTGTTTCGGAGGTGAATGCCATTTATGTACAGACCGTGGGACTCCTATGCTCGCAAGAAGGCGACTGGACTACCCACTAAACACCTCCCCTGTCAACCTGAGAACCCAGCCTGGAACCGTTTGACCCATTACTTCGGGCCAGGTGGCGTTTTATTACGCCTTGAGGGGCCTTCTAGCTGGAGGATCCCTTTTCAAGCGGGAGGGGAGAGGGGAAGAGAAAGTACCAGTATTGCGATCCCCCAGCCCCAACGCCCCCGGCTGCTGTGAGTCCCTATTATATTTGAGGACTGCCCGAGCATAATGTGCCACCTGGTTCCATTTGTCAATCGATTTGACCATCACCTCAACTGTATTATCCGAGGTGAGCTCTCCCGTCACCCTGTAGAGTTCCCTTTGCAGCCTGACCCATTTTGTACACGCAAAAAGTGTGTGGCAGGCATTGTCCTCCTCTCCTGGGTAAAACCGACAATCGGAAGACCGTGACTTACCAATCTTGTGCGAGTAAGACTGAAAACACCCATGCCCGCTCAAAAGCTCGGTCAGATAGAAGTCAGTCTCACCATGTCTTCAATTTAGCCACGGTCTCACGTCCAAGATGAGGCACGAGTCCACCTTTCCTTCGTGCAATTCACCCAAGACTGCTGCCAATCGTTGAGCGAGCGCTGTCTCTCCTCGCGGACAACCATCTCCCTCGCATCCTCGTTTCGGCGCAGGTAAATAGCGCGGCGCTCTTGCAAGGAGGGTGACAGGCATCATGCATGCAATAAATCCCACCACCGGATCAGACACTGCCGGATACTAAGACGCAAATCTCAGTGCTCCTCTTCTCTGTACCTGTGTCAAACATTTTTGGCATACCTCCTTGCTGAGAGCGTCGCCCCATACCTCTGCTCCGTACAGTAGCACTGACCTATAGCCCTCATCACGAGGCGTCTTCTTGATGGGCTGGCTCCCCCTACGTTGGCCATAAGTCAACTCAGAGCCGATACTCCCGAAGCAGCCTTCTCAGCCGTTGCCCTGATTTGCTCAGAGAAACTCATCTTCGAGTCGATCAGTAGCCCCAGGTACTTCACCGCTGGCTTCGATTCGATTCGTGTATCTCCAATACTGATCATCCTTACTCTCGGGATTCTCTTTTTTGTCAAGATGACCACTTCGGTTTTCTCCAGTGCTAAACTGAGCCCGCGAGCAGTCATTTACTACCATTTGGTCATGGTATTTAGGATGAGAAATCATGGAAGGAAAGGGATCGCTCTCATTTCTCAATCGGACTTTAAACCGTCTACGGAGAGTTACCGCTCCTACTAATGAAATGTTTTAACGCTTCTTGGAAAGCGTCTGTTGTAAGATCTGAAACCACTTCCAAGTGAACGGTCTTATTAGTGAAGTACACAAACATCGCGAGATACTTCTTCTGTAGTTTTTTGCCTTGACTTTTGAAATGAGTCTGAAAAGGACCACAGAAGTCAACCCCAGATTTTGTGAATGTCTGGATGGGTTGTAAGCGGCTTACTGGTAGGTTTTTCATCATCTGTGCGGTCAACCTTGGCTTAGCTTTCTGGCAGGTAACGCAATTAAGGACGATGTTTCAGGCAATGGTTTTATCTTATGCATGCAATGTCATAAGAGCCACGTGGTTATGTTGGTAATGAATATGCGTCATAATTAGCTTGGTAATATAATGGGCATTGCAGCTGATGTGGGGCAGTTAATTTTCTCTATTAAACTGCTTTAAAACTTTCCTATCTCCTTCACCCCTACAGCATGCTGATCAAGAAAATTGAAATTCTTATTAGAAAAGTGCAGACAGTTCGATTAAATGCGCAATAAGTAGACATTAATGATGATTCAGTTTAGAATCTTTTTTTTCTAAATATCTAATCTCTTCTTTAAAATAATCAAGAACTAACAAACACCTCTCATACCAATTTCGTTTCAAATCAACGTGATATCAAAGAAAAAACTGCGATATATTATTACGCATTATTCACTATTGTTTCTTTATGTTGAAAATGAATTCATATTTATCAATCAAACCGTATGATAATAATATTAGTTAAAAACACAAACAACCATCAAGAAGCAATTCAGTTTATCCGTCCATAATTTGAATTTATACTCATAATTGTACGCACCCACACATATAAAACAAAATATCGTATGCAAACTAATTTGAGGCTTGCATCGAAAAGATAGGAGTGCAGTGGTGTACATTTACAGCGGCGCAAAAGCTGACCCGTTTTGATGTTCCTCAACGTATTTATGAGGTTGGCGAAAGTGATAGGATGTCAGTTGGTTGTCAACGGATGTCACCTTGATCTCGATTTCCATAACCTGGCTTCTTCCGTATGAGAAGAAAAACGCGAAAATCGGTGTGCGAGGAAATTTTTTCATCATCTTTTTTCGCTCGCGTTGCAGAGTGTATGACTGAAAAGTTGTCGGCGTTGTCGGAAGAGTGATTACGGAAAAAGTGTCGTGCGCTGGCGTGATAGAGCGGCGGGCGAAGCGCAAGGAGAGGTGGCGCTGGAACGCAAGCAGCCAAAAGTATGTGTAAATTGACAACGAAGAACTTATGTCTTCGGGCGTCTTGAGAAGAGAACGAAAACCACTCAGTGCCGAGCACTGGTGAGGTTGAGTACTATTTTTAGTTAAATCTTAGCCAATTATTTTTTCAAGTTTCTCTACTAGCAGCGCTATCGCGAGAGAACAATTGGGCGTGGAGCTTTCTGGCTCATGGGTGAATGCAGAATTGCTAACTCATCAGCCAAAGTTAAAAATTCAGACCGTTTTTTTTTTTTGCTGTTTACTTGATCGTTCTAACCTTAATTTCTTCAGTAGTCAGGCAAGTGTATAGAAAACCAATAAGTGCAAGGCTGATGAGCATAATTTGATTACTTCTTATTTCAATTCAGGTTGATACAATTATTGTCCAGGTGACGATGGACTCTGCGCATTAGGAGTGCTGTACTGTGGTTGCTGCGATTAATACAGGAATATCGAAGTGGAAGCGATCGAGTAGGCAGCACTTCAAGCACTTCTAATTCAGGGTGCCTTGACGTAAATGGAGACACGTAGGAATGCATCGTAGTCATAGTCGCACTTTCAACGCTGAGTGGGGTGTGACCGCTGTTTATTCGATTTTGCTTGCTGTAGGACTCCAAAAATGAATAAGTTACTATTATTTGTAGAATCTTAATTGCATGTCTTTATCAGTGCTCCTAAGACTTTTATTTCGTATTCGGTTTGGATTACTTTCCGCTTACTGAAAAGAGTTGATACCTCTGCGAATCTATTTGACCTCACGACAAAGGACAGTCAAACAAATTTTCATTTTTTTTGTGACTTGTAGAAGTCAGTCGATTTTGACTTTCCGTAGCAATTTGAAGTGAATCGAGGACCTCTGACGGACTCGCGGGAGTGGTTTTGCTTTTGCTCCACACAAATTACAAGTCCGAGAATTTCCACCACAAGGAAACGTGTTCAGGGTTCCGCGGAAGTTTTTCACAAGTGTCGGACCTCCTGGAAAACGGTATCCCGTCGCGTATTGAAATGTGTATTGCGCCCAAAAGCGCCCAGTGACATTAAAAGTAAAAATTTCCAGGAAAAATTATTTGCAAGTGCCTCCTTTCTGAACTTGATCTAATTTGTGGAATGAACAGACAATTTAACTTATAATTAAAAAACAAAAAAAATATAAAACACAAAACTACCAACGCAGAAGCGATAGTAAACCGTATGAAAGCAGGAAATAAGAGAAAAATGTTTACATCTTTACGGGAATATATCAGATGTATAATATAATTTATAAAATGTAACCAAACCACATAAGTCGTAACAAATGGACCGTGACCCGGAAACGCATTAGGTTGAACTTTGGGCTTTTTGGTGATATTCAGCAAAGTCCCAAAGACGTGAGGATTATTTTTAAATAATTAAAAATAAAAAAATCTACTGCCGATCGATCACACCCTACTAACAATAAAATCAAGAGGAAATTCAAACATGAACATACAATTTTGGACAATGTTTCTTTGCGTTTTACACCGGCATATATTTAATATTCTACTGGTTTTTAAATTATATAGACTTCTCCGTGAATGGATAGACTGTTGTTTATTAGAAAAGCACGATCCTCATTTTTTTTTCGTCAATTTTAGTATTTCATGTATAAAGAAAAGAACATTCCTAATAAGAAAAAAATATCAAAATCAAATCTATTATCTCTTGTTGCTCTACCCGCGCTAGCTCCTTGGCCAAAAAGCTAACGTAGATTTTTTTTGAAAAACATAATAAACTAAATGAGCTATGATGTTTCCATGAAACTGTAAATTTATATTAAATAATTAATTAACTTAATTAATAAATTTTATTTTAATTAATTAAAATTAAAAAATAAAATACTTAAGTCTGTTAAAAATATTACCAGGAAATATAATGAGGTGTTAAACTGTAACTAAAATCGGCCTTTCCTTTCCTCCGATTCTGACCAGGTATAGGACCCGGTACGATGGAGGGGTCTCACCTCCAGACATGAGCCAGCCATCGGGCACATAACAACCTTTTTGTTTCAGGTACTATCGCTGGTTGAGTGGCCTCGAGCAAGGTGCCTTTTTATGACATAGGGTTATGTGATCCGATTGCATAACTCTATGACATAAATTGGTCACCGGGGTGTTTCTCCTCTGATGGGAAGGCTCATACAAGTTATGTTGTATGTGTTTTCCACTCAGAAGGGAAATACCTGGCCACTACAACATATATGGATCTTGATCCGGTTGGGCGGGTGTGAGGGGGTACCATCACCACCCGGTTGTCCCACTCTTATTTGTGGGCCATGAGCCTCGTCGGGTAACGACGAGGTTAGCCTAAGTCCGTCCGTTTTTACTTGTTCCACTTGTTCTCTGAACAAGTCATTTCCCCTCTAGTTGTTGCCTACAATTTTGCGACTTTGGTCACCTTTCTTTTGAGACCCAAGAATTCGTGAATGCGAAATTCTTTTGTAGTGGGTCCTTGTGCCGGGGGAATGAACCCGCCCCACGACACTGCCATGCTAGCCTGCCAGCGCATTCACGCGTCCCCAGACAAGGGCATTCTCGGCGGATATCTACATCTTCTTCTACCGAGGCAGCAGACCATCGCTGTAGTCCTTTACGGATATTTCTATTTACTCATTCACTACAACACCTGTCGTCAAGAAACGGACAAAAAAAATGATAAATGGCTGTCGATCAGCCTGACTCTGACGCTGGAGTTGCCGTAGATCCTCTTTGATTCATTGAGCGTGGTAGTATTTTATGATGGTGGTAAGGGCAATATCAAGGTTTGTTTGTGGATTGGCGCCACCTGACCGATTTTCCGAGTCGTGTTTAGGAAGCGAAGGACATAGGCTACTAATCGTTGTATATGCTTGAAGTAGTTACAATGTTCAATCGAGGCAGTGACATTGGGAGTGGAGTCTATGAAGTTCTCGGCTAGAAGTACCGCTTGCTTGGTTTTTCGTTTGAGCTCAGTCTTGAATTCAGCAGGCAGTTTCGGCCAAGGGTCTAGACGACCGTGGGGGAAAATGGGGCCACAAAACCAGGTGGTGGCATGTTGTTGCTGTGCGGGTGACAATCTTCAGCTGCTTATATCTACGACATTCTGCTTAGATGAAACGTATCCCAATTGGCCTCCACGATGAGAATTCCGACCGCAACCATGCTAAGTTTATTTCAGAATTGAATCAAAAGCAGCAAGGGACATCACGCCAATTGAGATCAGGCCGGAGTCAATTTTGTATGCCTTTTCCAAAGCGTCAAAGCAGACATGGATCTGTAGGTCATTTGGAAGCCACCCAGCAAAAACAAGTCAAGGAAACTTAATAGCCCTAAGCACTTTGAACTCCTGTCTAAAATTGGCCCAACCCGTATGAAATTTAATTGGTGTTGCAGTGTGTCAATCAAGCTGCAGATTCCACAGAGACTGAAGCAAAATCTTAGCCTGGATGGTCGCAGGGCTCAGACTGTTAAGGGGGTCGCATAAATGAGTGATGTCCGAGGAGACCATCCGTTTGGTCATAGTTCGGCTGGTCTCTTTAAGGATGTCGATGAAAACTCATCTACAAGGAAGCCAGGTTACGCCCAAAGCCTTGATGTGACAGCTATAGTGGTCATGTATCTCTAAGAGCAACGCTTAACCGTCTGCAGGGGTGTCTCGCAGCAAGACTAGTTTGTTCGTGCACCACCTTCTCAAATTAAAGCCACCTAGACTCAGAATCGAGTTCAGCTGATTCTTCTTAGAGTTTGCATCCCTACATTGATGTTGCGCATGAGTGCAGATGCTCCAAGGTGATTAGAACCTTGAGCCTCCTCAGCTAGTTTCTGAAGGCATTTAAGTGCTAAGTACAATGCATTGGTCATACTGTAGGTGACAGTTGTAAGTTAGAAATAACGCGTGGTGTGCTCTGGAAAGTCCCTTCAAATTATTGTTTGGTACGGTTGATCTCGTTTGCGTTCAAAAGCACAGTAGCATAGTGAAAACATTGTCTTGAAGAGCAGGACCAGTGCGGAGCACTTGAGTTAATGACACATTTGTAGAGGGCTGTAGCATCGAAGATTACCCAAAGCTTGGTGCTACTACTTTCTGGCCTGCTAACACAATGATGTGGTAAGAAGTAGCACAGAGCTCATATTTTCGATTTGCTGATTGGTTTCATGTGTTGGAGTTGTAAGCATTTTTGCATATGTTTAGTGTACTGATGCCTGAAGGAATAAATTTTTGCTCTAGACGAAAGAATATTTGCACGACCATGTCCTTTATTTCCCTCAGTATCATCGGATCTTGTGAAAAAGGCAAACGCAGGGTGAAGCGGCCATCAGGATTGCGCTTGGTTGTTCGAGAAAAATGTTTCCCACATTTTTCTTCGTGGTTGGTCCTCCAATATTGTAGAGTAACTTCATCCAGCTACGAGAAACTACTCACATGATCCTTGAGCTGTCAAAATTCTCAGAGCAAACACCACAGATGCCAGATGTTGCTGATAAGCTACTGGGATATCTGCAATTTGCCACAGACCACCCAGTCGAACACTGTATTTGGTAGCGAGGGTAGATCCTCAACAAGGTGGATCTGCCTACCCATCTCATTGACTTTGCAATCAGCTAACTTCACGTTCTTGGGTATCGACCACGGTGAAACATTGATCTCTTCACTGGGCTGGCTTTTTAATAATAAATAAAATAAAGGCTTTCAACTTAACTTGTTTTGGTTTTTACTTGAATGATGGCCAGATGGGGATATGCAACACAACAAGGCTGGCCTTGTAACATTGCTTCCGGACTGTCTCTTTCCCGTGAACTCAAGTATTTGGAAGCCAAAAGTGCCATTCAAAAAGCCACAAGAAGTTACCTTACTCTTCTTAGAGCACTAAACTGGGATAGTCCAATTTCTTTCGCAGTAAGACCAAAAAGATAGGATCACATGAGCTGACATTAATGCCAAAATCCTTCAGGTTCAACAAACACTCGTTGATGGTGTCATGCAGGTTCATTCGGTTTGAAGGTTAGGCTGGTATATTAATCATTGTACCAGGCCATTGACCAGGATACTTTTGTTGTTATGCCGGTCGTTGAGTGGCCTACATGCATCATCATAATGGTGATCAGACACCCACAGGAGTTGGATGGGCCGGAGGGCTACATCGCTGACGTTGTTGAGTAAGTACTATATCTTTTGTGAGTTTCCAAGATCTTGTTCGTGGGCCTTTTTGGGTGTAGAGCTCCTTGAACTGGACTCGTTTGAAGTAACCACCATCGAAGTTGGGCTGGCTAATTTAGGCAGCTTTATGACCATGCTGGCTATACTATTTCTGGCTTTCCGCTTAGTTGAGTCGTTCAAACGCTGCTGCATTTGCTTTATGCAGTGTAAAACTTCCCTTTTGAGCATACGGTATTTTGTGATGCCATACCAGTGTGGTGCCAGTCTAAAGAATACTTGAATGGTTGTCATTCTTTCACTTGCATGGTAAACTCAATCAGCTGCTGCTATTAATATTCCATCAATGTGGTTTGTTGTCAAACTGCCTTTGTACAATTACCTTTGCTGGCTGAGGGTGTTGCTGCAGGTTTAAATGGGGGTTGTGTTGCCGTATCGGTGGTTTTCATCTCCCGATACATCTTAACTCGATAGCCTTTGAGCGCATCTCAAGCAATGAGAGAAAGTATTGGTTTTTGATGTCATATACGGATGCTTCTCTTTCGATTGAGCTGCTAAACACTTGTTGTTGGGAGCGAAGGTATACCAGGATGCTTTTAATTCAGTTGAAACCTTACTCAGGTAGACCATTTGTAATCTCCCCTCGTAAAAGCCCTTTCGGAGCTGGATAAGTATTGCTTGAATGGTCAGGCCCAGTTGTCTTGCTGGGCTACCTTCAATTCTATTTCACTCATTTTAGCTCACTCGCTCACTGGCTACACAATGTCTTTGCATGAAATTTGTGCAACCATTCCTGTAAGATCACTATTGTTGTGTTGAAGGCCTTTTCCTTAACAGTTGTTCGAAGCCAAGTGCTATTTCGTCACCAGGACTTCATTGACATTCAATTCTGGTTCAGTATTAAACTTCATTTAAAAAAACCACTAAAATACGTTCAGGTCTAATAGCAGGGCCGACATTGTAGAAACTGAATTCTAGTCCTTTTACCAGGACTTTACAAACAATCAGTCCCAGCTCAACACCAAGACTCCCTTTGAATTCACTGAGTCCTGGGTTCACTGCCAGGATTTCACAAACAAAAACTACTGGTTCGATACCAGTGCTTTCTAAATTTCCATTAAGCTTAGTCCAATACCAGAGCTTGGCTGCAAACCCATTGAGTCCTGGTATAGTACCAGGACTCCAAAATCAATAAGTCCTGGTTCAATACCAGGACTTTCTTTCTGTGGACTAAGTCCAAGTATAAGATAAGGCTCGTTAAATAACCTATCAAACGGGTTAGCTTTAGATTTTGGTCAATCCAGAATCTAAATCTAGAATCTAAGTGTGTGCCGAATCAGAGTCATGATTTAACTGATCGAGTAGCCCAAAAATGTATTTCTTTCTTCTAAAATTTATCTGCTTGCAAACTCTGACCTGGCTCCATTGCCATGCACGGGCTCTCAGATGAATAAGAACTGGATGTGCTAAGCTCATATAAAATGCACGAGAGAGCATGCGACCGGTTTCTGCTCTCTTCCAAGCGAACTGTCTGTCATTTCCCCCCCATCTGCCTCTTGCTGGTCACTTTCTTGTTCCAAAAGCTGACTAGATGCGAACTGTCTGTCAAGCTGACTGATGCAAATTGGACGCCAAATTGGCCAATTTGCAAGTTTCGTCGCGAATTTTATCCGATATTAAAACTGTGGAAAGTGTTCGCGATCTAAATTCGTTCCAAGTGTTGAAACATTCGATTGCGGTTTCTGATTCAAGTAACTTTAACGTGTGACATTGTGAAATTAATTTACAATTTCTAAATGAAATGTGTAGTGCCTTCGTGTAAAAATCATAGTGGAAAAGGATCTGTAGGTGTTTCCTTTCGCAACTGAGTAGGTATTATATTTTTAATATTGTATGAAAATTTGTTTACATTGAGCAGCAGCCATGTTTGCTTGTGCAATTTGGCTCTCTCTTAGGTTGTAAACAAGAGCATAGCAGTAGGAAGAGTGATCGCAGGGGTTGTTGCAACCACATGGTCACATGGTTGTCCACTCCAGTATTATTTAGTTACTCAATGCACGGTGTTGGATCAGAATCCAATATAATTATGAAACATCAATTATTATTTGTAAAACTAACTAAGCTATGCACTCCAATGGACATTATTTTGAATTCGTTCGCGCCAATAAATGCGCAATCCAAGCTGTACTAATTATATTTTACAATTAGCTTATAACTTCACTTAGTATACAAAAATATAAACATGACAGCGTCCAGTTCATTTTGTGATTCGAGGAAGGAAGGTCGGACTCGCCGACTAAAACTTGTAACCTAAAATCCGTGTAAATTAAAACCTTTAGTAGAATAAAATAATAAATAGAAAAGCCTATTTATTTAAATTCATTTTTGGTCCGTCGAGCCGGATACGGCAGTTTCGTTTCTAGTTCGATTTCGATAATCGATCGGGATCAAAAAAGACATTTTTTCGTCGGGAATAGTTCACTAAAAACCTAACAGTAAGATTTCGGTAATCGATCGGAATCTGACAAGAACAGTTTTTCCGTCGTGAACAGTTCAATTAAAACTACTAGTAGATTTCAGTAATCGGTCGGAATCCGAAAGAAAAGTTATTTTTCGTGGACATTTGTTTAAAGACTCAAACTGTACGTGATCGAACGTGCCCTAGTGAATTTTAGAGGTCAAATCGTGACATTAAACAGTTTGATTGTGTGAAGATGACTAGTGAGTCTGAAGACAATGGAGGTGATCGGAAAGTTCTCGAATCAGTAAATAAACTGAAAAGAAAGCGGGCCGCTGCGCAAGGAAGCATCACACGCGTTAAACGGATCATTGATTCAAAGGGTGAGAAATTAAATATTCATGAGCTTAACACGAGGCTAGAGCTCTTGAAGAGTTCGTTTACGACGGCTATGGAGACCCATCTTAAAATCGAAGATCTTGATGATGATGCGAACCAAAATGCAACTAAACTCGCGGAACTGGAAGATTTATATTGTGGAACAAAGGCAGCCATTCTTGGGTACTTAAATCGATCAAGACCAAGTAAGGATGTTTCTAATACGACAGGCACATTTTTAACACCTCGATCGCGGTCTAAAAATCTTCCGCGTCTCAAATTGTCACTTTTTAATGGTGAGCCTACGTCATACTTAGAATTTTGGAACAAGTTTAAGTCATTGGTTGATAATGATGACGAGTTAGAGGATTTCGAAAAATTCCAGCATTTAATCAGTTGCTTAGGCGAGAAGGTGCGAAAAATTATCGAACACTTAGAAGCGACTCCTGAAAATTACACTCGTGTGAAAACGTTATTGGACAAACGGTTCAATAATCCCGCATTAATACTGACGGGTCATGTTCGACAGTTATTCGACCTTCCTGCAGTAAATTCGACAGCAGCGTCTCAGCTACGACAATTATCTGATAGTGTTATGGCCCATATTCAGTCAATGTCGTCATTAGCTAAGCCCGAGCAAATATATCACGGTTTATTATTGCATCTGGCATTACAAAAAGTCGACTCGGAGACGCGACTAAAATGGGACGAGATTCGTGATTTAAAACGTTTTCCTGAATGGGATGAATTTTTGGAATTTTTAAACAATCGATGTCAAATTCTAGAAGCTCGCGCGATAGATGGCAGTAATCATCAAAATGAATCGGCTTCGGCACCGCGGCTGTCTCGTTTTAACGCAAAACGCGCAGTACTCATATCGGCGCGGAGTTCGTGTATCATTTGTAGTGCAACAGACCATTACATTCAAAAATGCCCACAATTCACAGTGAAATCACCCGTCGAACGATATTGGGAGGTAAAACGACGATCGCTTTGCATTAACTGCTTAACAAAGGGTCATACGACCAAAAACTGCACAAGGTTGAAATTTCGAATTTGTGCAGGTGCTCACCATACCTTATTACATCGGAATCAATTGAAGCAAGTGGAAAACGTTAATTCGGACGTCAAGGTTGTGCCTTCAGAGCACGACGTTAGCACAAGTCATGCAAATAATTCATCGTTGATCATATCGTCGTCGCCGTCATCGGAATTTTATGTGAGTTGCGACAATGAAATAAACAACGTAATTTTAGCAACTGCAGTAATCTATATAAAGGATAAAGTGGGATCTTTCGTGCCCTGCAGAGCGCTCTTAGACTCAGCTTCGCAGTTAAACATAATATCGGAATCGCTGTCCAACCGATTGCAGATAAAGAAACAAAAGGTCAGCGAGTCTATTAGCGGGATTGGAGCTGTGAGTGCTGTTGCTAAATTTAGAACTAACACAACTATTAAATCTCGTGTTAACAACTTTGAAACTAGTTTGGAAATGATAATTTTACCCACAATAGTGGGCCCTCAATCCCACTGTTCTTATAGTATCGATAATTGGAACATTCCAAAAAATTTGCCACTTGCTGATCCACATTTTTATGAAAGTCAAGGAATAGATGTTTTGATTGGAGCATCTGTCTTTTTTGATCTTCTTTGCGTTGGCCAGATCAAACTCCAAGAAACCGAGCCAACTTTACAGAAAACCTTATTGGGCTGGATAGTGTCAGGATGTTGCAAGAATATGAAATATCGAAACAGTAACGTGCTTTGCAGTTTAAAGGCCGTGACTGAGGACTCAGAACAATCAGTGCTGCAACTTTTGGAAAAATTTTGGGTACTGGAATCAACTGAAATGGATAATCGAAAATGGAGTTTGGAACAAGAAGATTGTGAAGATCACTTTCGTCAGACCTATCGTCGAACAACAGATGGACAGGATCTAGCAATGAGTTGCTCATTTGAAAAGTCGAATAGTATTAAAACCTTAGGAATTGTTTGGCAACC
Source organism: Odontomyia ornata (assembly GCA_963969285.1). Classification (NCBI taxonomy): domain Eukaryota; kingdom Metazoa; phylum Arthropoda; class Insecta; order Diptera; family Stratiomyidae; genus Odontomyia; species Odontomyia ornata. The sequence goes on from OZ017740.1 coordinate 179,267,744, forward strand.
CGTACCAGACTTATTTAGTTGCTGCTATAAACACAATATCGATGGAAGAAAAATAACAAAACGCACAGTTTTATCGGATGCTGCGAAAATTTATGATCCATTGGGAATCATTAATCCTGTAACAGTCATAGCCAAAATATTCCTACAAGACCTCTGGAAATTAAAAATAAATAGGGACGAGTCATTACCTACAAGTTATCATCAACATTGGGAAACATTTAAGGGACAGCTAAGTTTAATACAAAATATAAAAATTCCTCGTTTAGTACTTGCAGATCCGGAAAAAACAACCTTGGAGTTACATGGATTTGCCGATGCCTCGCCCAAAGCATATGGTTGCTGTATATACGTTCGTTGCATCGCATCTTCTGGACCAATATCTGTAAAATTGTTATGCGCGAAGTCTCGAGTAGCGCCGGTGAAATCGATTACCATACCTCGATTGGAACTCTGTGGAGCTCTACTTTTGGCGGAGCTAATGGACCGAGTTCAAAAAATCATCAATAGACCTATTCAGGATGTTTTCTGCTGGACTGACTCTACGATTGTCCTGGCATGGCTTGCTGATCATCCGTCTAGTTGGAATACTTTCGTGGCGCATAGAGTCACCAATATACAAGCGTTGTCATCGAACATGAGATGGAAACATTTACCCACAACTTCTAGTCCTGCGGACATTGTTTCCAGAGGCATGCTCCCCGAATCGCTCGTAGATTCAACTCTTTGGTTCAATGGGCCTGATTTTTTAATGGAATCCTTTGATAAATGGCCTTTTAGAAATCAATCGACAGCGAATGTTCCGGAATCCAGAAGAGTTAAGATCGTCCTCGCCGCAACTATAGTTGATCGGGAAGACTTAACATCAAATGTAAAATTTATAAATGACTATCAAAAACTTCGTCGCGTATTTGGATTCATTTTGCGATTTGTGAACAACTCGAGACGAACAGAAGATAGGAAAATAGGTCCTCTTTCAGCGGAAGAGCTCGACACTTCGCTACATCGAATTGTTTGGATCGTTCAGAATCAGGAATTCGCTAAAGAAATTAGACTACTTGAAAGTCAATTGAAAAGTCCTTTAAGGAGATCTATCGCAAATTTAAACCCTTTCCTAGATAGCAATTCCAAGATAAAACTACTAAGAGTGGGAGGACGTCTACAGAACGCAGACATTACCTATGAATCGAAACACCCAATCCTTTTGCCTAAAAACCATCCATTTGTCCTTTCTCTTGTCAAACATTATCATGAACAAAATTTTCATGCAGGTCCTCAAGCGTTAGTTGCTGCCATCCGCCACAAATATTGGATCGTTAACGCCAGAAGCTTTGCAAGACAAGTAGTGCATCAGTGCTATCGTTGTTTTCGTTCACGGCCGCAAGTCTCACATCAACTAATGGGCAATCTTCCAGCTTCTCGCTTAAAACCAACTCGGCCTTTTCTCGTTTCTGGAGTCGATTTTTGTGGTCCAATTCGCGTGCATCAAAAGGGCAGAGGAAATCGTTCGTATAAGGTTTATATTGCAGTGTTTGTTTGCTTCGCAGTCAAGGCGGTACATTTGGAGGTCGTCTCGGACTTGACATCGCAAGCCTTCATTGCGGCTCTAAAAAGATTTATCGCTCGAAGAGGTCGCTGCCGTCACCTGTACTGCGATAATGGAACCAATTTCGTTGGAACAAAAAGAGAGATGAGAGAGCTTCATCAACGTTTCAACAGTCAGCAAACTCAAGATTCGATTATCCAGCTGTGTGCTGATGACGGAATCGAGTTTCATCACATACCTTCTCGAGCACCGCATTTCGGCGGACTCTGGGAGGCGGCGGTTAAGATGGCTAAGACGCATTTTTATCGTACTTTTGGACTTGCCTCTCTGACCTATGAAGAATTGTCGACGGCAGTAACTCAAATCCAAGCGATCCTAAATTCTCGGCCGTTAACTCCACTTTCGTCAGATCCGAATGATCTGAACCCATTACGCCAGCACATTTTTTAATTGGCGAACCGTTGAACTCGCCAGCCGAACCCGATGCTACCAACGTTAACATTTCTCGTCTATCTCGTTGGCAGCAATTGCCCTGGTTACAACAGCAGTTTTGGTTACGTTGGTCTAAAGAATATCTCTTACAACTGCAACAAAGAGGCAAATGGCATAGAGAAACGAAAAACATCCAATTGGGTCGATTAGTCGTCGTCGTCGATTCCAGTCTACCACCACAACGATGGCTACTAGGTCGTATAATTGAACTCCACCCAGGTGCGGACGGGCTAGTCAGAGTGGTTTCCTTTAAAACCAAGTTGGAAACTCTGCGTCGGCCAATCGACAAGGTATGTCCTTTACCAAGTAGCGATCTGGAGAATTGAAGGCAGTAGCCGTTCAAGGTTGGCGGAATGTTGGATCAGAATCCAATATAATTATGAAACATCAATTATTATTTGTAAAAATAACTAAGCTATGCACTCCAATGGACATTATTTTGAATTCGTTCGCGCCAATAAATGCGAAATCCAAGCTGTACTAATTATATTTTACAATTAGCTTATAACTTCACTTAGTATACGAAAATATAAACATGACAGCGTCCAGTTCGTTTTGTGATTCGAGGAAGGAAGGTCGGACTCGCCGACTAAAACTTGTAACCTAAAATCCGTGTAAATTAAAACCTTTAGTAGAATAAAATAATAAATAGAAAAGCCTATTTATTTCAATTCACACGGGCTTTATCTGAAACAGATTTGATGACTTTTTAAATGCTTTCCTTGCGACGTTGAGACGTTGAGTTGCTTACGTAGCGTCTGCAACCTTGTCGTGAAACAAAAATTTTGCAAATGTGGCTCCCGTAAAGCGCGTACGGGAAACAAGTCCTAGGAAAAAATTTATCTTCCGTGAAGGGACATGCAAATTAACTTAAGTATCGATCAAGCAAATATTGACGATAAAGAAAGAAAAGTGGTTTAAATTTAACATTTTTTGTGAGATGGAGTGAAAATAGAAATTTCAGTGATGAGAATTAACACCTAATAATCTATTAAATTGCTGAAAAGTTTTTAAGTGTGGATACTTTGGCACTATAGCCTGACTTTTGAAAATAAAAGTAGCTTTTTTCTTCGTAACGCAACATTGGTTCTTATTGCCGGTCATCTTCTTTTCATAGCACTGCAGCCCCCCTCGGGCCTTCATTTCCTGGAAATAGCGCCCCCAACTGTCTCGGTCCATTGACCGCTTCCTCCAATTTTTAAATCCGAGCAGCGATGAACTGTCTTCGTTGACCAAGTCAGACCAGCGTTTCCTCTGCCCACTCCTCTCCATCCTTCAGTTCTTCCAACGGATACCCTTTAAGGTATCCGTTGTTTATCCATACAATTCATATGACCAGCACATTGCAGCTTCTGCAGTCTTACAATCATTGAGGCCTCCAGCTCGTCAAAAATTTCATAGAGTTAATGGCTGTATCGATTTCGCAATTGGTTCCTATCAATCTTCGCTCCGATTATTCGCCTCAGGACCCGTCACTTAAAGGCGTTCAATATATTTGCGGATGCTTGGCACGTTTCACACCTATCGCACAACATAGATCTTATCACAGATTTGTATACTTGGAAATTTGTTTTCCTGTGTATGCAGCTTGTCTTCAAGATCGTTAAAACTGAATAAAATATTTTATTTGCGAGCTGTATTCTTTGGCTCATTTCATCTCTTTCATTAGCGGGTCCCGTTATTTTGGCACCTAGTATACGGATTCGCTCACATTTTTGAAACTGTTTTGGCCAAGTGTGATATTTTGTGTCTTTTTTCAGGACAACGTCATGATCTTTGTTTTATGCTCATTGATTTGTAGCCCTTCTTGTTTTGTTTCGCTGTCGAGTTGGAGCAAGATTTCTTTGGGAGTTGTTGTCATCCGCATAGACTACTATTTGGCTCGACTTGTGTAGTAATGTACCTCGTGGTTCAATAGGTAGCTAACTTTTGACGTACTCAGGAGCCAAATTGAATAGCAATAAGGCCAGCCTATCTCTCCGCATTAGTCCAATATTTGTGTCAAAGACATCGGTGAGTTGGTTATTGATGCAGACCTTGGAGGTCGTCGACGTCATTGTCATTTTGGTAAGACGGACTTATTTGACTGGGATGCCAAAACAGAGTATTATTTGGTACAGTACGTTGCGATCGATACTGTCGTTTATTTAAGTCAACGAAAATTTGAAGTACGTCTATATTAAACTCCCAGCATTGTTTAAGTACCTGCTTGACAGTCAACAATGGGTCTAAAACCAGGTTGATACACTCCAATAATGCTATTGTCGTATGATCCAATTTTTTTTCTAAGATCTTTGAAAATATTTTCTACGCCGTACAAAGTAGTGATTTTCCTTTATAATTTTTGCGCTGTAGCTTGTCACCTTTTTTATGGATAAGGAATATGTGAGAATTGATTGGCTCCACTCTTTTGGCGTATGTTCTTGTTGCCAAATGTGCTGGATGACTTTGTGAATAGCTTCATGACCACTGCTGCAACCACATTTGACGAGTTCCACTGGAGTTTCATCGTTGCCTGGCACTTTATTATTCTTTTGGGCTTAGATGGTGGAGCATACTTCATCCAGAGTACGTGGGGCCAATGGAAGCTCTCCGGGAACTACTGTAAGCTCCAATGTTCTGAGCTGCACGGAGGATTAAGGAGGTTCTTGAAATAAAATATAGTCATCATGTCAGAGCGTGGTTTTGGGCTGTTTCAGGCTGTTCACTACTTTGTACGCTTGTATTCTGTTGTTTCTTACTAAACTTACATTACTTTTTAACTGGTCGTCATAGTATTTTCTTTTCTCAATTCCAATTTTCTTATTCCTACTCTTCTGAGATTTTCATAATGTTCTCTTTTCGTTCTGGTTTCCCTCCCTACGTATTCCTTGAACGCCTGATTCTTTTTGTCTAACACATTCTGGCGCAGTGAGTTATAGCTATAGTTTTTCTACTGTTTAAATTGAACTCATGTCCTTCTCTTTTCTTAATTTGTCAGTTTTTCAAAAAGGAGCTATTGATTTTGGTTTTGATATCGGGAGTAATTTGTTCCCCTTTTACAATGAAGAAAGGTGTAATTTACCCCAAAAATATGCACATATTTATCAAAACCAGTATTCAGTGACATTTTATGCTAATTCGATCCAGATGCGGCAGCAAGTAATGAAAAGAATAATGGATCTTGATTGAAAAATTTAATTATATTTTATGAAAAAAAAGACATTAAGATTAATATTCATTAGTATAAGATAGCCTAAGAAATATATTTTTCCACGAAAAAATACTATGAAATATGCTACAAAGATCTATTCAGTCTCTTGCTAGAGCGAGTTGAACAAGAGGAAGAACTTTGATTGAAGATAAGTCTGATAGAATCGATTCTATGCTGTCCAACGACGATACTTGTAACAAACTGTCCTTACGAAAACTTAGTACAATGAGAGCGAACAACGACAAAATTTCTAAACTGTCAAAACCCAGCACCTACAAGATGAATCGTAATTATGTGGATGTAAGTATAACAATTATTTATTTTTAACATACCAAATCCCATAAGACTAGAAGTTGATCTGGAGGCAGATGTCCGCTAAATGCACGCATAATCCATTTAAATATGATTCGAATACTGAAAAATTTCACGCTATGACCATATATTTACAAAAATAACTCCATTATTTACGGTTGTATTTGAAGTTCACGAAAGTGTGACCAAAGCTGAGGCTCGTGTGTTTGCAAAAGTTTTTCAAAAAGTAAACATAAGCTAACGATACCCTGCAAAATAAACGGCATTCTTTTATTATTTCTCAGGCATACTCGACAGCAGAGCATCCATATACACTAAATAGCATTTGCAATCGAGGAAGTGTCAAAACAACAGAGATGCAAACAAATGTGTAAAGAATGGATCAAATTGTAGTTTGTGCTTGCAAATTCAATATTTTGTTTGGAATGAATATGCAATTTTAATCCATTTTTTCTTGCTCCATAAATACCGTAAGAAATAAAATTTGTTCGAACTGCTGCTGCTAGTTAGTATATATGCATGTTCTGCCGTTGCCTTCTTACTCAGGCCCGAAAACGGAAACACCACGTCACGTCGCGAACTAACTTCTTCGAGTAGCCTCAACAGCGCCATCTAGTGTTGTTTACATCAAACAAATTTTTTAAAGATTTTTAACAGTACATATGATGTAGTTTGAAATTTTATCAATACTATGTCAACGATTTATTTTAAATATGAGGCGTCGAAGACATTAGCGTGCAAATATATGTATTTCGATCCCGTTTGTATCATTTTGGCTAAATTTCATCTGAAAAATGTCATATTTGACAATCTCAGAAGTAGCTGTTTATCGAAATTTAGAGCTACTGATCAGCTGTTTCCGGTACGGGAAATGACGTTAATTGATTTCCTTATGGGCCTGAGTAAGATGGCAACGGCTCTACGCAACATATGTAATTGCGGTTATACCTGCGGATGTGTGCTAATTGTTGTCAAACGATGACAATATCTTGTATAGAACGACCGAAAAGTGTAGTATAGCTCAACCGGTGAATCATATAAGTAGCAAAATGGAGCAGCTGAAAACAAATATTTGAACTTAAGCTTTCTTGACTATAAATTAATAAAATTTATCGAAATGGCATGCATAAATGCTGTTAAAAAATAAAAGAAAACCGACTTTGAAATGCCCCAAAAAGGATGAAATAAGTTTAATTAAAGCTGTACCATATCAGTTTTTCCCTGTTTCTTTTGTGATGGTGCATATGCCAAAAGCTTTTATGTTGAAACGGAAAAATTGATCTGGCACCGCCTCCACAAAATTTATTTCATCCTTTTCAGGGCATTTTCTTATTTTCTAAAAGTTTTTTTGTTTCACTCTTTTTAAGTGGTAATTTTTTTATTTCAAATCTATTAAAATTCAGTTTCTTGAATACATTGTACCATGTATATTAAAATTTAATTTCTTGGCTGCAATGCAAAACTCACTACAGCTAAAACATTCGGTATTCATGGGAATCGAATTTTGTTCTGATACATTTTATTCCAAGCTCTCATGAAAATCCAATATAAAAAAGCTTTCGAAATTTGAACTTTGTCCAGCCGCCATTTTAACATTCTGACCTAACACTGAAATTTTTATATTGTTCACTAGACGTATACGACCTTTACCACATTGCTGAGTTTCATCAACATTGGTTCAAAGGTTTGTTCAAAAAATTTTGCACGTTTTTCGACTTTTCAGCGGCCGACGTTTTGTTATATATTTATATATATATATATATATATATATATATATATATATATATATATATATATATATATATGTATATATATATATATATATATATATATATATATATATATTTGTATATATATATATATATATATATATATATATATATATATATACATATATATATATATATATATATATATATATATATATATATATATATATATATAATATATATATATATACATATATATATTTATACAGTGACTCCCAAAAAGATCCGCACAAGTAAGAAATTTTCCTCCTTTCTCATTTTATAAGGCAATTAAAAACGGGAAAATTTTTTAAACATTTTATTATGAGCAGAACATAACAGTCTTACAGATCACATAAATAAAATAGTTTCTCACTTCAAATATACCAAAAAAAAAGGAAACCCCATGAAAAAACAGAAAATATCATCCCTCAAAAAGATCCGCACAAGAGCTAAATTGCAAAAATAAACAAAAATTATAGTAAGCTAGTATTTTGTTGCATGTCCGTTGTTCAATGACACATTTTAATCGATGTGGCATACTGGAGATGATTTTCCGCAGGTATTCCACATCCATTTTCACCCATTCTTCGCGAAGCCTTTTCTCGAGCTCCGTTTTTGAACAAATTGGCGTTCTATGAACCCTACGGTCCAATTCATCCCAGAGATTTTCAATGGGATTACAATCCATTGACTGAGGAGGAGGATGAACCACTTTTGAACAATTATACAGCTGCCATTCTTGAACAATGGGCGCCTTATGTTTGGGATCATTGTCTTCGTAATATTTGAGCAAATCCAAAATGCCCATTTTAGCAGCGCTTTTTCGTAAATTTTCCTTCAAAATGTCTAAATCGACGGGAATCCATGATACCATCTATAAATACTCATTCGCCAACACCACGAGTAGAAACCCATCCCCAAACCATCAAACTGCCACCTCCGTGTTTCACTGTAGGCCTGAGGTTAATTGGACTCAATTCTTCATTGGGCTTGCGCCACACCATAACACGTCCACCCGAGCCAAAAACATTGAATTTGCTTCATCGGCAAAAATCACATCCTCCCAATAATTGACTTCCTTTAATATAAATTCTTTAGCGAAATTTAAACGCTTTTTTCTATTCACTTCGCTGATGAATGGTTTCTTCCGTGCAACACGTCCATTGTATAGAGCATTTCTCAAAACTCGTCGAACTGTTTCACATCCTACTTTTTTCTTAAATTCTGCGAACACTTCACTCACAAGTTTTGGAGCACTCAGTTTTGGATTTTTTTTTTTATTTTCCGGGCGACAGAGCGTTCTTTAAGCGTCGTTAGAACCTTTGGGCGACCAGAACTATGCTTCAAGTTTAGTCTGCCTTCCTCTTTATACCTCCGGAGAATGTCGTAAACAGTCCTACGTTTCATGTTGAGGCTCGAACATATTTCTGTCACATTTTTACTTTCCATATTGTTAGAAACCACCAACTGGATCTTCTCTGAAGACGTGTATTTGCCCATTTTAATTTAAAAAGCACAACATTTTAAGCTACGAACAACACGCGGTTTGTGATCAATATTAGATATAATCTGCCCGGATCTATTACGACTTCATCACTGAAAGCGATATGCTATAAAGAGGTCACTCAAATGTGTTCATTTTACATAAAAATGCACATGTACTCGTATGCCCAAGTTTCCTTGTTGTGCGAATCTTTTTGGGGCGTCATATTTTTGTGCTTCTTTTTTAATCATTCGTTTTACCTCTCATTTTGCGGTCCATTTACTATTTTTTTTGAGTGAAATTATCGAGCTGATGTTTTGTTCAATTAATAATATTTCCTTTTTCTTTTTGTATCATGGATTGAAGCATCAATTGAAAAAGAAGGAACATTTCTTACTTGTGCGGATCTTTTTGGGAGTCATATATAAGTATATATATATATATATATATATATATATATATATATATATATATATATATATATATACATATATATATATATATATATATATATATATATATATATATATATATAGCTATATATATATATATATATATATATATATATATATATATATATATATATATATATATATATATATATATAGCTATATATGTATATATATATATATATATATATATATATATATATATATACATATATATATATATATATAACTATATATATATATATATATATATATATATATATTATATATATCTATATATATATATATATAACTATATATATATATATATATATATATATATATATATATATATAACTATATATATATATATATATATATATATCTATATATATCTATATATATATATATATATATTATATATATATATATATATATACATATATATACGAGTATACGTTGTTAATATTTTATTATAATTTATATTCTATAGAGATATGTTAGATATTTACTTATGTATTTTATTTATATATATATATATATATATATATATATATATATATATATATATATATATACATATATATATGTAACTTAAATATATATGTATATATAGGCATGTGTATATATATATATATATATATATATATATATATATAATAGATATATATAAATATATATATATATATATATATATATATATATATATATATGCATATATATATACATATCTATATATATATATATATATATACACATGCATATATATACATATATATTTAAGTTACATATATATATATATATATATATATATATATATATATATATATGTATATATATATATATATATATATATATATATATATATGTATATATATATATATATATATATATATATATATACATATATATTTATATATATAAATAAAATACATAAGTAAATATCTAACATATCTCTATAGAATATAAATTATAATAAAATATTAACAACATATATTATATATATATATATATATATATATATATATATATATATATATATATATCTATATAGATATATATATGTATATATACATATATATATATATATATATATATATATATCTATATATATATATATATATAGTTATATATATATATATATATATATATATATATATATATATATATATATATATATATACATATATAGCTATATATATATATATAGCTATATATTTATAGCTATATATATATATATATATATATATATATATATATATATATATATATCGAGGAAAAGGTATACTAGGTCGAGGAGAGAATCAACCGTGAGATCAGCCAGGTCGAGGAGAGAATCAACCATGAGATGGAAAAAGTGAAAAAGGACTTGGAAGCAGCGAAGGCAGTAGTAACCGCCACACCAGCCCCACTCATAACCGCAACGCAAAGCTCATCTAGAAATGCGCAAGCACCAATATTCGACGGGCAAACGGCCTGGACTATTTACAAAATCCAGTTTGAAGCCGCCGCTAGGATAAATCACTGGAATGAGCAGGAACGAGCAACTGCATTAATTCTTGCTCTAAGAGGCCCAGCTGCCGAGCTTTTGCAGACTATCCCCGTTGAGTTGCATTCAAACCCGGCTGCTATAATGAATGCGCTGGACATGCGCTATGGAGACGATCATCTGAAACAGATTTACCGGGCACAGCCACGGCATTAGATGCAGAAGTCTGGCGAAACCTTGCAGCAGCTAGCACAAGACATTGAGCGACTGGCACTTTTGGCTTACCCAGCGTAGGACTCAGAACATCGAGATGACGTAGCAACAGAAGCATTCATCAGCGCCTTACAGGACAAGGAATTGCAACAAGCCATGCGGTTAGCTCAAAAGCAGACGGTTAAGGACGCATTGATTAACAGTCTTAACTTCGAGGCAACACAAAATGGGACTCGTACCACTGCCCGGGTCCGTGAGGTAGTGGCAGACGAGTGCAGGTGTGAGCGCGTGGAAAATGAGCAGAGCCGCCGGTAAATGGAGCGCCTAGATGCTGGGATTGCGGTGAGAAGGGGCACCTGCAAAGAGACTGCAAGTAGCAAAGAAAACGGAGCTATTGCCCAGGATGGTGGAGATCCAGACCGTGTCAGGAGCCTAGAATGGAGGCCCATCAAACTGCAAGGGCTAACCTCGTGGGGCAAACGTTAGCTAGGAGGATCGACATCCCAGCACCACCATCACCGTGCCAAAGGAACATCGTGAAGAAGCAGACAGATGCCTTCCTGGTCAAGTTGATGAAGAACATTGCACCATAACAAACGACACTGGTGCAACCCGATCGACTATCCGACCAGACCTAGTGAGGCCCCAACTACTTCACAAGGGCAGAGTTCATGGAAATGCTGACGCCCCAACTCGTCATCCATGTCCAGCTAACTGCAAGCATTGCCGGCGGATTGAGGAAAAGGAGCCGACCGTTGATCTTCGACTCATAACGGCCGAATTCGATGAAGGTTGG
>OZ017740.1:179284443-179287074 GCA_963969285.1 Odontomyia ornata
GGCGCTCTCTAGCAAGGAGGGCGACAGGTATCACGCCTGCAATCACTCTCACCGCCGAGTCGGAGACTGTTGGATACGAAGATGCAATTCTCAGTGCTCCTCTTCTCTGTACCTGTGCCAATCGTTTTCGGTATACCTCCTTGCTGAGAGCGTCGCCCCATACCTCTGCTCCATACAGTAGCACTGACCCTACAGCACTCATCAAGAGGCGTCTTCTTGATGGGCTGGGTCCCCCTACGCTGGCCATAAGTCGACTCAGGGCCGATATTCCCGAAGCAGCCTTCTCAGCCGTTGCCCTGATTTGCTCAGAGAAACTCATCTTCGAGTCGATCAGTAGCCCCAGGTACTTCACCGCTGGCTTTGATTCGATCTGTATATCTCCAATACTGATCATCCTTACTCTAGGGATTCTCTTCTTTGTCGAGATGACCACTTCGGTTTTCTCCAGTGCTAAACTGAGCCCGCGAGCAGTCATCCATTCCCTCACTCGGCGCATTAGCATACCTAGCCCAAGTTGCGCTTGTTCAACGGTGCGTCCGGCGACCAGAGCCGCAACATCATCCGCATAGCCGACCAAGCGCGACTCATCTGGCATCTCAGCGGCATCATTAGTGTGTTGTTTTTCGCCAAAAAGTCGCGCACAAGCAACGGTGTGTGAGTAGGATCGTTATCGTGGTGCAAAAGCCAATTTTTGTTCTCCACAAATCCGGACGTTTCTGGCGGATTGCTTCGCGCTAATTGCGCATAACTTGCAGGTAATATTCCTTATTGACCGTTCTTCCCTGTGGCAAGAACTCATGATGCATCACGCCCCTGCAATCGAAGAAAACTGTCAGCAAAACTTTCACATTCGACCGAACTTGACGCGCTTTTTTCGGTCTTGGTTCATGCGGCAAATTCCATTGAGATGATTGAGCTTTGGTTTCCACGTCATAACCATAAACCCACGATTCGTCACCAGTTATGACCCTCTGGAGCAAATTTGGTTCGTCGCGGACAGAGTTTAACATCTCATTAGCAATGTTCATGCGTTGCTGTTTTTGGTCGCAATTGAGAATTTGGTACGAATTTCGCGGCTACCCATCTCATGCCCAAATCGTTGATAAAAATCGAATGGCACGAGCCAATCGATATGTTTAGGTCCTCAGCAACTTCTCTAACGGTGATTCGACGATTGGCCAATACCATTTTCTCCACTTCATTAATTTTTTCGTCTGTCGTTGAAGTGCTCGGGCGTCCGGCACCCTCTTCGTTGTTCACATCTTCTCGGCCTTCTAAAAACATTTTGTACCACCGATAAACGTTGCTTCGGTCCAAGGTAGCTTCTCCGTATGCCACAGTCAACATTCGGAATGCATCCGCGCACTTAATTTCGTTTTTCACACAAAATTTGATACACGTTCTTTGATCCATTTTTTTGAATAAGTAAAAATCGAAGACGATTGAAAACACGTGCAAGTAAAGCAGCTATCACCAATTAAGTGCACATTCAAAATGGCCGAGCTTGTCGGCATAAGTGACAGACATGAGTACCAACATAACGCCACAAAAAAATCGAAATTCGAATATACGTAACCCGCGAAAATTCAAAATTCGTTATACTTTTTGAACACACCTCGTACATATATATATATATATATATATATATATATATATATATATATATATATATATATACATATATCATATGTATATATAATATATATATAGATAAATATACATTTACTTATATATATATATATATATATATATATATATATATATATATATACTCGTATATATATATACTCGTATATATATATATATATATATATATATATATATATATATATATATATATATATATATATATATATATATATATATATATATATATATACATATATTATATATAGATACATGTATTACATATGCGTATACATACATATATAAAATTTATGCATATATCTAAAATATGTATATATGTATATATATACATACAGGTATATATATATATATATATATATATATATATATATATATATATATATATAGATATATATATATATATATATATATATACATATATAAACATATATATGTATATATATATATACATATATATGTATATATATATATGTATATATATATATATATATATATATATATATAAACATATATATATTTATATATATGTTTATGTATATATATACATATATATATATATATATATATATATATATATATACATATATATATATATATATATATATATATATATATATATATATATATATAAATATATATATATGTATATATATATATATATATATATATATATATATATATATATATATATATATATATACATATATATATATATATATATATATATATATATATATATATATATATATGTTTATATACATTTATATATACATATATATATATATATATATATATATATATATATATATATATATATATATGTATATATATATATATAATATATATATATATATATATAAATATATCTTTATTTACATATATATATATATATATATATATATATATATATATATATATATATATATATGTGTGTATATATATATACATAAATTATATATATATATAGTATATACTATATGTATA
>OZ017740.1:179292274-179344774 GCA_963969285.1 Odontomyia ornata
CAAGGTAGCTTCTCCGTATGCCACAGTCAACATTCGGAATGCATCCGCGCACTTAATTTCGTTTTTCACACAAAATTTGATACACGTTCTTTGATCCATTTTTTGAATAAGTAAAAATCGAAGACGATTGAAAACACGTGCAAGTAAAGCAGCTATCACCAATTAAGTGCACATTCAAAATGGCCGAGCTTGTCGGCATAAGTGACAGACATGAGTACCAACATAACGCCACAAAAAATCGAAATTCGAATATACGTAACCCGCGAAAATTCAAAATTCGTTATACTTTTTGAACACACCTCGTACATATATATATATATATATATATATATATATATATATATATATATATATATATATATATACATATATCATATGTATATATAATATATATATAGATAAATATACATTTACTTATATATATATATATATATATATATATATATATATATATATTATACTCGTATATATATATATATATATATATATATATATATATATATATATATATATATATATATATATACATATATTATATATAGATACATGTATTACATATGCGTATACATACATATATAAAATTTATGCATATATCTAAAATATGTATATATGTATATATATACATAAGGTATATATATATATATATATATATATATATATATATATATATATATATATATATATATATATATATATATATATATATATATATATATACATATATAAACATATATATGTATATATATATATATACATATATATGTATATATATATATATATATATATATATATATATATATATATATATATATATATATAAACATATATATATTTATATTTTATGTTTATGTATATATACATATATATATATATATATATATATATATATATATATATACATATATATATATATATATATATATATATATATATATATATATATATATATATATGTATATATATATATATATATATATATTTATATATATATATATATATATATATATACATATATATATATATATATATATATATATATATATATATATATATATATATATATATATGTTTATATACATTTATATATACATATATATATATATATATATATATATATATATATATATATATATATATATATATATGTATATATATATATATATATATATATATATATATATATAAATATATCTTTATTTACATATATATATATATATATATATATATATATATATATATATATATATGTGTGTATATATATATATACATATATATATATATATATATATATATATATATGTATATATATATATATATATATATATATATATATATATATATATATATATATATATATATATATATATATATATAAATATATATATATATATATATATAGATATATATATATCCTTATATATATATATATATATATATAAGGATATATATATATATATATATTCACTATTGCGTTTTCCGGAGTAATTTTATTTTTTAGCGGAGTTCACGATTTTACTTTTTTACGTTTTCCGGAGCTGATTCATTCGCGACGCACGCCATGCGTTTTCATGCTTGACTGACTTGAACTTTTTTCACAGTCGAGGTCTAAAAACTTTGTCTGTTCAATGGTTTGATAGTATGTTGTTTCCAGCGGTGGTCCAATTCACTCAGAGGGAAAATGAATATTTGGAAACGAAATGTAATAAATGGATATTTGGAAAGGGAAAGGTAATAAATAGAGATCATTATAACGGCTTAAACATCCTCTACGGCTTGAACATGACTAAGAGTCCTTTCAAATACTGTATAAATTCTACTTTGCGCAACATCCGTGATCCTTCAACCGTAACTTTAAATTCAATTGATATGGAAATTATAATTATGAACTATAACTACTAGAATTACTATCTATCTATAATTACTTACGGCCTATTAATAGTGGACTGTATAGTATTGTGTTGGTAATGGACAAGTTTTAATTACAGGGCGGCGATAGAGTCCCGATTTAGTACGGACATCAATAACGCGAATTACCCCATCTTTCCCAGGATAAACCTTCTCTACAATACCTAGTGGCCATTGCAAAGGAGCAACATTATCGGATTTTTAATAACACAACCGTTCCAGATGAAATTGCCTTGCCTGATGAAGTCAACCACTTTGTACGTTGTTGTAATGTTGAAAGATATTCTATTTGCCATCGCTTCCAAAACGATTGCACCAAATGATTGATCATTTGTTTGCGGTCTCTCAAACTGATATTTTCCTCGGAAAAATTCCTCGCCGGTAACGATTTTAATGGAGTAAGCGTCAAAAAATGCACCGGAGTAAGAGCGAGAGGCTCGACAGTGTCGCAGCTTAATACCGTGAGCGGACGTGAGTTAAGCACCGCCTCTATTTGGATCAATACGGTTTGCATCTCTTCACAAGTCAAACGCTGATTCCCAACTACTCTATTCAAATGTGTTTTGAGACTACGAATATTTCCTTCCCATATGCCTCCAAAATGCGGAGCCGATGCGGGATTAAATTTCCATTCTATGTGGTTGTCTCGAAGTTCATTAGACAGTCTGGTTTTGTATACAGCAGAATCTAGCAATTTGTACAGGTTATCCAGGTTTGCCTTTGCACGAACAAAATTAGTGCCGCAATCGTAGTACATTACACCAACCGGACCGCGGCGGGATAGGAACCGTTTAAATACACTCATAAAGGTATCCGTACTCAGATCAGAAGCCATCTCATTGTGTATGGCCTTAGTTACCAGGCAGATGAAAAGACAAATATAAGCCTTTATGCTTTTCACCCCCCGTTTGCGAAAGGGAATAATTGTCAGAGGACCGGCGTAATCGACTCCCGTATGATAGAAGGGTTTAGCTTGGTTAACTCTACACTCCAGTAGATCTGCCATAATTGGATTTTCATTTCTAGGATTGGCTTTGAAGCATTGATTATATTTTCGTATCCGGCCTCGTACAATGTTGCGTGCTGTTAGGATCCAATATTTCTGCCGAAGCAAAGACATGACAAGGTGCGGGCCAGCGTGGCAGTATTTTCGATGAACTTGGTCTATGATCAAGTCGACTATATGATCGCGGCCAGGAAGTAAAATAGGGTGTTGGCTTGCGTAGTTAAGACAGGCATTAGCTAGCCTGCCTCCAATGCGTAATAATCCCTTATCAACGAATGCGTTGAGCGTTAATAAAGCTGGCGGGAGTATTTTCCCCGATTTGGCGAGGTCTATTTCGCGTTGAAAATGCACGTTCTGCAAATCCCGCAAGACTTTAATTTCTGCTATCTCCAGATGCGATAATTCAAATCTACGAGGCAGCTTCTTCGCAAACCGTAGGACGTAAATAACTATACGCAAAAGCTTAGGCCATGAAGAAACACGAGAAGAGAGAAGCGGTTTATGAGGTGGGTTTACTTTCGTTGTGACTAAAGTATTGACCTTCCTTTCAGGTAGTTCCATTGGCCCGTTAGCGTCAAAACCCTGTACTGGCCATTCCTTGATCGGTGCCCGAGCGAAAGCAGGGCCATGAAACCAAAGCGGGTGATCCACAAGCTGTGCGGGTGTCAACCCTCGTGAAAGGCAATCAGCGGGGTTGTCTTTACCAGCGATGTGATAGAAATGCTGTGGCAATATATTTTCCTGTAGCTTGGCAATTCTATTAGCAATAAATGTGTGCCATCTAGTGGGCGAAGAATGTATCCATGCAAGTGCAATGGTGCTATCCGTGAATGCAAAGATGTTATTAATTGTGCATCGTGCTGCATAAGCGTCGATCACAGTTCGCATCAACTGCGATAACACCAAGTTCGCGCATAGCTCCATGCGTGCGAGCGAAATGACAGTGCGTGATGGCGCAACCTTTGACTTGGCGCAAATCAAATCGATAACTGAGCAATTATTTGCGGGGAAATAAACATGTAAATATACTCCACCTCCAAACGCGCGTTCGGAGGCATCGGAAAATCCCAATATGGAAATGAAACATTCAGGTTCGACTCCAACATGACGTGGCAGTTTGATTGTTTCTAATAAGTGTAGTTCTAATTCAAATTGTCTCCAAAGCGACACAATATTTTGTGAGGGTATATCGTCCCACCCTACTTTACCTTCCCAAAGAGATTTGAGAATAAGCTTTGCTAATAAGGTGACAGGAGCAATGAAGCCCATCAAATCCCACAAGCGAGCGATAGCGGAAAGGATTTTGCGTTTAGTGCATTCCCCAGACGAGGCATTTACTGTGAAAGTAAAAACGTCATCAACTGGAAGCCAGCGTAGGCCTAGAATTTTGAGGTCACTTTCGGGACTGAATTCAACCACGTCCATAACCTGATGAGACGAAGGAATGCTCTCCATAACCTGCGGCGAGTTACTGGAGAATTTAACCATCTCAAATCCACCCGTAGCGAAGAAATTTATTAATTGATTAGACAGCTGCGCACCCTGATCCGCAGAGCAGCAACTGGTGGCCAAGTCGTCCATATAAATATCCTTCTCGGCAACAGCGGCAGCCTCGGGAGCTTTTCTCTCGTCTCTTGTGCTAATTGCCGAATCGTTCTAATTGCTAGGAATGGACTGCAGCACAACCCGAATGGGACACAAGTCATCTCGAACATCTGAATAGGTGATCTATCATCAAATCTATACAAGAGACGCTGAAAACGCTGATCTTTTTCTTCTACAAATATGGGCAGATACATCTGTCGAACATCCGCACTAATTCCGATTGGAAACAAGCGGAAAGTTAACAATATGCTAAACAAATTATTTTGCGAATTGGGA
Organism: Odontomyia ornata; assembly: GCA_963969285.1. Classification (NCBI taxonomy): domain Eukaryota; kingdom Metazoa; phylum Arthropoda; class Insecta; order Diptera; family Stratiomyidae; genus Odontomyia; species Odontomyia ornata. The sequence continues at coordinate 179,297,067 of OZ017740.1, forward strand.
CCGGTAAACAACAAGTCATTTAACGATTTACCCGATGTGGAAGGCATACTAGCATTTAGTACTATACGCAACTTAGTACTGGACTTGTCTATGCGAACTACAGCGTGGTGCGGAATAACATATTGATGTTCTGGCGCTAAGTCTGAAGCAATACCTATAGGTTTTAAGTAACCCTTTTGCAAGTACTCGAAGATCGCCGAGTCGTACTGTTCCCTTATATCTGGTTTAGCTCGTCACCTACGCTCCAATGATAAGAATTGTTGTTCAGCTCGTTTCATTGAGTCTCCTAATTGTTTCGGGTCCTCTTTGAAAGGTAATGAGACTAAAAAGCGCCCGGATGGGTCACGATGCGTAGTATCGCAATTTAATTGCTCGCATAGTTGCTCCTCAGGCGTGAGCTTGGCCGCAGTGGAGGAGGTATATCTTCAATTTCCAAAAACTGTGACATACGCGTCTCGAAATCCTCTGTTATTTTAAAAGTGTAAACAAAGTTGCAAAGAGGAACAGCTTTACACGGTATATTACCTAGTATTATGTAACCTAGCGATGTTTCTATTGCAATAGGTTCATTCTCATCGCGTGAGATACGTTTGGGACGAATTATTCGTGCGAAAATGTTCGCACCTAAAATCATATCAAAGGGACCCGGCGTAGTGTAACTAGCATCGGCTAATACAATGCCATCTAAATATTCGAATGTTCTTGAATCAACATTTGCGGTGGGCAATTCATTCGTAATGCGTTCGACTACTATAGGTTGGATAGTGAAACGAATCGAGTCATCTATGCGCGACCGAATTGTAAGACACGTTTCGACTTCAATAGCGTTTTAATTTCGCCTATTCCCGAAACGTATTTATTTTTCGGAGGAAAAAGCGGGAAATTTAATCGTTTACAACATTCAGAAGTTATTAAATCGCGTTGAGATGCGGAGTCGAGTAAGGCGCGTAATACAAAAATATTACCATCTCTATCTACTAAATTACATTGCGCGTTCCTAGTAATACGTTCCCAGTATTCGAAGGAGATGGCATTTAATCTCGCTCAGTGTAATGCGTCACGAGATACTTAAGAACGGGGGGCTGCATAGAAGAAGATGCTTTCGATTCAGTGGATGCGGGGTTAGACATAATAGCCACTGGTGGTTTGCTGCGTTCGACTTCCACTTTCTTTGATGCAGTTTGCAATTCTGCTGGCGGTATGTTTTCACCGAAGTATAGAAGTGAATGATGCTGTGAAAGATGTCAACTTGACAAACAATTGAAGCAATATTTATTTTTGTAATAAATTCGTATCACTTTGTTGGAACTAATCGTAAAAAATCCGGACATAAATATAAGTGTGAATGATCAGTCTTTGAGCAAAAAACACATTTGCTCAGACCCGATTCCGTCTCCTGAACTACAAAGGTTTTCACATTATTTTGCTGGACATTTGCCACTTTCATTGGCTTAGAAACTCTATGTTCAATTGGGGAGCGTTTTGGCCCAGCAGTGAAACTGGGACCTGTCTTGCCAGCACGCTGTAAAACTCGAGCTTGACTACGCAGAAAAGACAAACTCATCGGTGGTTGGTAATTCGGACGCATTTTCAAAAGATTTCTCAAAATCCTTTAATGTTTCCGTACCTATTTTGAGGGATCCCAAGTGGACAAAGATAAAATCTCCCAACGGAATTTTGAGTTGCTCTAAAGCAGATACTAGCAACGCAAAGTTATCAACGAAAGATTCTAAACTTATTGCATTCACTTCACTGACGGCGGGCAAATTCAATAACTTGTTAATGTAGGCCGTCGCCTGGACGCGTTTATCATTATACTTTTCCACCAGGCCATTCCAAATTATTGGATAATTTTCAGCGCTACGTAAAACTTCAACACTAGTTCGCGCTTTACCTGATAATTGACCCATTAAATATTGAATCTTCTCCCCGTCAGTGAGTTGTTCACTTACATGAATAGTAGTGCGGAAGATCTCATAAAATAATGGCCAAGATTCTTGCTCGCCATTGAATGGAACAAGTTCTAACTTCGGCAATCTGCGATTTAGTTGCGGAGGTTTGAATTTAATTCCCTCGCCACCGTTCTTATTCTGGAGTTGATGCTGTTTATATTTAATACGCGTATACAACCTATCAAATGACGCGATGTGGGAAAAACTAGGCAAAGAGGCGTTAGATATCCCTGTTTGGTACTCATTTCGTGCCTCCAGCGTATCCATAAGCTCTTTTCTAAGTAGATCTACACAAAAGCATTCCGAAAGAAATTGATCAATTGACTCTTCGGAATTCAGATTGCTAATTGTATCGTGGATGGAAGCCAAAGAGGCGAACATAGTATTTAATTTTTTATTAAAATTTTGAAATTTCCTATCATCATTAATGTCAAAAGGCTATTCGCCTTCTTTTTCCACCATTTTCAAAATAAATTAACAAACTACAAATCTGTTAGATATCACGTTGCGTTGTACCGAGGTTAGCGGTATGCGTGTTTAGATAGCGGAAAAAAAATGCGTTTTGAGATGCGTTACAATCTTATCAAATCCTAACCTATCCGGCTCGACGGACCAAAATGTTTGCGCACTATCTAAGCTTTTGTTAAATGAAATAATTGCGGGTCTTCCAATTATGTGAATACTATTTCTAAGGAAGAATGGACGGCACTTAACAGAGGATTACCTGGGTCTCCAACTATCATTGATGCTATCACAATCCACTCAATAATGCTTTCAATTTACTGAATACATGTACAGAATCACTGGGTATTCGTTATTGGAGGTTCGGGTAGTTCGCGTTTTCACTATTTGCGTTTTCCGGAGTAATTTTATTTGTAGCGGAGTTCACGATTTAACTCTTTTGCGTTTTCTGGAGCTGATTCATTCGCGACGCACGCCATGCGTTTTCATGCTTGACTGACTTGAACTTTTTCACAGTCGAGGTCTAAAACCTTTGTCCGTTCAATGGTTTGATTGTATGTTGTTTCCAGCGGTGGTCCAATTCACTCAGAGGGAAAATTAATATTTGGGCGGGAAAGGTAAGAAATGGATATTTGGAAGGAAAAGGTAATAAATGGAGATCATTGTTACGCTTAAACATCCTCTACGGCTTGACATGACTAAGCGTCCTTTCAAATACTGTATAAATTCTACTTTGCGCAACATCCGTGATCCTTCAACCGTAACTTAAATTCAATTGATATGGAAATTATAATTATGAACTATAACTACTAGAATTACTATCTATCTATAATTACTTACGACCTATTAATAGTGGACTGTATAGTATTGTGTTGGTAATGGACAAGTTTTAACTACAGGGCGGCGATAGAGTCCCGATTTAGTACGGACACCAATAACGCGAATTACCCCATCTTTCCCAGGGTAAACCTTCTCTACAATACCCAGTGGCCATTGCAAAGGAGCAACATTATCGGATTTTAATAACACCACCGTTCCAGATGAAATTGCCTTGCCTGATGAAGTCAACCACTTTGTACGTTGTTGTAATGTTGAAAGATATTCTATTCGCCATCGCTTCCAAAACGATTGCACCAAATGATTGATCATTTGTTTGCGGTCTCTCAAACTGATATTTTCCTCGGAAAAATTCCTCGCCGGTAACGATTTTAATGGAGTAAGCGTCAAAAAATGCACCGGGGTAAGAGCGAGAGGCTCGACAGGGTCGCAGCTTAATACCGTGAGCGGACGTGAGTTCAGCACCGCCTCTATTTGGATCAATACGGTTTGCATCTCTTCACAAGTCAAACGCTGATTCCCAACTACTCTATTCAAATGTGTTTTGAGACTACGAATATTTCCTTTCCATATGCCTCCAAAATGCGGAGCCGATGCGGGATTAAATTTCCATTCTATGTGGTTGTCTCGAAGTTCATTAGACAGTCTGGTTTTGTACTCAGCAGAATCTAGAAATTCGTACAGGTTATCCAGGTTTGCCTTTGCACCAACAAAATTAGTGCCGCAATCGGGGTACATTACACCAACCGGACCACGGCGGGATAGGAACCGATTAAATACATTCATAAAGGTATCCGTACTCAGATCAGAAGCCATCTCAATGTGTATGGCCTTAGTTACCAGGCAGATGAAAAGACAAATATAAGCCTTTATGATTTTCACCCCCCGTTCACGAAAGGGAATAATTGTCAGAGGACCGGTGCAATCGACTGCCGTATGATAGAAGGGATTAGCTTGATTAACTCTACACTCCGGTAGATCTGCCATAATTGGATTTTCATTTCTAGGATTGGCTTTGAAGCATTGATTACATTTTCGTATCCGGCCTCGTACAATGTTGCGTGCTGTTAGGATCCAATAATTCTGCCGAAGCAAAGACATGACAAGATGCGGGCCAGCGTGGCAGTATTTTCGATGAACTTGGTCTATGATCAAGTCGACTATATGATCGTGGCCAGGAAGTAAAATAGGGTGTTGGCTTGCGTAGTTAAGACAGGCATTAGCTAGCTTGCCTCCAACGCGTAATAATCCCTTATCGACGAATGCGTTGAGCTTTAATAAAGCTGGCGGGAGTGTTTTCCCCGATTGGGCGAGGTCTATTTCGCGTTGAAAATGCACGTTCTGCAAATCCCGCAAGACTTTAATTTCTGCTATCTCCAGATGTGATAATTCAAATCTACGAGGCAGCTTCTTCGCAAACCGTAGGACGTAAATAACTATACGCAAAAGCTTAGGCCATGAAGAAACACGAGAAGAGAGCTCGTAGCGAAGCGGTTTATGAGGTGGGTTTACTTTCGTTGTGACTAAAGTATTGACCTTCCTTTCAGGTAGTTCCATTGGCACGTTAGCGTCAAAGCCATGTACTGGCCATTCCTTGACCAGTGGCCGAGCGAAAGCAGGGCCATGAAATCAAAGCGGGTGATCCACAAGCTGTGCGGGTGTCAACCCTCTTGAAAGGCAATCAGCGGGGTTGTCTTTACCAGGGATGTGATAGAAATGCTGTGGCGATATATTTTCCTGTATCTTGGCAATTCTATTAGCAACAAATGTGTGCCATCTAGTGGGCGAAGAATGTATCCATGCAAGTGCAATGGTGCTATCCGTGAATGCGAAGATGTTATTAATTGTGCATCGTGCTGCATAAGCGTAGATCACAGTTCGCATCAACTGCGATAACACCAAGTTCGCGCATAGCTCCATGCGTGCGAGCGAAATGACAGTGCGTGATGGCGCAACCTTTGACTTGGCGCAAATCAAATTGATAACTGAGCAATTATTTGCGGGGAAATAAACATGTAAATATACTCCACCTCCAAACGCGCGTTCGGAGGCATCGGAAAATCCCAATATGGAAATGACACATTCAGGTTCGACTCCAACATGACGTGGCAGTTTGATTGTTTCTAATAAGTGTAGTTCTAATTCAAATTGTCTCCAAAGCGACACAATATTTTGCGAGGGTATATCGTCCCACTCTTCTTTACCTTCCCAAAGAGATTTGAGAATGAGCTTTGCTTTTAAGGTGACAGGAGCGATGAAGCCCATCAAATCCCACAAGCGAGCGATAGCGGAAAGGATTTTGCGTTTAGTGCATTCCCCAGACGAGGCATTTACTGTGAAAGTAAAAACGTCATCAGCTGGAAGCCAGCGTAGGCCTAGAATTTTGAGGTCACTTTCGGGACTGAATTCAACCACGTCCATAACCCGATGAGACGAAGGAATGCTCTCCATTACCTGCAGCGAGTTACTGGAGAATTTAACCATATCAAATCCAGCCGTAGCGAAGAAATTTATTAATTGATTAGACAGCTGCGCACCCTGATCCGCAGAGCAGCAACTGGTGGCCAAGTCGTCCATATAAATATCCTTCTCGGCAACAACGGCAGCCTCGGGAACTTTTCTCTCTTCTCTTGTGCTAATTGCCGAATCGTTCTAATTGCTAGGAATGGACTGCAGTACAACCCGAATGGGACACAAGTCATCTCGAACATCTGAATAGGTGATCTATCATCAAATCTATACAAGAGACGCTGAAAACGCTGATCTTTTTCTTCTACAAATATGGGCAGATACATCTGTCGAACATCCGCACTAATTGCGATTGGAAACAAGCGGAAAGTTAACAATATGCTAAACAAATTATTTTGCGAATTGGGACCGGTAAACAACAAGTCATTTAACGATTTACCCGATGTGGAAGGCATACTAGCATTTAGTACTATACGCAACTTAGTACTGGACTTGTCTATGCGAACTACAGCGTGGTGCGGAATAACATATTGATGTTCTGGCGCTAAGTCTGAAGCAATACCTATAGGTTTTAAGTAACCCTTTTGCAAGTACTCGAAGATCGCCGAGTCGTACTGTTCCCTTATATCTGGTTTAGCTCGTCACCTACGCTCCAATGATAAGAATTGTTGTTCAGCTCGTTTCATTGAGTCTCCTAATTGTTTCGGGTCCTCTTTGAAAGGTAATGAGACTAAAAAGCGCCCGGATGGGTCACGATGCGTAGTATCGCAATATAATTGCTCGCATAGTTGCTCCTCAGGCGTGAGCTTGGCCGCAGTGGAGGAAGGTACATCTTCAATTTCCAAAAACTGTGACATACGCGTCTCGAAATCCTCTGTTATTTTAAAAGTGTAAACAAAGTTGCAAAGAGGAACAGCTTTACACGGTATATTACCTAGTATTATGTAACCTAGCGATGTTTCTATTGCAATAGGTTCATTCTCATCGCGTGAGATACGTTTGGGACGAATTATTCGTGCGAAAATGTTCGCACCTAAAATCATATCAATGGGACCCGGCGTAGTGTAATTAGCATCGGCTAATACAATGCCATCTAAATATTCGAATGTTCTTGAATCAACATTTGCGGTGGGCAATTCATTCGTAATGCGTTCGACTACTATAGGTTGGATAGTGAAACGAATCGAGTCATCTATGCGCGACCAAATTGTAAGACACGTTTCGACTTCAATAGCGTTTTTAATTTCGCCTATTCCCGAAACGTATTTATTTTTCGGAGGAAAAAGCGGGAAATTTAATAGTTTAAACATTCAGAAGTTATTAAATCGCGTTGAGATGCGGAGTCGAGTAAGGCGCGTAATACAACAATATTACCATCTCTATCTACTAAATTACATTGCGCTGTTCCTAGTAATACGTTCCCAGTATTCGAAGGAGATGGCATTTTATCTCGCTCAGTGTAATGCGTCACGAGATACTTATGAACGGGGGGCTGCATAGAAGCAAATGCTTTCGATTCAGTGGATGCGGGGTTAGACATAATAGCCACTGGTGGTTTGCTGCGTTCAACTTCCACTTTGTTTGATGTAGTTTGCAGTTCTGCTGGCGGTATGTTTTCACCGAAGTGTAGAAGTGAATGATGCTGTGCGGAACAAGTTTTGCATCTATTTTTCGATTTGCACTGTCGAATAAGATGTCAACTTGACAAACAATTGAAGCAATATTTATTTTTCCTAATAAATTCGTATCGTTTTGTTGGAACTAATCATTAAAAAATCCGGACATAAATATAAGTGTGAATGATCAGTCCTTGAGCAAAAAACACATTGGCTCAGACCCGATTCCGTCTCATGAACTACAAAGGTTTTCACATTATTTTGCTGGACATTTGCCACTTTCATTGGCTTAGAAACTCTATGTTCAATTGGGGAGCGTTTTGGCCCAGCAGTGGAACTGGGACCTATCTTGCCAGCACACTGTAAAACTCGAGCTAGACTACGCAGAAAAGACAAACTCATCGGTGGTTGGTAATTCGGACGCATTTTCAAGAGGTTTCTCAAAATCTTTTAATGTTTCCGTACCTATTTTGAGGGATCCCAAGTGGACAAAGATAAAATCTTCCAACGGAATTTTGAGTTGCTCTAAAGCAGATACTAGCAACGCAAAGTTATCAACGAAAGATTCTAAACTTATTGCATTCACTTCACTGACGGCGGGCAAATTCAATAACTTGTTAATGTAGGCCGTCGCCTGGACGCGTTTATCATTATACTTTTCCACCAGGCCATTCCAAATTATTGGATAATTTTCAGCGCTAGGTAAAACTCCAACACTAGTTCGCACTTTACCTGATAATTGACCCATTAAATATTGAATCTTCTCCCCGTCAGTGAGTTGTTCACTTTCATGAATAGTAGTGCGGAAGATCTCATAAAATAATGGCCAAGATTCTTGCTCGCCATTGAATGGAACAAGTTCTAACTTCGGCAATCTGCGATTTAGTTGCGGAGGTTTGAATTTAATTTCCTCGCCACCGTTCTTATTCTGGAGTTGATGCTGTTTATATTTAATACGCGTATACAACCTATCAAATGACGCGATGTGGGAAAAACTAGGCAAAGAGGCGTTAGATATCCCTGTTTGGTACTCATTTCGTGCCTCCAGCGTATCCATAAGCTCTTTTCTAAGTAGATCTACACAAAAGCATTCCGAAAGAAATTGATCAATTGACTCTTCGGAATTCAGATTGCTAATTGTATCGTGGATGGAAGCCAAAGAGGCGAACATAGTATTTAATTTTTTATTAAAATTTTGAAATTTCCTATCATCATTAATGTCAAAAGGCTATTCGCCTTCTTTTTCCACCATTTTCAAAATAAATTAACAAACTACAAATCTGTTAGATATCACGTTGCGTTGTACCGAGGTTAGCGGTATGCGTGTTTAGATAGCGGAAAAAAAATGCGTTTTGAGATGCGTTACAATCTTATCAAATCCTAACCTATCCGGCTCGACGGACCAAAATGTTTGCGCACTATCTAAGCTTTTGTTAAATGAAATAATTGCGGGTCTTCCAATTATGTGAATACTATTTCTAAGGAAGAATGGACGGCACTTAACAGAGGATTACCTGGGTCTCCAACTATCATTGATGCTATCACAATCCACTCAATAATGCTTTCAATTTACTGAATACATGTACAGAATCACTGGGTATTCGTTATTGGAGGTTCGGGTAGTTCGCGTTTTCACTATTTGCGTTTTCCGGAGTAATTTTATTTGTAGCGGAGTTCACGATTTAACTCTTTTGCGTTTTCTGGAGCTGATTCATTCGCGACGCACGCCATGCGTTTTCATGCTTGACTGACTTGAACTTTTTCACAGTCGAGGTCTAAAACCTTTGTCCGTTCAATGGTTTGATTGTATGTTGTTTCCAGCGGTGGTCCAATTCACTCAGAGGGAAAATTAATATTTGGGCGGGAAAGGTAAGAAATGGATATTTGGAAGGAAAAGGTAATAAATTGAGATCATTGTTACGCTTAAACATCCTCTACGGCTTGACATGACTAAGCGTCCTTTCAAATACTGTATAAATTCTACTTTGCGCAACATCCGTGATCCTTCAACCGTAACTTAAATTCAATTGATATGGAAATTATAATTATGAACTATAACTACTAGAATTACTATCTATCTATAATTACTTACGACCTATTAATAGTGGACTGTATAGTATTGTGTTGGTAATGGACAAGTTTTAACTACAGGGCGGCGATAGAGTCCCGATTTAGTACGGACACCAATAACGCGAATTACCCCATCTTTCCCAGGGTAAACCTTCTCTACAATACCCAGTGGCCATTGCAAAGGAGCAACATTATCGGATTTTAATAACACCACCGTTCCAGATGAAATTGCCTTGCCTGATGAAGTCAACCACTTTGTACGTTGTTGTAATGTTGAAAGATATTCTATTCGCCATCGCTTCCAAAACGATTGCACCAAATGATTGATCATTTGTTTGCGGTCTCTCAAACTGATATTTTCCTCGGAAAAATTCCTCGCCGGTAACGATTTTAATGGAGTAAGCGTCAAAAAATGCACCGGGGTAAGAGCGAGAGGCTCGACAGGGTCGCAGCTTAATACCGTGAGCGGACGTGAGTTAAGCACCGCCTCTATTTGGATCAATACGGTTTGCATCTCTTCACAAGTCAAACGCTGATTCCCAACTACTCTATTCAAATGTGTTTTGAGACTACGAATATTTCCTTTCCATATGCCTCCAAAATGCGGAGCCGATGCGGGATTAAATTTCCATTCTATGTGGTTGTCTCGAAGTTCATTAGACAGTCTGGTTTTGTACTCAGCAGAATCTAGAAATTCGTACAGGTTATCCAGGTTTGCCTTTGCACCAACAAAATTAGTGCCGCAATCGGGGTACATTACACCAACCGGACCACGGCGGGATAGGAACCGATTAAATACATTCATAAAGGTATCCGTACTCAGATCAGAAGCCATCTCAATGTGTATGGCCTTAGTTACCAGGCAGATGAAAAGACAAATATAAGCCTTTATGATTTTCACCCCCCGTTCACGAAAAGGAATAATTGTCAGAGGACCGGTGCAATCGACTGCCGTATGATAGAAGGGATTAGCTTGATTAACTCTACACTCCGGTAGATCTGCCATAATTGGATTTTCATTTCTAGGATTGGCTTTGAAGCATTGATTACATTTTCGTATCCGGCCTCGTACAATGTTGCGTGCTGTTAGGATCCAATAATTCTGCCGAAGCAAAGACATGACAAGATGCGGGCCAGCGTGGCAGTATTTTCGATGAACTTGGTCTATGATCAAGTCGACTATATGATCGTGGCCAGGAAGTAAAATAGGGTGTTGGCTTGCGTAGTTAAGACAGGCATTAGCTAGCTTGCCTCCAACGCGTAATAATCCCTTATCGACGAATGCGTTGAGCTTTAATAAAGCTGGCGGGAGTGTTTTCCCCGATTGGGCGAGGTCTATTTCGCGTTGAAAATGCACGTTCTGCAAATCCCGCAAGACTTTAATTTCTGCTATCTCCAGATGTGATAATTCAAATCTACGAGGCAGCATGTACAGAATCACTGGGTATTCGTTATTGGAGGTTCGGGTAGTTCGCGTTTTCACTATTTGCGTTTTCCGGAGTAATTTTATTTGTAGCGGAGTTCACGATTTAACTCTTTTGCGTTTTCTGGAGCTGATTCATTCGCGACGCACGCCATGCGTTTTCATGCTTGACTGACTTGAACTTTTTCACAGTCGAGGTCTAAAACCTTTGTCCGTTCAATGGTTTGATTGTATGTTGTTTCCAGCGGTGGTCCAATTCACTCAGAGGGAAAATTAATATTTGGGCGGGAAAGGTAAGAAATGGATATTTGGAAGGAAAAGGTAATAAATTGAGATCATTGTTACGCTTAAACATCCTCTACGGCTTGACATGACTAAGCGTCCTTTCAAATACTGTATAAATTCTACTTTGCGCAACATCCGTGATCCTTCAACCGTAACTTAAATTCAATTGATATGGAAATTATAATTATGAACTATAACTACTAGAATTACTATCTATCTATAATTACTTACGACCTATTAATAGTGGACTGTATAGTATTGTGTTGGTAATGGACAAGTTTTAACTACAGGGCGGCGATAGAGTCCCGATTTAGTACGGACACCAATAACGCGAATTACCCCATCTTTCCCAGGGTAAACCTTCTCTACAATACCCAGTGGCCATTGCAAAGGAGCAACATTATCGGATTTTAATAACACCACCGTTCCAGATGAAATTGCCTTGCCTGATGAAGTCAACCACTTTGTACGTTGTTGTAATGTTGAAAGATATTCTATTCGCCATCGCTTCCAAAACGATTGCACCAAATGATTGATCATTTGTTTGCGGTCTCTCAAACTGATATTTTCCTCGGAAAAATTCCTCGCCGGTAACGATTTTAATGGAGTAAGCGTCAAAAAATGCACCGGGGTAAGAGCGAGAGGCTCGACAGGGTCGCAGCTTAATACCGTGAGCGGACGTGAGTTAAGCACCGCCTCTATTTGGATCAATACGGTTTGCATCTCTTCACAAGTCAAACGCTGATTCCCAACTACTCTATTCAAATGTGTTTTGAGACTACGAATATTTCCTTTCCATATGCCTCCAAAATGCGGAGCCGATGCGGGATTAAATTTCCATTCTATGTGGTTGTCTCGAAGTTCATTAGACAGTCTGGTTTTGTACTCAGCAGAATCTAGAAATTCGTACAGGTTATCCAGGTTTGCCTTTGCACCAACAAAATTAGTGCCGCAATCGGGGTACATTACACCAACCGGACCACGGCGGGATAGGAACCGATTAAATACATTCATAAAGGTATCCGTACTCAGATCAGAAGCCATCTCAATGTGTATGGCCTTAGTTACCAGGCAGATGAAAAGACAAATATAAGCCTTTATGATTTTCACCCCCCGTTCACGAAAAGGAATAATTGTCAGAGGACCGGTGCAATCGACTGCCGTATGATAGAAGGGATTAGCTTGATTAACTCTACACTCCGGTAGATCTGCCATAATTGGATTTTCATTTCTAGGATTGGCTTTGAAGCATTGATTACATTTTCGTATCCGGCCTCGTACAATGTTGCGTGCTGTTAGGATCCAATAATTCTGCCGAAGCAAAGACATGACAAGATGCGGGCCAGCGTGGCAGTATTTTCGATGAACTTGGTCTATGATCAAGTCGACTATATGATCGTGGCCAGGAAGTAAAATAGGGTGTTGGCTTGCGTAGTTAAGACAGGCATTAGCTAGCTTGCCTCCAACGCGTAATAATCCCTTATCGACGAATGCGTTGAGCTTTAATAAAGCTGGCGGGAGTGTTTTCCCCGATTGGGCGAGGTCTATTTCGCGTTGAAAATGCACGTTCTGCAAATCCCGCAAGACTTTAATTTCTGCTATCTCCAGATGTGATAATTCAAATCTACGAGGCAGCTTCTTCGCAAACCGTAGGACGTAAATAACTATACGCAAAAGCTTAGGCCATGAAGAAACACGAGAAGAGAGCTCGTAGCGAAGCGGTTTATGAGGTGGGTTTACTTTCGTTGTGACTAAAGTATTGACCTTCCTTTCAGGTAGTTCCATTGGCACGTTAGCGTCAAAGCCATGTACTGGCCATTCCTTGACCAGTGGCCGAGCGAAAGCAGGGCCATGAAATCAAAGCGGGTGATCCACAAGCTGTGCGGGTGTCAACCCTCTTGAAAGGCAATCAGCGGGGTTGTCTTTACCAGGGATGTGATAGAAATGCTGTGGCGATATATTTTCCTGTATCTTGGCAATTCTATTAGCAACAAATGTGTGCCATCTAGTGGGCGAAGAATGTATCCATGCAAGTGCAATGGTGCTATCCGTGAATGCGAAGATGTTATTAATTGTGCATCGTGCTGCATAAGCGTAGATCACAGTTCGCATCAACTGCGATAACACCAAGTTCGCGCATAGCTCCATGCGTGCGAGCGAAATGACAGTGCGTGATGGCGCAACCTTTGACTTGGCGCAAATCAAATTGATAACTGAGCAATTATTTGCGGGGAAATAAACATGTAAATATACTCCACCTCCAAACGCGCGTTCGGAGGCATCGGAAAATCCCAATATGGAAATGACACATTCAGGTTCGACTCCAACATGACGTGGCAGTTTGATTGTTTCTAATAAGTGTAGTTCTAATTCAAATTGTCTCCAAAGCGACACAATATTTTGCGAGGGTATATCGTCCCACTCTTCTTTACCTTCCCAAAGAGATTTGAGAATGAGCTTTGCTTTTAAGGTGACAGGAGCGATGAAGCCCATCAAATCCCACAAGCGAGCGATAGCGGAAAGGATTTTGCGTTTAGTGCATTCCCCAGACGAGGCATTTACTGTGAAAGTAAAAACGTCATCAGCTGGAAGCCAGCGTAGGCCTAGAATTTTGAGGTCACTTTCGGGACTGAATTCAACCACGTCCATAACCCGATGAGACGAAGGAATGCTCTCCATTACCTGCAGCGAGTTACTGGAGAATTTAACCATATCAAATCCAGCCGTAGCGAAGAAATTTATTAATTGATTAGACAGCTGCGCACCCTGATCCGCAGAGCAGCAACTGGTGGCCAAGTCGTCCATATAAATATCCTTCTCGGCAACAACGGCAGCCTCGGGAACTTTTCTCTCTTCTCTTGTGCTAATTGCCGAATCGTTCTAATTGCTAGGAATGGACTGCAGCACAACCCGAATGGGACACAAGTCATCTCGAACATCTGAATAGGTGATCTATCATCAAATCTATACAAGAGACGCTGAAAACGCTGATCTTTTTCTTCTACAAATATGGGCAGATACATCTGTCGAACATCCGCACTAATTGCGATTGGAAACAAGCGGAAAGTTAACAATATGCTAAACAAATTATTTTGCGAATTGGGACCGGTAAACAACAAGTCATTTAACGATTTACCCGATGTGGAAGGCATACTAGCATTTAGTACTATACGCAACTTAGTACTGGACTTGTCTATGCGAACTACAGCGTGGTGCGGAATAACATATTGATGTTCTGGCGCTAAGTCTGAAGCAATACCTATAGGTTTTAAGTAACCCTTTTGCAAGTACTCGAAGATCGCCGAGTCGTACTGTTCCCTTATATCTGGTTTAGCTCGTCACCTACGCTCCAATGATAAGAATTGTTGTTCAGCTCGTTTCATTGAGTCTCCTAATTGTTTCGGGTCCTCTTTGAAAGGTAATGAGACTAAAAAGCGCCCGGATGGGTCACGATGCGTAGTATCGCAATATAATTGCTCGCATAGTTGCTCCTCAGGCGTGAGCTTGGCCGCAGTGGAGGAAGGTACATCTTCAATTTCCAAAAACTGTGACATACGCGTCTCGAAATCCTCTGTTATTTTAAAAGTGTAAACAAAGTTGCAAAGAGGAACAGCTTTACACGGTATATTACCTAGTATTATGTAACCTAGCGATGTTTCTATTGCAATAGGTTCATTCTCATCGCGTGAGATACGTTTGGGACGAATTATTCGTGCGAAAATGTTCGCACCTAAAATCATATCAATGGGACCCGGCATAGTGTAACTAGCATCGGCTAATACAATGCCATCTAAATATTCGAATGTTCTTGAATCAACATTTGCGGTGGGCAATTCATTCGTAATGCGTTCGACTACTATAGGTTGGATAGTGAAACGAATCGAGTCATCTATGCGCGACCAAATTGTAAGACACGTTTCGACTTCAATAGCGTTTTTAATTTCGCCTATTCCCGAAACGTATTTATTTTTCGGAGGAAAAAGCGGGAAATTTAATAGTTTAAACATTCAGAAGTTATTAAATCGCGTTGAGATGCGGAGTCGAGTAAGGCGCGTAATACAACAATATTACCATCTCTATCTACTAAATTACATTGCGCTGTTCCTAGTAATACGTTCCCAGTATTCGAAGGAGATGGCATTTTATCTCGCTCAGTGTAATGCGTCACGAGATACTTATGAACGGGGGGCTGCATAGAAGCAAATGCTTTCGATTCAGTGGATGCGGGGTTAGACATAATAGCCACTGGTGGTTTGCTGCGTTCAACTTCCACTTTGTTTGATGTAGTTTGCAGTTCTGCTGGCGGTATGTTTTCACCGAAGTGTAGAAGTGAATGATGCTGTGCGGAACAAGTTTTGCATCTATTTTTCGATTTGCACTGTCGAATAAGATGTCAACTTGACAAACAATTGAAGCAATATTTATTTTTCCTAATAAATTCGTATCGTTTTGTTGGAACTAATCATTAAAAAATCCGGACATAAATATAAGTGTGAATGATCAGTCCTTGAGCAAAAAACACATTGGCTCAGACCCGATTCCGTCTCATGAACTACAAAGGTTTTCACATTATTTTGCTGGACATTTGCCACTTTCATTGGCTTAGAAACTCTATGTTCAATTGGGGAGCGTTTTGGCCCAGCAGTGGAACTGGGACCTATCTTGCCAGCACACTGTAAAACTCGAGCTAGACTACGCAGAAAAGACAAACTCATCGGTGGTTGGTAATTCGGACGCATTTTCAAGAGGTTTCTCAAAATCTTTTAATGTTTCCGTACCTATTTTGAGGGATCCCAAGTGGACAAAGATAAAATCTTCCAACGGAATTTTGAGTTGCTCTAAAGCAGATACTAGCAACGCAAAGTTATCAACGAAAGATTCTAAACTTATTGCATTCACTTCACTGACGGCGGGCAAATTCAATAACTTGTTAATGTAGGCCGTCGCCTGGACGCGTTTATCATTATACTTTTCCACCAGGCCATTCCAAATTATTGGATAATTTTCAGCGCTAGGTAAAACTCCAACACTAGTTCGCACTTTACCTGATAATTGACCCATTAAATATTGAATCTTCTCCCCGTCAGTGAGTTGTTCACTTTCATGAATAGTAGTGCGGAAGATCTCATAAAATAATGGCCAAGATTCTTGCTCGCCATTGAATGGAACAAGTTCTAACTTCGGCAATCTGCGATTTAGTTGCGGAGGTTTTAATTTAATTTCCTCGCCACCGTTCTTATTCTGGAGTTGATGCTGTTTATATTTAATACGCGTATACAACCTATCAAATGACGCGATGTGGGAAAAACTAGGCAAAGAGGCGTTAGATATCCCTGTTTGGTACTCATTTCGTGCCTCCAGCGTATCCATAAGCTCTTTTCTAAGTAGATCTA
This sequence comes from Odontomyia ornata, assembly GCA_963969285.1. Classification (NCBI taxonomy): domain Eukaryota; kingdom Metazoa; phylum Arthropoda; class Insecta; order Diptera; family Stratiomyidae; genus Odontomyia; species Odontomyia ornata. The sequence continues at coordinate 179,313,574 of OZ017740.1, forward strand.
CACAAAAGCATTCCGAAAGAAATTGATCAATTGACTCTTCGGAATTCAGATTGCTAATTGTATCGTGGATGGAAGCCAAAGAGGTGAACATAGTATTTAATTTTTTATTAAAATTTTGAAATTTCCTATCATCATTAATGTCAAAAGGCTATTCGCCTTCTTTTTCCACCATTTTCAAAATAAATTAACAAACTACAAATCTGTTAGATATCACGTTGCGTTGTACCGAGGTTAGCGGTATGCGTGTTTAGATAGCGGAAAAAAAATGCGTTTTGAGATGCGTTACAATCTTATCAAATCCTAACCTATCCGGCTCGACGGACCAAAATGTTTGCGCACTATCTAAGCTTTTGTTAAATGAAATAATTGCGGGTCTTCCAATTATGTGAATACTATTTCTAAGGAAGAATGGACGGCACTTAACAGAGGATTACCTGGGTCTCCAACTATCATTGATGCTATCACAATCCACTCAATAATGCTTTCAATTTACTGAATACATGTACAGAATCACTGGGTATTCGTTATTGGAGGTTCGGGTAGTTCGCGTTTTCACTATTTGCGTTTTCCGGAGTAATTTTATTTGTAGCGGAGTTCACGATTTAACTCTTTTGCGTTTTCTGGAGCTGATTCATTCGCGACGCACGCCATGCGTTTTCATGCTTGACTGACTTGAACTTTTTCACAGTCGAGGTCTAAAACCTTTGTCCGTTCAATGGTTTGATTGTATGTTGTTTCCAGCGGTGGTCCAATTCACTCAGAGGGAAAATTAATATTTGGGCGGGAAAGGTAAGAAATGGATATTTGGAAGGAAAAGGTAATAAATTGAGATCATTGTTACGCTTAAACATCCTCTACGGCTTGACATGACTAAGCGTCCTTTCAAATACTGTATAAATTCTACTTTGCGCAACATCCGTGATCCTTCAACCGTAACTTAAATTCAATTGATATGGAAATTATAATTATGAACTATAACTACTAGAATTACTATCTATCTATAATTACTTACGACCTATTAATAGTGGACTGTATAGTATTGTGTTGGTAATGGACAAGTTTTAACTACAGGGCGGCGATAGAGTCCCGATTTAGTACGGACACCAATAACGCGAATTACCCCATCTTTCCCAGGGTAAACCTTCTCTACAATACCCAGTGGCCATTGCAAAGGAGCAACATTATCGGATTTTAATAACACCACCGTTCCAGATGAAATTGCCTTGCCTGATGAAGTCAACCACTTTGTACGTTGTTGTAATGTTGAAAGATATTCTATTCGCCATCGCTTCCAAAACGATTGCACCAAATGATTGATCATTTGTTTGCGGTCTCTCAAACTGATATTTTCCTCGGAAAAATTCCTCGCCGGTAACGATTTTAATGGAGTAAGCGTCAAAAAATGCACCGGGGTAAGAGCGAGAGGCTCGACAGGGTCGCAGCTTAATACCGTGAGCGGACGTGAGTTAAGCACCGCCTCTATTTGGATCAATACGGTTTGCATCTCTTCACAAGTCAAACGCTGATTCCCAACTACTCTATTCAAATTTGTTTTGAGACTACGAATATTTCCTTTCCATATGCCTCCAAAATGCGGAGCCGATGCGGGATTAAATTTCCATTCTATGTGGTTGTCTCGAAGTTCATTAGACAGTCTGGTTTTGTACTCAGCAGAATCTAGAAATTCGTACAGGTTATCCAGGTTTGCCTTTGCACCAACAAAATTAGTGCCGCAATCGGGGTACATTACACCAACCGGACCACGGCGGGATAGGAACCGATTAAATACATTCATAAAGGTATCCGTACTCAGATCAGAAGCCATCTCAATGTGTATGGCCTTAGTTACCAGGCAGATGAAAAGACAAATATAAGCCTTTATGATTTTCACCCCCCGTTCACGAAAAGGAATAATTGTCAGAGGACCGGTGCAATCGACTGCCGTATGATAGAAGGGATTAGCTTGATTAACTCTACACTCCGGTAGATCTGCCATAATTGGATTTTCATTTCTAGGATTTGCTTTGAAGCATTGATTACATTTTCGTATCCGGCCTCGTACAATGTTGCGTGCTGTTAGGATCCAATAATTCTGCCGAAGCAAAGACATGACAAGATGCGGGCCAGCGTGGCAGTATTTTCGATGAACTTGGTCTATGATCAAGTCGACTATATGATCGTGGCCAGGAAGTAAAATAGGGTGTTGGCTTGCGTAGTTAAGACAGGCATTAGCTAGCTTGCCTCCAACGCGTAATAATCCCTTATCGACGAATGCGTTGAGCTTTAATAAAGCTGGCGGGAGTGTTTTCCCCGATTGGGCGAGGTCTATTTCGCGTTGAAAATGCACGTTCTGCAAATCCCGCAAGACTTTAATTTCTGCTATCTCCAGATGTGATAATTCAAATCTACGAGGCAGCTTCTTCGCAAACCGTAGGACGTAAATAACTATACGCAAAAGCTTAGGCCATGAAGAAACACGAGAAGAGAGCTCGTAGCGAAGCGGTTTATGAGGTGGGTTTACTTTCGTTGTGACTAAAGTATTGACCTTCCTTTCAGGTAGTTCCATTGGCACGTTAGCGTCAAAGCCATGTACTGGCCATTCCTTGACCAGTGGCCGAGCGAAACCAGGGCCATGAAATCAAAGCGGGTGATCCACAAGCTGTGCGGGTGTCAACCCTCTTGAAAGGCAATCAGCGGGGTTGTCTTTACCAGGGATGTGATAGAAATGCTGTGGCGATATATTTTCCTGTATCTTGGCAATTCTATTAGCAACAAATGTGTGCCATCTAGTGGGCGAAGAATGTATCCATGCAAGTGCAATGGTGCTATCCGTGAATGCGAAGATGTTACTAATTGTGCATCGTGCTGCATAAGCGTAGATCACAGTTCGCATCAACTGCGATAACACCAAGTTCGCGCATAGCTCCATGCGTGCGAGCGAAATGACAGTGCGTGATGGCGCAACCTTTGACTTGGCGCAAATCAAATTGATAACTGAGCAATTATTTGCGGGGAAATAAACATGTAAATATACTCCACCTCCAAACGCGCGTTCGGAGGCATCGGAAAATCCCAATATGGAAATGACACATTCAGGTTCGACTCCAACATGACGTGGCAGTTTGATTGTTTCTAATAAGTGTAGTTCTAATTCAAATTGTCTCCAAAGCGACACAATATTTTGCGAGGGTATATCGTCCCACTCTTCTTTACCTTCCCAAAGAGATTTGAGAATGAGCTTTGCTTTTAAGGTGACAGGAGCGATGAAGCCCATCAAATCCCACAAGCGAGCGATAGCGGAAAGGATTTTGCGTTTAGTGCATTCCCCAGACGAGGCATTTACTGTGAAAGTAAAAACGTCATCAGCTGGAAGCCAGCGTAGGCCTAGAATTTTGAGGTCACTTTCGGGACTGAATTCAACCACGTCCATAACCCGATGAGACGAAGGAATGCTCTCCATTACCTGCAGCGAGTTACTGGAGAATTTAACCATATCAAATCCAGCCGTAGCGAAGAAATTTATTAATTGATTAGACAGCTGCGCACCCTGATCCGCAGAGCAGCAACTGGTGGCCAAGTCGTCCATATAAATATCCTTCTCGGCAACAACGGCAGCCTCGGGAACTTTTCTCTCTTCTCTTGTGCTAATTGCCGAATCGTTCTAATTGCTAGGAATGGACTGCAGCACAACCCGAATGGGACACAAGTCATCTCGAACATCTGAATAGGTGATCTATCATCAAATCTATACAAGAGACGCTGAAAACGCTGATCTTTTTCTTCTACAAATATGGGCAGATACATCTGTCGAACATCCGCACTAATTGCGATTGGAAACAAGCGGAAAGTTAACAATATGCTAAACAAATTATTTTGCGAATTGGGACCGGTAAACAACAAGTCATTTAACGATTTACCCGATGTGGAAGGCATACTAGCATTTAGTACTATACGCAACTTAGTACTGGACTTGTCTATGCGAACTACAGCGTGGTGCGGAATAACATATTGATGTTCTGGCGCTAAGTCTGAAGCAATACCTATAGGTTTTAAGTAACCCTTTTGCAAGTACTCGAAGATCGCCGAGTCGTACTGTTCCCTTATATCTGGTTTAGCTCGTCACCTACGCTCCAATGATAAGAATTGTTGTTCAGCTCGTTTCATTGAGTCTCCTAATTGTTTCGGGTCCTCTTTGAAAGGTAATGAGACTAAAAAGCGCCCGGATGGGTCACGATGCGTAGTATCGCAATATAATTGCTCGCATAGTTGCTCCTCAGGCGTGAGCTTGGCCGCAGTGGAGGAAGGTACATCTTCAATTTCCAAAAACTGTGACATACGCGTCTCGAAATCCTCTGTTATTTTAAAAGTGTAAACAAAGTTGCAAAGAGGAACAGCTTTACACGGTATATTACCTAGTATTATGTAACCTAGCGATGTTTCTATTGCAATAGGTTCATTCTCATCGCGTGAGATACGTTTGGGACGAATTATTCGTGCGAAAATGTTCGCACCTAAAATCATACCAATGGGACCCGGCGTAGTGTAACTAGCATCGGCTAATACAATGCCATCTAAATATTCGAATGTTCTTGAATCAACATTTGCGGTGGGCAATTCATTCGTAATGCGTTCGACTACTATAGGTTGGATAGTGAAACGAATCGAGTCATCTATGCGCGACCAAATTGTAAGACACGTTTCGACTTCAATAGCGTTTTTAATTTCGCCTATTCCCGAAACGTATTTATTTTTCGGAGGAAAAAGCGGGAAATTTAATAGTTTAAACATTCAGAAGTTATTAAATCGCGTTGAGATGCGGAGTCGAGTAAGGCGCGTAATACAACAATATTACCATCTCTATCTACTAAATTACATTGCGCTGTTCCTAGTAATACGTTCCCAGTATTCGAAGGAGATGGCATTTTATCTCGCTCAGTGTAATGCGTCACGAGATACTTATGAACGGGGGGCTGCATAGAAGCAAATGCTTTCGATTCAGTGGATGCGGGGTTAGACATAATAGCCACTGGTGGTTTGCTGCGTTCAACTTCCACTTTGTTTGATGTAGTTTGCAGTTCTGCTGGCGGTATGTTTTCACCGAAGTGTAGAAGTGAATGATGCTGTGCGGAACAAGTTTTGCATCTATTTTTCGATTTGCACTGTCGAATAAGATGTCAACTTGACAAACAATTGAAGCAATATTTATTTTTCCTAATAAATTCGTATCGTTTTGTTGGAACTAATCATTAAAAAATCCGGACATAAATATAAGTGTGAATGATCAGTCCTTGAGCAAAAAACACATTGGCTCAGACCCGATTCCGTCTCATGAACTACAAAGGTTTTCACATTATTTTGCTGGACATTTGCCACTTTCATTGGCTTAGAAACTCTATGTTCAATTGGGGAGCGTTTTGGCCCAGCAGTGGAACTGGGACCTATCTTGCCAGCACACTGTAAAACTCGAGCTAGACTACGCAGAAAAGACAAACTCATCGGTGGTTGGTAATTCGGACGCATTTTCAAGAGATTTCTCAAAATCTTTTAATGTTTCCGTACCTATTTTGAGGGATCCCAAGTGGACAAAGATAAAATCTTCCAACGGAATTTTGAGTTGCTCTAAAGCAGATACTAGCAACGCAAAGTTATCAACGAAAGATTCTAAACTTATTGCATTCACTTCACTGACGGCGGGCAAATTCAATAACTTGTTAATGTAGGCCGTCGCCTGGACGCGTTTATCATTATACTTTTCCACCAGGCCATTCCAAATTATTGGATAATTTTCAGCGCTAGGTAAAACTCCAACACTAGTTCGCACTTTACCTGATAATTGACCCATTAAATATTGAATCTTCTCCCCGTCAGTGAGTTGTTCACTTTCATGAATAGTAGTGCGGAAGATCTCATAAAATAATGGCCAAGATTCTTGCTCGCTATTGAATGGAACAAGTTCTAACTTCGGCAATCTGCGATTTAGTTGCGGAGGTTTGAATTTAATTCCCTCGCCACCGTTCTTATTCTGGAGTTGATGCTGTTTATATTTAATACGCGTATACAACCTATCAAATGACGCGATGTGGGAAAAACTAGGCAAAGAGGCGTTAGATATCCCTGTTTGGTACTCATTTCGTGCCTCCAGCGTATCCATAAGCTCTTTTCTAAGTAGATCTACACAAAAGCATTCCGAAAGAAATTGATCAATTGACTCTTCGGAATTCAGATTGCTAATTGTATCGTGGATGGAAGCCAAAGAGGCGAACATAGTATTTAATTTTTTATTAAAATTTTGAAATTTTCTATCATCATTAATGTCAAAAGGCTGTTCGCCTTCTTTTTCCACCATTTTCAAAATAAATTAACAAACTACAAATCTGTTAGATATCACGTTGCGTTTTACCGAGGTTAGCGGTATGCGTGTTTAGATAGCGGAAAAAATGCGTTTTGATATGCGTTACAATCTTATCAAATCCTAACCTATCCGGCTCGACGGACCAAAATGTTTGCGCACTATCTAAGCTTTTGTTAAATGAAATAATTGCGGGTCTTCCAATTATGTGAATACTATTTCTAAGGAAGAATGGACGGCACTTAACAGAGGATTACCTGGGTCTCCAACTATCATTGATGCTATCACAATCCACTCAATAATGCTTTCAATTTACTGAACACATGTACAGAATCACTGGATATTTGTTATTGGAGGTTCGGGTAGTTCGCGTTTTCACTATTTGCGTTTTCCGGAGTAATTTTATTTGTAGCGGAGTTCACGATTTTACTATTTTACGTTTTCCGGAGCTGATTCATTCGCGACGCACGACATGCGTTTTCATGCTTTACTGACTTGAACTTTTTCACAGTCGAGGTCTAAAACCTTTGTCCGTTCAATGGTTTGATTGGATGTTGTTTCCAGCGGTGCTCCAATTCACTCAGAGGGGAAAATGAATATTTGGAAGGGAAAGGTAAGAAATGGATATTTGGAAGGGAAAGGTAATAAATGGAGATAATTATTACGGCTTAAACATATCTGTTTATACATAAACATATATTTATATAATATTTATATATATATATATACATATATATATATATATATATATATATATATATATATATATATATATAGATATAGATATATATATATATATATATATATATATATATATATATATATAGATCTATATATATAGATTTTTTTTTTTCTTTAAAAGCCGTCGGGCCTTGCTTAGTTGTGTGAGCAGACGCGTTTCGACTACTTTGAGTCATCTTCAGTGACACATTTCACATTATTTTGCTGGACATTTGCCACTTTCATTGGCTTAGAAACTCTATGTTCAATTGGGGAGCGTTTTGGCCCAGCAGTGGAACTGGGACCTATCTTGCCAGCACACTGTAAAACTCGAGCTAGACTACGCAGAAAAGACAAACTCATCGGTGGTTGGTAATTCGGACGCATTTTCAAGAGATTTCTCAAAATCTTTTAATGTTTCCGTACCTATTTTGAGGGATCCCAAGTGGACAAAGATAAAATCTTCCAACGGAATTTTGAGTTGCTCTAAAGCAGATACTAGCAACGCAAAGTTATCAACGAAAGATTCTAAACTTATTGCATTCACTTCACTGACGGCGGGCAAATTCAATAACTTGTTAATGTAGGCCGTCGCCTGGACGCGTTTATCATTATACTTTTCCACCAGGCCATTCCAAATTATTGGATAATTTTCAGCGCTAGGTAAAACTCCAACACTAGTTCGCACTTTACCTGATAATTGACCCATTAAATATTGAATCTTCTCCCCGTCAGTGAGTTGTTCACTTTCATGAATAGTAGTGCGGAAGATCTCATAAAATAATGGCCAAGATTCTTGCTCGCTATTGAATGGAACAAGTTCTAACTTCGGCAATCTGCGATTTAGTTGCGGAGGTTTGAATTTAATTCCCTCGCCACCGTTCTTATTCTGGAGTTGATGCTGTTTATATTTAATACGCGTATACAACCTATCAAATGACGCGATGTGGGAAAAACTAGGCAAAGAGGCGTTAGATATCCCTGTTTGGTACTCATTTCGTGCCTCCAGCGTATCCATAAGCTCTTTTCTAAGTAGATCTACACAAAAGCATTCCGAAAGAAATTGATCAATTGACTCTTCGGAATTCAGATTGCTAATTGTATCGTGGATGGAAGCCAAAGAGGTGAACATAGTATTTAATTTTTTATTAAAATTTTGAAATTTTCTATCATCATCAATGTCAAAAGGCTGTTCGCCTTCTTTTTCCACCATTTTCAAAATAAATTAACAAACTACAAATCTGTTAGATATCACGTTGCGTTGTACCGAGGTTAGCGGTATGCGTGTTTAGATAGCGGAAAAAATGCGTTTTGATATGCGTTACAATCTTATCAAATCCTAACCTATCCGGCTCGACGGACCAAAATGTTTGCGCACTATCTAAGCTTTTGTTAAATGAAATAATTGCGGGTCTTCCAATTATGTGAATACTATTTCTAAGGAAGAATGGACGGCACTTAACAGAGGATTACCTGGGTCTCCAACTATCATTGATGCTATCACAATCCACTCAATAATGCTTTCAATTTACTGAACACATGTACAGAATCACTGGATATTTGTTATTGGAGGTTCGGGTAGTTCGCGTTTTCACTATTTGCGTTTTCCGGAGTAATTTTATTTGTAGCGGAGTTCACGATTTTACTATTTTACGTTTTCCGGAGCTGATTCATTCGCGACGCACGACATGCGTTTTCATGCTTTACTGACTTGAACTTTTTCACAGTCGAGGTCTAAAACCTTTGTCCGTTCAATGGTTTGATTGGATGTTGTTTCCAGCGGTGCTCCAATTCACTCAGAGAGGAAAATGAATATTTGGAAGGGAAAGGTAAGAAATGGATATTTGGAAGGGAAAGGTAATAAATGGAGATAATTATTACGGCTTAAACATATCTGTTTATACATAAACATATATTTATATAATATTTATATATATATATATATATATACATATATATATATATATATATATATATATATATATATATATATATATATATATATATATATATATATATATAGATCTATATGTATAGATTTTTTTTTTTTCTTTAAAAGCCGTCGGGCCTTGCTTAGTTGTGTGAGCAGACGCGTTTCGACTACTTTGAGTCATCTTCAGTGACACTGAAGATGACTCAAAGTAGTCGAAACGCGTCTGCTCACACAACTAAGCAAGGCCCGAAACGCGTCTGCTCACACAACTAAGCAAGGCCCGACGGCTTTTAAAGAAAAAAGAGGATTGGCCTGCGGATATCAAATAAACAAAGTTATTGAATATATAGATTTGGTTATCGATTTATCGATAGTGCCCTCAGACCGGGGAACCAAACGCGTCCCCAGGGTTGCGGATAGGGGAAGACCTTTCTCGAAAGATTCGCTGCGAATAACCAATAAGCAGCCGCGGACAATGGTCGGCAGTGAAGGGAGAGTCTCAGGACAAATACCTGAGTGTCAATGATCTTCACTGTGACATGACGAAATATATGGCGTCATCAATTATCCATATATCCTGGCAGTAGGTAAAATGCTATGGGAACGGAAACCCAGACCAGAAAACCAAATCATGCAGGTCCACAAGGGGAACCAAATTGCGGTGCAGGGGGTCGGATCCCCAGTACCGGCGGCAGAGGGTAGTGAGCGAGCAGGCTCCCGGCCGTCGTCATCCAGCGACTGCAATGTTATAGAAGTGGTGAACTTGGCTTCTGTAACATATATAACTACAAGCAAACAGGACGCTAGCACGGAGAACCCTTTCAGGCAAAAACCGTTGTTGGCAAGAACACCGATAAAACAAGTCACCGATTGCGGGGGGAGGCAGCAAACCCCAAAAACACTGTCAAAGTCAACATCACAGGTTAAATCATCGGAGACAGACCACAGACAGACTAACGAACGAAAGAAGGCAGAGTGCGTTGTGCAACCTGGCATCATTGCGGCCTTTGGGCGCAGCAGAAGGACTATGCGCACCCTGGAGCGTCCAGTGCAAGACGTACACGATCCGGATCAAGCTGCGACACCAACAGAGGCCAGTGTAAGACTGGGGGAGGAAGAAGTTTTGCCGTTGGCGGACGCCACTTCAAACGCGACCCAAGCGATAGAAGCAAAAGGGCTAGGAAACGGGGGCCTCTCCCAAGAGGTGGCGCCAAATAACACAATCGCCCTTGACCGTGCCGAAGAGGAGCGGCTTACTCGGAAAGCGGGGACTATCGTCAAACAACTGAGGGCTGCCTGCGAAGTGCAGAAAAACATAGGCAAGAGTGTCAAGAATGGCATTCTTGAACTGGAGGAGCTTTTTGGCCGCATAACGCACTACAGGCGGAGGTGGCTTGCAACCGAAAAGCACCAAAAAGACACGCTCTCTCTCGAGGCATCAGTGGGTCCTAGCAGCAGCAAAAGAATGGCCGGCAGGCCAATTGAAGGTGACCGTGAGAAAAGGAGGAAGGATGAAACCATAAACGAAGTTGACACTCCAGGCGAGGAGTTTCATGTGGTGCGAAACAAGGCAGCGAAAAAAGCGGCCAAAAAGCTACTCCTAGAAAAAACAGACAAAGAGCTCAACCACGAAAAGAACAAAGAACCCCCCGATATACCGCAGAAAACAAAAAGCAAACCGTGGCGCAAACCCTTGCGAGAGGCACTGCTTATTAAACCCACTAAGGGCCGAACCTACGCAGATGTCCTCCGTAAAATTAGAGGAGCGGTCAAGCCAGACGACACCAAAACTGCCATCAAAGCAGTTCGACCAACCCGGACCGGTGGCCTGCTGGTGGAATTCGGGCCAGAGGCCACAAACAAAGATGCATTCCGTGACGCGGTTCAAAAGGTTCTTGGAGATGCGGCAACGGTTGCCTCGCTCGAACAAATGGCCACCCTGGAAATCAGGGACCTCGACTGCGTCACGGACAAAGCTGAAGTAGAGGATGCCATTAGGAGGGAGTTCCCCAGCTTAAGTCAAGTCAAGGCAAGATTGACACGTGAAAACACAAGGGGACAACGCATGGCTATTGTCGAACTAGCTGATAAAGACGCCCAGCAAATCCTGGCGAAGGGCAAAATTAAGATAGGTTGGGTGATCTGCAGGATACGGAGAAGAGCGATCCCTATCCGCTGCTTCAGATGCTTCGAACACGGACACACCGCGTATGGCTGTAGGGGACCCGACAGGAGATCTCTGTGCTACAAATGTGGTTAAACGGGGCACAAAAGGAAGGAGTGCACGAACGAGGCAAAATGCATTCTTTGCAAGGATGCTAAGCTAGCACCCGGCGACCTCAAACATGAGCCGGGGCAGGGAGATGCTGGGTTTTCAAGGAGGCCCTAACTAAAGCCAAATCGATACTCAAATGATCCGTATCCTGCAGGTCAATTTGCACCGAAGCACAAACGCCCAGGACCTACTTGAGCAGTTTGCGAGAGATAAGAAAGCTGACCTCCTGTTGCTGAGCGAGCAACATCATAACAAGGACTCGCAAGCGTGGTACCCTGACAAATCTGGTACCTCGGCCATCTGGGTTCGAGACAGCGCCCGCCTTCAGATGCAGGGCCATGGACGCGGAGATGATTTTGTGTGGGTGCGGTGTTCAGGGATAACATATTTCAGTGTTTATCTGACGCCTAACGAGGCAATGCCATCTTTTCGAACCAAACTCGATGCCCTGGAGGACGCTGTCTCGAACACAGAGGGCCACATGCTGGTCGGGGAAGACTTCAACGCTAGAGCCATTGAATGGGGTATGCCACAATCCGACCCAAGGGGAAAGCAAATCTTGGACATGGCGGCCAGAACAGCACTTTTTGTCCTAAATACTGGTAACACCCCTACTTTCAGCCGCTGGGGTTGCGTAGGAACCATACCCGATGTAACACTCGCTTCGGAGTCCCTGGTACCTAGAGTACACAACTGGCGAGTACTAGAGGACTACTCGGCTAGTGATCACCAGTATATAGCGGTTGAGATTCACGACAGTGCCACTCTGCGTGCATATGCCCAAACTTCAATCCTCGGATGGAGGACTGGGAGGATGGACGTTGAGAGGTTCGCTGATGCGCTTACGGTAGGCGCACCATTGCTGGGAACTCCGCCAGGGAGTGGAGGGCCTACAGCCAAGGACTTGGTGAACTCAACTATGAGTACCATCATAGCTGCTTGCGAGTCTTCCATGCCCCGTCGGAGACCCCGACATGGTAAGCCTCCAGCATACTGGTGGTCAAACGAGATCGCCGAACAAAGAAGCGAGTGTCACAAACTTCGACGAGAGGCCCAGCGGGAGCGAACACGGGAGGAGGCAGACACTAGGCTAGCAGCATACAGGTCCGGCAGGAAATATCTTCGCAGGCTTATTAACAAGAGCAAGGCCCGATGCTGGCAAGACCTCGTGGACGATGTAAATAGGGATCCGTGGGGCCTTGGCTACAAGCTGGTCATGGGGAAACTTGGTGCCCTACGGAAGCCTTGTATACATGACGCGGAAAAGATGGACGCGATAGTGCGGGGACTCTTCCCCGCCCATCCCGCCCGTGTTGACGCTGTCCATGGTGAAACAGCAGTCGAGTGCCCACTCTTCACACAGCTGGAACTGGAGGAGGCAGTCCTCTCCCTGAAAGCGAGGAAGGCTCCAGGTCCAGATGGTGTTCCAGCTGAGGTTTTGCAGCTCATCTATCACCATTGTCCTGACTTGCTGCTCAGCACACTCAACGCTTTCCTACGGGACGGGGTTTTCCCGGTACGATGGAAGGGGGCGAGGCTCGTGCTGGTCAGCAAGGGGAAGGGAAATCCCGAATCGCCGTCTGCATACCGCCCGTTATGCATGCTAGACACGGCTGGGAAAGTGCTAGAGAAACTCATCAAGGGAAGACTCACTGACGCGATTCGTGCTGCTTGGGACCTATCTCCTCGGCAGTACGGCTTTAGAGCAGGACGTTCTACCATTGATGTGATTGCAGAGGTGGTGAACGCGGTCCAAAAGGCAGAGGCATATAGTCGCACCAAGCGACGGATCGTCCTGTTGGTGACACTCGACGTCAGGAATGCCTTCAACTCCGCTAGATGGGTGGATATTCTGGACACGCTGGAAAACTCTTTTCAAGTTCCAGAATATCTAATGCGGCTTTTGAGCAACTACCTAAAGGACCGAAGCCTGCTCTACGACATGACACAGGGCCAACGAAGGATGGAAATTACATCGGGTGTTGCCCAGGGATCTATCCTTGGTCCGGACCTGTGGAACGTGTCTTACGACGGGTTACTGAGACTTGAGATGCCAGATGAGTCGCGCTTGGTTGGCTACGCGGATGATGTTGCGGCTCTGGTCGCCGGACGCAACGTTGAACAAGCGCAACTTAGGCTAGGTATGCTAATGCGCCGAGTGAGGGACTGGATGACTGCTCGCGGGCTCAGTTTAGCACTGGAGAAAACCGAAGTGGTCATCTTGATAAAAAAGAGAATCCCTAGAGTAAGAACGATCAGTATTGGAGACATACAGATCGAATCGAAGCCAGCGGTGAAGTACCTGGGGCTACTGATCGACTCGAAGATGAGTTTCTCTGAGCAAATCAGGGCAACGGCTGAGAAGGCTGCTTCGGGAATATCGGCCCTGAGTCGACTTATGGCCGACGTAGGGGGACCCAGCCCATCAAGAAGACGCCTCTTGATGAGTGCTGTAGGGTCAGTGCTACTGTACGGAGCAGAGGTATGGGGCGACGCTCTCAGCAAGGAGGTATACCGAAAACGTTTGGCACAGGTACAGAGAAGAGGAGCACTGAGAATTGCATCTTCGTATCCAACAGTCTCCGACTCGGCGGTGAGAGTGATTGCAGGCGTGATACCTGTCGCCCTCCTTGCTAGAGAGCGCCGCGCTATTTGCCTGCGCCAAAACGAGGATGCGAGGGAGATGGTTGTCCGCGAGGAGAGACAACGCTCGCTCAACGATTGGCAGCAGTCTTGGGTGAATTGCACGAAGGGAAGGTGGACTGCGCGCCTCATCCCGGATGTGAGACCGTGGCTACATCGAAGGCATGGTGAGACTGACTTCTATCTGACCCAGCTTTTGAGCGGGCACGGGTGTTTTCAGTCTTACTCGCACAAGATCGGTAAGTCACGGTCTCCCGATTGTCGGTTTTGCCCAGGAGAGGAGGACAATGCCTGTCACACATTTTTTGCGTGTACTAAATGGGCCAGGCTGCGAAGGGAACTTTACAGGGAGACGGGAGAGCTCACCCCGGATAATATAGTTGCGGTGATGCTCGAATCGGTTGACATATGGAACCAGGTGGCACATTATGCTCGGGCAGTCCTAAAAGATGAAAGGGACTCACAGCAGCCGGAGGCGCTGGGGCTGGGGGATCGCTCTTCTGGCATTTCCTCTTCCCCTCTCCCCTCCCGCTAGGAAAGGGACTCCCCAGCTTGAACGCGCCCCACGGTGTAACAAAACGAGACCTGGCCCGAAGTAATGTGTCAAACGGTTCCAGGCTAGGTTCTCAGATTGACAGGGGAGGTGTTTAGTGGGTAGTCCAAGAGTCTCCTCCATGGGAGTCCCACACTGCCAGACTCACCGGGCGTTAGTGCCTTCACCTCCCTACCACAAAAAAAAAACAAAAAAAAAAAAATATATATATATATATATATATATATATATATATATATATATATATATTTATATATATATATATATATATATATATATATATATATATATATATATATATGTTTATATATACATACATATATATATATATATATATATATATATATGTATATAAATATATATATATACCTGTATCTATATACATATATATATATATATATATATATATATATATATATATATATATATATATATATATATATATATATATATGCTTTGGTTTGTTTTGTGGGCAGACGCGTTGCGACTCCTTTCAGTCATCTTCAGTGTCCAAAGGATGCGTTGAAGGTTACGACTTTTTATGGTCGTATATATATGAATATATGTATATATATGTATATATATATATATATATATATATATATATATATATATATATATAAATATATATATATATATATATATGTATATATATATGTTTATATATGTATATATATATATATATATATATATATATTTATATATATATATGTATATGTATATATATATATATATATATATATATATATGTATATATTTATATATATATATATATATATATATATATATATATATATATATATATATATATATATATTGTTACATGCGCAAATAATTCTTCGAGCTACTGTCGCAATTGCTTTCACAATCATTAAGAACATCAGCAATTGAATTTACTCGAAACCACGAGAACCCAACAAGCATTATCAACATCTGAAAGTGAGTCCTTGCCCATTCATTACGCTGCTGGAATGTTCCCGCTTATTCATCAATGTACGAGAACTGAGTTGAATGATTGGAGACCCTATTTAAAGGCGAGCTGAATGAATGGGGGGATCATTCATTCGACCGCGATAAGAACTGCGATAGTGAATTTCGTAATAGTGAAGTGATTTAGAAGACAATTGCGATAAGAAATTTATGGACAAGTGTTAGATTTTTTAGTAGTGAAAATTAAAAATTAATGAAAGTGTTAAACTGATTATTGTGCATTTTAAATAAACTCTTTTAACTTAAATTGAAAGACATTGCGTTTTCACTTTCCCGGAACGTTAAAATTATTGGCCGCGAACCAAAAACACGCGACAATGGTGTCAGAAGTGGGATGAAAAATTTTGGAAGTGAAAACGTTTAAACATTTTTAAACTGCACAGTTGTGAAATATAACGTGGAAACTGGTGGAAAAATAACCGAATCTATAAAAATGCCAGGAAACTTTCATCTAAAAATTGACCAATTGACAATATCGGAGCAGTAAAATTATAACCAAAATTGAGTTGCTCTGAAAAGAGTTGAGTTTTATTCTATTACAAAAACTAATCTTAGCACTCTTACAGAACATTCTTTAACATTGTTTTATCAGAAACTCACCTAACAAGAGAAACAACATTTAAAGGTATTGTATCACCAGTTCCTGCTAATCACTATTATTTAGATATTCAAATCACAGTATAATTCTCACTTGTTTAATCTAACATGCTGTATCACTCAGTCAATATGACAGACAGCTCCATAAAATCAAACAGGTTCACGGATAATCCATAGTATACTCAAATAGTAGCCACACCTTTCATTTACCCTGTGTTGCACACTTTTTGAATTTTCCCAGGGGCACGTCAGCTGATCCGGGGCATGACAGCTGATCCCATGTTTCGCGCGCTCAAGAAACAAAGCAGAATGCGAATAAAATTTCCGACGCACGTGTTCTTTTATGCATTTCAGAACATAGGAGTGCTGCCACATCCTAACAAAAACCTAAAAGATTGCATGGAACGAATTTGTTTTTCTGCAATGTTATTGATTTTTTAGCTCTGGTAGCCCTGAAATCTCTCATCGAAGCATATGTTTATATTCGCGCCATTCCTCGCATCAGCGTTTACCATCTACCTGCTACCGAAGATTTATGGCTCGCTGTTCGGCTTGTGTTCGAATTTTTCCGGAGGGTTGAGGGAGTGTGGTTACTAGTTGAGTATACTATGGATAATCTATGCATCAAAGCTTTTACGCGCCAAATTCAAACTTAAAACTAAATGAAGTGTGATGCACTTTGTTTACATCTCCCCCCCCCCCCTTTCTAAACTGCAAGCTTTAACTGTTTTACTCTACTACTGGAATAAGTTTTGCAATATGAAAGTGACTCGACTCTGACCTTTTGTGACCCGTGTTTACTTTGTAAATCGAATGAGATATTTTGTCTACAAATTGATAAGGTACTTTTTTAAATTCATCGAATTTCTTTCGGTTTAACTGATTTCTGACTGTTAGTTCATAATGTTTTCTGTTTTCATCAAATCTTTATTTATTATAATCGTGGGATGTTTTACTATCTACTATGGCAATTTTTCGGTCTCGCAAGAGATGATTATGTCTTATATTTTGTTTCAGTTCAACTGGTAGAATGCCAACATTTTTTCCGACCAATAAATATTTTAGAAGGATCCCTGTTACACTATGTTCAGTTTCGTGATATTTTTTTGTGCATTCGTGAGCAATAGTTGCCCAAGAAATTGTCTCTTCTTTCATTAATCTTGCAACGAATTTTATTAACCAACTGTTGATTTAATTTTTCGTTCCATCTATTTGGAAATGGCGCATGGGTATATTTTCACTATATGTTAGGTATATTTTCTTTTCCTAAAAATTTTTTGAAATCCTTCAAATTTATGCCTGGATATTGAGATGATAGGATCAAATCAATTTTATAATCTTGTGTTACTTTTTGGACAAGTATTATAAAATCTTTCGCACTCTGGGCTTTGGATGCCAAAATATGGGCCTAACGAGTGAAGTGATCTACTAGAAGATGTTAATATGTTTTGGTTGAACGAGCACCACCAAATTCCCCTATGGTGTATATACTCGTAGACACTATTTCGAATGGATAGGTAGCGGAACCTTAGTGAGACATTAGTCCAAACTTATATTATCTTCTAGAGTGCAGTTTTCGCAAATTTTGTTCATACTATCCAATAAATTTTTACCTTGATAAAAGAGTTTAATCTTGTTTTCCATTTGTTATCTGCCTATGCAACAATAGTAGTGATGTACATGTTTTATAATCTTTTTACTGAACTCCTCAGATAGTACAATCTTTTGATTTTTTCTTAACTTTTTATAATATGTGAGTATATCATGTTTGAAAGTATGTTTATTTCTATTTTGTTTTATATCTTCATTTTTATCTTGATCATTTCGTATGTCTTTTAAATTAATAAAATTCACTTCTTTTAAACTGCTATCTTGATTCACGTATGATTCTAACACAGGGTTTCTGCTTAAAATATCGGTCTCTATATTACATTTTCCCGGAGAATATATTATTTTAAAATTGAACTGTGACAAATAATACGTTAAATGCCCCAGTTCTTTGTCTGTTCGGGCTTTTATATTCATTTTTTCTAAAGGTTTTTGATGTGAAAAAAACGGTGAATGATTTTCCTATAAGCCAGTGTTGTCAGTATTTTACCGCCTCTTTTATTGCCAAACATTCAAGATATATGGCCTTTTCCACCTTTTCATCACCGTTGGGTTGAATTTGTTTTAAAATCGCACCTATACCTCAAGTCAAGTCAAAGTCAAAAGCGCTTTATTTAATACCAATCGTTATAAATATTTAAAAGAACATAAAGCAAATTCCAAACAATAAAACAATAAAAAAAACTTAACGGCCCGAATGGCTCTCTAAATTTATACGTTATCAGTTAAACACATTTAATGAAAAAAATACACTTGCAAATTTAAATTAATTAAGATTATTAGATATTTTTTGATTCAATTGGAAAAAGGAGAAAAAACCAACCAGCATTATTCAAAAATTACTTATACTACTAACACAACAATGAACTTATATCCTTTACCTAATATGTTACACCCTAATTCTAAATAAGTTCAATAAAAAAAAAAAACTTTACCTTATATTGAAACCTATACCTAATTTATAATACAAATAAACAACAACACTAGATGTAGCAATAATCAGATGAATCTAAAAAACTAAGTAACGAGAAAAAGCACAAAAACAGAAAATAAACACGAATCATTTAGGCATTGTCATTCAGCCACCAATACCTAGATTGTTCCATCTCAGCTCGACCAGCCTCAACGAATCTAGCAAATGAGTATCTCCATTGGAATTGTTGGTCTCGTGAACTCAGATTCGGAGGATATTTTATCTTCTTATCGGTGGCCCGTCGGTATATGTGATATATGATTGGGACGCCGTCAGAATCAAAAACATATCGATTCATGTCCAAATACACGAATGCTTCTGGAGGAACGAAGCCAGTAGTGAGGCAAGTCACAATATACCCGTCTGTAGGGTGGACCGGCTGTGAAATCCAAGGGTTTTTACTCACAGTTACAGATCTTGCGATATGATTCCGAAGAAGTTTCAATATAAAGATATCGACTCTTGTCACTTGAGCGGTTTGATAAATTTTTCTATTCGATATATAGTGCTTCCAATCCGTCTCAGGCTTTCTGTACAAACCAGTACATGCACGAAGACATTTCCACTCGAAGCCTCTAAATCTTTCCATTGTACTAGCACTCTGGTTGTACCAGATCTGGCATCCGTATGTCAAAACTGGCCTTACCAGGGTCTTGTAACAAATAACTTTGACTTTTTGATCAATGTATCTGGAATGGAAGAGTCGCCGAAGGGCCATGACTACTTTTAGTGCTTTACTGAGCATGATTTTGACATGTTCAGTATAGTACAGATACTGATCGAGATGAACACCGAGGTATCGAACACAGGATTTATGTGGAACCCGTTCTGAACCACCCTCACCAGCCATAATGTGGAAATCCTTCCAATTACGTTTCAGGTCTTGACTGGCCCCCTGCAGCGTTGTCCGAAACAAAATTGTTTCGCACTTCTGCGCATTGATTTTCATTCGCCAATTGTCGGTGTAGAGCTGCACATCATTAAACATTTTTTGAAGATTGCTCTGAACTATTGTAGCTTTTCGGTCTGCCGTATAGATGATCAGATCATCAGCAAACGCTACCAATGATCGCGTTGGCGAGACATTAAAATCAAAGCTGTTCAATAGCTTGCGAATGAATATTGAGAAAAGCAGGAGCGCAGTAACTGTTCCCTGCTGTAGACCATTCAAGGCCTTGAATTCGCGCATTGTTGTCAGATTTCCATCAGTTACAACAAATGATTTCCCGTATAACATATTACACATCATAGCGACAAGGTGTCTGGGGAACCTGTCCTGAAGAAGTTTGAAAACTAGTCCATCTAACCATACCGTATCGAAGGCTTTCTCCATATCAATGAGACATGCTCCAACACATTCTTTGTTGTTTAGTTTCCAACAGATGTCTGAGGTTACTTTGGTTATTGCATGTATGGTTGAATGCCTGGTACGAAAACCAAACTGGCAATTCGGCTTCAACTCATATCTCTCAACGTGGGCGTTTAATGCTCTGTTGAGTATCACTTCAAACACCTTGCTGATGTTAGGCAGCAAGCTGATTGGGCGATAGCTTTTAGGGCATGAAGATTCTTTTCCTTTCTTCAAGATCGGAAATACCTTAGCCTTTTTCCACTCATTTGGGAAATATGAATTGTTCAACATGTTGTTGAACAATATGCAATAATTCCTAATAGATACCTCAGGCAAATGTCGCAGAACTATATTTGGAATACCGTCAGTACCACATGATTTCGTGAAGCAAAAGTTTCCGACTTCAAATCAAGCCTGAACGGCTAATCAATTCTTCATTTCGATGAAACATTAACATCTGACCTCATACCGAACTTGAATCTTATTGATTATTTTGTCCGCTATGAAACACAAGTCTTCATAGCTGACAAAATAATCAATAAGATTCAAGCTCGGTATGAGGTCAGATGTTAATGTTTCATCGAAATGAAGAATTGATTAGCCGTTCAGGCTTGATTTGAAGTCGGAAACTTTTGCTTCACGAACCTCCGAAAATATTTCATTCCTTCTCTCTGGGCTTGGCAGATGAACCAATTCTAAATAAGTTCCAATCAGGGCAAGTTTCTGCAATCCATCACATATAATCCTGTTTCCATTTCTATCCGGAATCATACTATCAATTTCGATACCAGCTCTATCGAGAAGATTTATCTCATCACTAGCGACTTCAAGATTCGATACCTTCACTCGAGACTTCCTGCGGAATAAGCTATTCACTTTCACGAAAAC
Source organism: Odontomyia ornata (assembly GCA_963969285.1). Classification (NCBI taxonomy): domain Eukaryota; kingdom Metazoa; phylum Arthropoda; class Insecta; order Diptera; family Stratiomyidae; genus Odontomyia; species Odontomyia ornata. The sequence goes on from OZ017740.1 coordinate 179,334,454, forward strand.
GCCATCTGGGTCCTGTGGGCTAATACCCCTCAATTTTTCCGCCCATTGATTGCTGACCTCACTCCTGAAGTATGAACGGATTAAGTTCCGGACATTCTTCAGGTGTAATTTAAACAAAGCCAACGAGGGATGGTTGTAGTCCAAAAATCGTCGATAAATATTGTTGACGCGGGTGAGAAGAAGGCTTTTCAATCTTTTCAACCTTGCGATGGTTGGTGTTTCATATCCTTCCATATTGTTTCGATGTTTAATCTTGGGAACAACTTTCTCAATCGTTTCCAATGTCAGCTTCTCTAACTTCGACAAACAGAGATCTATTTCATCGTCAGTTAGATTTCTGTTATTAGGAACCATTGAGCAAGCGTTGCAATCATCAAAAGGGGGACATTGCTTCTGGTACTCCCGATTAAACTTCTTTTGAAACTTTCCCCAGTCTGTTTTTTTGAAATTCAACCGATGGTTTTCATGTTGAACTGGAATGAGGAAGAAATCATCCCTTTGATGATTGATTTCCATTACGATTGCGTTATGGTCGCTATCGTAAGGAAGCACCTGCAGTTTCCGTTGAGCAATGCAGAGGTCCAAATATGAATTTGTCCTAGGGTATGTTGGGAACTCCGACCCATATAGGTCGCAACTGTATTCAATTTGGTTCTCTGTTATCCATAATTTCAGGAATACACCTCTTGGATTATTGGTGGCGTTTAGCCATGATGTATGCTTGGCATTCAGGTCACCGGCAAAAATATAATAACTATGCAGCCTGTTCAATTCGAGTATTTCAAACAAGGAATTGAGTTCCTCCTTGAACTTGAGAACATTTTGACCAGTTGCGTAGGCAGAGATAACGAAGAGGTTATCCCCACCTGGCAGTGAAATTTTGATGACGGACACTTCAAGAAATTCAAAGTTTTTGAATTCGACTTTTTCAATATTTTGGACACAATAGGGTCTTCTAACCAATATCCCGGTACCACCTCCCCCATCACCTATTACCCTATCGTTTCTTACGAATGCAAAATCTTTGAATTCCATGGAATGCCATGAATTGAGGTGGGTTTCAGTGAGAAGTATGATGTCAGGCTTTTACTTGATAACAAATTCAAGGAGATAATCACGTCGATGTATAGCAACGATAGAGTTGACGTTGATCCATATGAGGCGAAGCCTATCCATGGGAATATGACTGGATGACAAGTTATTATTAGGCATTTGAAAGACCTAAACGCTGAAAAGCAAAGTTAATTTTTGAATCTTGTTTGTCGATTCTCTCCGATAAAGAATTAAGTTGCTGGTAAATTTTGAGAAGCAGCTCATTATTGCCACTTACATTATTTCCAGCATTTTCTGCTGGTCCTCTAGCGGCGAGTGCAAATGATACTCCGGGCTTGACGAAGTTGGAAGGTATGATATTACGGTGTACTTGTGTCTGCTTTGGAGCAAATTTAACTTTTGCATCTTGATATCGGGAGCATCCTCGATATGATGCTGGGTGACCAAAAACACCGCAGTTAACGCAGTATAATTTTTCTTTAGGCTCCGTCTGAGCCAATTTGCACTCACCGGGAGCATGAACGTCTTTGCATTTAACGCAACGATAGTGCATGGCACAATTGGCAGCCGAATGTCCAAATCTTTGACACCGGTAACACTGGTTGACTTCTCTTTTCTGGAGGCGTTCCCACCTCACCACTCTGAAATTCAAGTACCTTATTTGTTGAAGGGCACTTGGACTGCTCTAATGCAATTTGTACCAGGTAAAGTGGTAAATTCTTCCGTTCTATGGTCGACCTTCTTGTCGCAAAGGCTTTGACTGAAACAAAATCAATATCTGGTGCAGCCTCCTTGAGCACCTGAAGAAGTTCGACCGTATCCTCTCCGCTGTCCAAACCCTTCAACAAGAAGGTCTGATTCTTTTCACTTTTTGGGGTATAGGTGAAGTGTGGAACCTCCCCAGAAATCAGCGCATCTTTGGCTGACTTGAAATCAACCAGTGATTTCGTCCTTATAGTTAATTTTTCGGCATCAACTCTTTTGATTTCGAAATTGGCCAGTTTATTTTCGGCTGCCAATAGCCGAACCATATCTTTCCCGGTTTGTCCGAACACGTTGATTGGCGGAACTTTTTCTGTCTTGTTGGAAGCTTTTTCAGAGGAACCAGCAGAACTGCGGGCTGGTTTTTTCTCCTTATTTTTGTTCTTAAATATTGAATAAAATTAACGTCATTATCTTGATTAAAATTACCTCCGATGTTTTCTTTGATTTCCATATCTTCGGTTAATCCCTCCAGCGCTGCAGAATAATTTTGGCTCTCGTTGGTGCCACCAGCACTTAGAACTTCCTCTGGATTTACTTGCTTTGCACTTTTCTTCGGCTTTGTTACCTGTTGCCATTGATTTTGTGGCTGCGTCTTTTGAGGCTTCATCCCTTTCTTGAAAAGATCCTTGAGAGACTGTATCTCTTGCCTTAGTTCATCATTTTCTTTCTGCAATTTGGCCATTTGTTGATTGTCCGCTATTATTTGCATCTACGGAGTTTTCTTCGTTATGTTTTCTTTTGGTGATTGTCGCCAGTTTCGTATTCAGGTTGCCCCAACGGTGGGAAGCCGTCGGGCTCCTCCATACCAGCGGCGAAATTTTCTTTGTGAATTCGTTTTTCGTTACCAATCGAAGTAAAAATATTCAATAGAAATTTCCTGAGTCGATTACTTCGACAATATAAGATTTTTTCCGATAAAAATTAACTTCGGACTAACGTTTTTAAAAAATTAATTTAATTTTTGAAAACTTTTGACAGGAGCGATTTAAAAGACGTCTATACGCAAAGACTACTACGATCCCTTTTTCCGCACCTATACCCCATATGCTAGCATCTGTATAAATATGCATTGGCAAGTCTGGATCAAAGATAGCTTGAATGGGTTTTGAGCAAAGTAGTTTTTTCGTAGTGTCAAAGGGTTCTTGAAATTTATTGGACCAAACGATTTTTTTCCTTTTCTTAATAAATTATGTAAAGGATCCAGTATAATTGAAATATTTGGCATATATTTTCCATAGAAAGTAATTTTTCCTAAAAATTGTCAGGCGTTTTTTTGTATTTCTGGAATTGGAAATCCTTTTACGGCAATCAAGTTATCTTTTAATGGAGTGACAGTAATTGTTTTTATTATGTGCCATAGAATTTCAATTTAAAACCTTCGTCTAAAATTGCTTCCAATAACAAAAATAAGTGCTCAATGTGTTTTTCGGACATTTCAGAAAATACTTAAATATCGTCGAAGTAATTGACAGTAAAATTTATCAGTTTATGCTTTTTTATAATGCTACTCAATATTCTTTGAAAAATAGCGGGAGAAGTTTTTAAACCAAAAGGAGTTCTTGTGGCCAGAAATTGAGGTTATTTTTTTTTTTGTTTTTTTTTGTTTTTTGTTTTTGTGGTAGGGAGGTGAAGGCATTTATGCCCGCCGAGTCTGGCCTTCAAGCTGGGGAGTCCCTTTCCTAGCGGGAGGGGAGGGGGGAAGAGGAATTGCCAGAAGAGCGATCCCCCAGCCCCAGTGCCTCCGGCTGCTGTGAGTCCCTTTTATATTTTAGGACTGCCCGAGCATAATGTGCCACCTGGTTCCATTTGTGAACCGATTCGAGCATCACCGCAACTATATTATCCGGGGTGAGCTCTCCCGTCTCCCTGTAGAGTTCCCTTTGCAGCCTGGCCCATTTGGTACACGCAAAAAATGTGTGACAGGCATTGTCCTCCTCTCCTGGGCAAAACCGACAATCGGGAGACCGTGACTTGCCGATCTTGTGCGAGTAAGACTGAAAACACCCGTGCCCGCTCAAAAGCTGGGTCAGATAGAAGTCAGTCTCACCATGCCTTCGATGTAGCCACGGTCTCACATCCGGGATGAGGCGCGCAGTCCACCTTCCCTTCGTGCAATTCCTCCAAGACTGCTGCCAATCGTTGAGCGAGCGTTGTCGCATCCTCGTTTCGGCGCAGGTAAATAGCGCGGCGCTCTCTAGCAAGGAGGGCGACAGGTATCACGCCTGCAATCACTCTCACCGCCGAGTCGGAGACTGTTGGATACGAAGATGCAATTCTCAGTGCTCCTCTTCTCTGTACCTGTGCCAATCGTTTTCGGTATACCTCCTTACTGAGAGCGTCGCCCCATACCTCTGCTCCGTACAGTAGCACTGACCCTACAGCACTCATCAAGGGGCGTCTTCTTGATGGGCTGGGTCCCCCTACGTTGGCCATAAGTCGACTCAGGGCCGATATTCCCGATGCAGCCTTCTCAGCCGTTGCCCTGATTTGCTCAGAGAAACTCATCTTCGAGTCGATCAGTAGCCCCAGGTACTTCACCGCTGGCTTCGATTCGATCTGTATATCTCCAATACTGATCATCCTTACTCTAGGGATTCTCTTTTTTGTCAAGATGACCACTTCGGTTTTCTCCAGTGCTAAACTGAGCCCGCGAGCAGTCATCCAGTCCCTCACTCGGCGCATTAGCATACCTAGCCTAAGTTGCGCTTGTTCAACGGTGCGTCCGGCGACCAGAGCCGCAACATCATCCGCCTAGCCGACCAAGCGCGACTCATCTGGCATCTCGTCTCAGTAGCTTGTCGTAAGACACGTTCCACAGGTCCGGACCAAGGATAGATCCCTGGGCAACACCCGATGTAATTTCCATCCTTCGTTGGCCCTGTGTCGTGTCGTAGAGCAGGCTTCGGTCCTTTAGGTAGTTGCTCAAAAGCCGCATTAGATATTCTGGAACTTGAAAAGAGTTTTCCAGCGTGTCCAGAATATCCACCCATCTAGCGGAGTTGAAGGCATTCCTGACGTCGAGTGTCACCAACAGGACGATCCGTCGCTTGGTGCGACTATATGCCTCTGCCTTTTGGACCGCGTTCACCACCTCTGCAATCGCATCAATGGTAGAACGTCCTGCTCTAAAGCCGTACTGCCGAGGAGATAGGTCCCCAGCAGCACGAATCGCGTCAGTGAGTCTTCCCTTGATGAGTTTCTCTAGCACTTTCCCAGCCGTGTCTAGCATGCATAACGGGCGGTATGCAGACGGCGATTCGGGATTTCCCTTCCCCTTGCTGACCAGCACGAGCCTCGCCACCTTCCATCGTACCGGGAAAACCCCGTCCCGTAGGCAAGCGTTGAATGTGCTGAGCAGCAAGTCAGGACAATGGTGATAGACGAGCTGCAAAACCTCAGCTGGAACACCATCTGGACCTGGAGCCTTCCTCGCTTTCAGGGAGAGGACTGCCTCCTCCAGTTCCAGCTGTGTGAAAAGTGGGCACTCGACTGCTGTTTCACCATGGACAGCGTCAACACGGACGGGATGGGTGGGGAAGAGTCCCCGCACTATTGCGTCCATCTTTTCCGCGTCATGTATACAAGGCTTCCGTAGGGCACCAAGTTTCCCCATGACCAGCTTGTAGCCAAGCCCCACGGATCCCTATTTACATCGTCCACGAAGTCTTGCCAGCATCGGGCCTTGCTCTTGTTAATAAGCCTGCGAAGATATTTCCTGCCGGACCTGAATGCTGCTAGCCTAGTGTCTGCCCCCTCCCGTGTTCGCGCCCGCTGGGCCTCTCGCCGAAGTTTGTGACACTCGCTTCTTTGTTCGGCGATCTCGTTTGACCACCAGTATACTGGAGGCTTACCATGTCGGGGTCTCCGACGGGGCATGGAAGACTCGCAAGCAGCTATGATGGTACTCATAGTTGAGTTCACCAAGTCCTTGGCTGTAGGCCCAGAAATTGAGGTTATGGATCCGGACGATATGTGGTTCCAACAGGATGGTACCACTTGCCACACAGCCAACAGCTCTTTTGCGCGAGAAATTCAACGGCCGTGTTATCTCACTTCGTGGCGATGTTAATTGGCCGCCACGATCATGTGATTTGATGCCATTGGAGTCTTTCTCTGGGGATATTTAAAAGAAAACGTGTATGTCAATAAGCCAAGAACAATTCAAGAGCGTGTTGCAACCACGGAAGCCACCGCAGTTGCAGACATTAAGTATAAGCAGAGAGGTGTGTAGCCCGGGATGGCATACTGAGGTCGGCTAGCGCTCAGTCGTGTCGTGGGACTTCCGGGACACCCTCTGCTCGTGCTGAGCCACCTTACTTCTACTAACTAACACTAAGGGGAAAGGACGGCAAAGGGGAGGACATCTTGAGAAATGAAAAATGATGCTCTTAACTCGATAAAGCCGTTTTCTTTAGTTTAAAAATGAAATTCTACAAAGAAAATTCACAAATTTTAATTTCAATAAAAAAACCCTTCAAATTTTATGTAAAAGCAAACAGTCAATAAATTTTTTATAAAAAATAACAAAGAAAAAAATGAACTTGATAATGTGAATCAAATATAACATAAATAGAAAATTGGTGCTCACGCTTCCCCCGTGAAACTCCGAGCGCTCGGCAAAGACATAAAAAAGAGTGTGGGGCCACTGTAAGTTAAGTTTTAAATTAGTTTGAAGGTAAACAATCAGAATCAATAGAACACTCAACGGCCACTTATATCACTATGATCCGCTGTCCAACAGTCTTTTCTGTGTAAGTTAATTTGACAAAAAAAGTCCAAAATCCGGCACTTTGCGCTCTCAATATAGTATTATTTAAAATCAAGCGATATTGACTTCCAACTTCAGATTTTCGGTTCTACTTTCGACACAATATTGGTGGTTAAAGTCACAAGCAAATTTACACCTTAGTTTTCTCTTTCTTCATTCCTAAAACATCCGCTGTTGGATCGTTTGTTCTTAAGTTTCTTTTTCTCTACTTCTTGAACACTCAGCACCATGTATAACCAATTCCGCTTTACTCGCACTTTTCGCTTTGCCGTACTCTTTTTAAATTCCAAACGCAATAACTTTATTTCCGGCGGCCGAAAACCAAAATTCTTTTCCCTCACTCGTCAATTCGCACAAATCTTAATTTACCCCACCACACGATGCAGTTTTTCGGTTCCTTTTCACTTTCCCACACCAAAACTTCCACCACTAAATTTCGCAATCAATTAAACTGTTTTTCACTTTCTTCTTCCGACACCAAGAAACTCAATTTCGTTCCAGTCCAAATCCAGATTTCCTTCCTTTTCGAATTAAAAATTAATAAACTTTTTCGACCCTGCCAAAAGCACTTCCGCTTATTTTCAAACCAAAAATTGACTGCCCCAATTCCACGAACTCAATCCTCTTCATTTTCAATTGCCACTGCCGCATCTGGGTAACGGAATCGAAGTTCATTACACTTCGATTCCACTACCCACACATCTTTTTTTCCTTATCGACAAACACAATAATTTCCATTGATTTGCATATATGGCAATTTGCAGCATCAAAGAAGCGCTTGATTGAATGCAAAGTGTCACATATACATATACGGAAACTATTGATTTTGCTGATACCCCAAAAAGAGTGCTTCCCTGCACTCGGGATACTTGAACCCAGGGTTCCAGCAGACCCCCGGTCGAGAACTCGCGACGCATACAATGGAGCCATGTCTTATCGATCTCCCATTCATCAGATTAGCAACTTCAACTCTTTCTTGATGGGCATGAAATGGAAATTTGTTACAAGGGAAACGTGAATAAATTTTTTGTTAGTATAAAAATATGAAATTTGTTAGTGGGAATAGAATAAGTTAGTATGAAGGAAGGAATTAGGTTTTGTTCGGGAAAAGCTATTGAATGAATGGAATGTTGTTAGTGGGAAAATTGAAATTATTAGTATATATTGTATTATTTTAGTTGGGAATAAGGGAAAAGGGTAGGATTGTGATGATGGGGAAGTAAAAATTATAGGGAAATTGGAAAAAATGTTAATGAAAATAAATAAATACACAAAGGAAAAGGTAGGAGTGCCCAAAGGAAGGTGGAGATGTAACGGCGGCAATTTGAAGTTGCGAATGGGAGAAAGTCGGTACTCCGGAATTCGCAACAAGCTAAATGATGAGATAATTCAGCACATTAACGACATTGAACCTCAATTATGTCTCAGAGTTATTGAAAATATGGACAATTGGATAGAAGTGTGCCACCGCAGCCGTGGCGAGCATTTGGGCAATATTTTGTTTTACGCATATTTGTCATAGATTTATCTATTATAATAATAAATATTAACATACTCTGAAAACTTTATGTTTTATTTAACATCGTGCGTTTTTGTTGGACCACGCTATATATATATATATATATATATATATATATATATATATATATATATATATATATATGTATATATATATTTAGATATATATATATATATATATATATATATATATATATATATATATATATATATATATATATACGAGTATATATACATAGATATATATATACACATTTATATATATATATATATATATATATATATACATACATATATATATATATATATATATATATATATATATATATATATATATATATATATATATATATTTATACACATATATATATAGATATAACATATATATATATATATATATATATATATATATATATATATATATATATACATATATATATATATATATATATATATATATATATATTTATATATATATATATATATATATATATAAATAAATATACATATATATATATATATATATATATATATATATATATATATATATATATATATATATATATATATATATATATATAAACTCATGTATAGGGTTTTGAGGACATAAAAATAAATAAATTTCAATAAATCGATTATGAGGCGTGCTGTGTGGCTAGTGGCACCATCTTGTTGGAGCCACATATTGTCAAACTTAAAACTAAATGAAGTGTGATGCACTTTGCTTACATCTCCCCCCCTTCTAAACTGGAAACTTTAACTGTTTTACTCGACTACTGGAATAAGTTTTGCAATATGGAAGTGATTCGACTCTGACCTTTTATGATCCGTGTTTACTTTGTAAATTGAATTAGATATTTTGTCTACAAATTGATAAGGTACTATTTTAAATTCATCGTTTCCGACTGTTAGTTCATAATGTTTTCTGTTTTCATCAAATCTTTATTTATTATAATTGTGGGATGTTTTACTATCTACTATGGCAATTTTTCGGTCTCGCAAGAGATGATTATGTCTTATATTTTGTTTTAGTTCAACTGGTAGAATGCCAACATTTTTTCCGACCAATAAATATTTTAGAAGGATCCCTGTTACACTATGTTCAGTTTCGTTATATTTTTTTGTGCATTCGTGAGCAATGGTATCCCAAGAAATTGTCTCTTCTTTCATTAATCTTGCAACGAATTTTATTAACCAATTGTTGGTTTAATCTTTCGTTCCATCCATTTGAAAATGGCGCATAGGTATATTTTCACTATATGTTAGGTATATTTTCTTTACCTTAAACATTTTTTGAAATCCTTCAAATTTATGCCTGGATATTGAGATGATAAGATCAAATCAATTTTATAATCTTGTGTTACTTTTTGGACAAGTATTATAAAATCTTTCGCACTCTGGGCTTTGGATGCCAAAATATGGGCCTAACGAGTGAAGTGATCTACTAGAAGATGTAAATATGTTTTGGTTGAACAAGCACCACCAAATCCCCCTATGGTGTATATAGACACTATTTCCAATGGATAGGTAGCGGAACCTTAGTGAGACATTAGTCCAAACTTATATTGTCTTCTAGAGTGCAGTTTTCGCAAGTTTTTTCATACTATCCAATAAATTTTTAGCTTGATAAAAGAGTTTAATCTTGTTTTCCATTTGTTATCTGCCTATGCAATAATAGTAGTGATGTACATGTTTTATAATCTTTTTACTGAACTCCTCAGATAGTACAATCTTTTGATTTTTTCTTAACTTTTTATAATATGTGAGTATATCATGTTTGAAAGTATGTTTATTTCTATTTTGTTTTATATCTTCATTTTTATCTTGATCATTTCGTATGTCTTTTAAATTAATAAAATTCACTTCTTTTAAACTGCTATCTTGATTCACGTATGATTCCAACACAGGGTTTCTGCTTAAAAAAACGGTCTCTATATTATATTTTCCCAGAGAATATATTATTTTAAAATTGAACTGTGACAAATAATACGCTAAATGCCCCAGTTCTTTGTCTGTTCTGGCTTTTATATTCATTTTTTCTAAAGGTTTTTGATGTGAAAAAAACGGTGAATGTTTTTCCTATAAACCAGTGCTGTCAGTATTTTACCGCCTCTTTTATTGCCAAACATTCAAGATATATGGCCTTTTTCACCTTTTCATCACCGTTGGGTTGAATTTGTTTTAAAATCGCGCCTATACCTCATATGCTAGCATCTG
>OZ017740.1:179349774-179352274 GCA_963969285.1 Odontomyia ornata
ATATATATATATATAAATAAATAAAAAAAAAATAATAATTATTATTATATTAATAATACAAAAATAAAAACTGGTGGACTTGGGATACATTAGAACTACAAAAAACAAAAAAGTTTTTAATTTATATTTATTAATAATTTCCAATTTTTCGCATAAAAAATGTCCAGCTGTGCGACCAAATGCCACGATTCGGGTGATAAGTCCCCTTTTGTGCTATGTTTCGGCTTCTGTGAACGGCCTTATCATTCGGCTTGCGTGAACATCAATGGTACTGTTGCCGATGTTATTAAGAAACCGGACAATGGCGTCCACTGGTACTGCGAGACCTGTAGACGCGATTCAAGTTCAGCCTACGTTTCAAGGCTCCGCATGGCTAGCTTAACAGTGAAAATTTATGTGATGAACTAAGTGCACAATAAATGTTCGGTTGCGTATAATGAGATTGCTCCCTTGCTCCAGTTTGCTGACATTTTATCTGCGTATCCTCTAACTGAGACGCGCCATGAGACTCGCGATGTGTTACAGCCTTCCGCACCAGATCTTCCTTCATCGGGGGAGAATACTAGAATAACATTAGATAATGCTACTGCTCTAACAACGAGAAGTAAAACGCAAGCTAAACCTGCAACAAAAAATAGCGCTAACCTGTTGACCAGCAATGATTCAGAGGTTGTATTTCAATCATCACCTGGACCCTCATCTTCTCGTCGAGGTGCTACATCTAAAAATCGGCCCACTTCACCCAACACTCTTGTAACGGTTATTCAACCAACGCCAGTAGCTGATGTTTCTAATTCCGCTTTTAATCTGCCAGCACCACAGAAAGTTCCATCTCTTCATGTCATGGCGCCGCCGAAGCAAATATTTATATCTCGTCTGGCTTATGAGACATCGACAAATGACATTTGTGATTATGTCTCACCGAAATTTGGACCTTCAGTAAAGATAATCAGCTGCCACAAACTGACAAAAGACGATATTGAGGGAAGAGTTATAGCGTCTTTTAAGCTTTCTGTGCCGTCAAACTGCAGTAAAGTTCTTCAACCAGAAGACTGGCCTCCTGGAACACCAATTAAACCGTTCGAGGCAACCAAAAGAAGAAATTTTCGTCGTGTGGTAAGCTCTCTTCCGAAACTTTAACAACCGGTAACCCTACAACTTCTTCAAATATTAATTTAAATTTTGACATTCAAAACACTTCTCGTAGCTTCAATCTTTATCATCAAAATGTACGTGGCATGCAAACCAAGCTGGAAGCTATTGAAATTGCCGCTTCCATTTCCGGCCATGATTTCATTTGTTTTAAAGAAACCTGGCTAACTCCTGATATTGCCAGCAGTGAAATTTTTCCACTATATGATGTGTACCGAACTGGTAGAGATCGTTGGATTTCAGGTAAATCTGACGGTCGTGGTGAACTTATTGCTACTCATAAAGCCTTGGACAGCAAACTCTGCTCTGACTTTTCACCATCTCTTCCAGTGGAATGCTTCACTGTCTTAATCAATATCTCTCAAGCCGTGAGTTTAGTATTGCTTTGCGTGTATATCCCTTGCAATGCTCCTTTTCGCGATTACAACCGTTATTTCTCTGAACTATTTTCGTATCAACCCTTTATACAATATTTTAATCTGTGGTGACTTTAACATGCCTTGCCTAAGGTGGGACTCAAGCTCTCATACCCTCTCATCCTTCAATGATCTCTCTATCCTGTTTTCTTCTTTTTTATCGCTTTGCTCCCTATCGCAATTAAATATGATCCCAAACGCAAACAATCAACTTCTCGATTTCATCCTTACTACCAATCCTGCCTCTATCTCCTCGATCACAAAATCCCCCTACAAATATGTTAAACCTGATCCCCACCATCCTCCGCTTTAGGTTCGTTTATCTTTTCTTGCACCTCAGTCCAAACGCACTCCTTTCTCCCCAAGATTTAATTTCCGTAAAGCCAACTATGCTGCCATTCAGCTTGAGCTGGATAACATTAACTGGAATTCAATGCTCAGAAGCTAGATGTCAATTCAGCGCTATCAACTTTCTATGAGAATCTCAGTAGCATAATTGCAAACTATTTACCTATCTGCCGATCCCCCCGAAAAAAGAGCCCCAGCTGGTTTTCCGCTGAAGTCTCAGACGCTCTCTATTTGAAGGACCAGGCGCCCAAAAAACTTCATTATTCCAACTCTAACACTGACCTCACCAACTACCGACTGCTTCGTAAAGAAGCCAAAAAAGTGGTTAAGAACGCAATGCGATCTTATTATTATATGATTGAAACATCATTGCAATCTGATAGTCCTAAGCCCTTTTGGACATACATACATTCTCTGAAAACAACATCCCATATTCCTAATATCTTCTCATGGCGTAATTGCCAAGCTTCTGATGGGCAAGCTATCTGTGACCTTATCGCTCAATTTTTTTCCTCCACATTTAAGGTTTCGAACCCCACTATGTACTCATCGTGTCCTTCTACTTCCCATATTATGAATCCTAT
>OZ017740.1:179357274-179384774 GCA_963969285.1 Odontomyia ornata
AGTCGTCGCTTTGGGCCTTTGACGGAAGCGCAAATTGTGCATCTGCGACACCAGTCCTCTACGTCTTCTCGAGCGTGGAGCCAGTAGAATCTTTCCCGCAATTTCGCTAAGGTTTTGTTAACACCAAGATGGCCTCCCGAGGATCCTTCATGCATTTCCTTAACCACATCGTGGATTCGGCTTTTGGGTAGTATAGTTTGCATCCTATAGGAGCTGCCATCCGCCGTTTCCCATTTCCGCTTGAGTACACCACCCTCCACCTGAAGGGAGTTCCATTGTGCCCAATAGCTTTTCAGGGTTGCGCCATGCGTTGAAACGTCCTTCCACTCAGGTCGCCCAGTCGTCTCCTTCCATAAGAGCAATGGTCCGATGTCTTCATCGGCTAGCTGGGCATTTCGAATCTCCTCCGATGACCAACCTTCATCAAATTCGGCCGTTATCAGTCGCAGATCAACGGGCGGTTCCTTTTCCTGAATCCGTCGGCAATGCTTGCAGTTAGCTGGACATGGGCGACGAGATAGGGCGTCAGCATTTCCATGAACTCCGCCCTTTCGATGAACAATTTCGTAGTCGTATGACTGCAATCTTTCGATTCATCTCGCAACTTGTCCCTCTGGGTTTTTGAAGTTAAGTAGCCATCTCAATGATGCATGGTCCGTTCGAAGAACAAATTCCTGGCCATATAGGTACTTGTGGAACTGCTTGGTGGCCTCTATTATAGCCAATAGCTCCTTCCTGGTCACACAGTAGTTCCTCTCACTTTTTGAAAGAACTCGACTGTAATACGAGAGGACTCTTTCTTCGCCATTGATCTGCTGGGAGAGTACAGCTCCAATACCGCCGTTGCTTGCATCGGTGTCAACCACAAACATTTTTCCGGGTTTCGGATACGCCAGTACGGGTGATTCACATAGCTTTTCCTTCAGGGTCTCAAAGGCTGTCTGGCATTGTTCATTCCAGACATACGGACGATTTTTCTCGGTTAGCTGATGAAGACACTTAGCTATTTTGGCAAAGTCTTTGACGAATCTTCGATAGTAGGTTGCCAGGCCCAGGAAACTTCGTAGTTGGCGCTTGTTGTTTGGTGTTGGCCAGCTTTTCACGGCTTCAATTTTCTCAGGGTCTGTTTTGACCCCTTCAGCTGATATGACATGTCCCAGGTATTTTACTTTCGCTGCGAAAAGGGTACACTTCTCGGGACTAAGTTTCAAATTTGCCAGTCGTAATCGGGAGAAAACCTCTTCTAAGTTCCGCACATGCTCTTCGAACGTTCTCCCGACGACGATGATGTCATCTAGGTACACCAAGCAGGTTTTCCAGGTTAGACCACGTAGCACGTATTCCATCAAGCGTTCGAAAGTGGCTGGAGCATTGCAAAGCCCAAACGGCATCACCACACATTGCCACAATCCGGTCCCAACTGAAAATGCGGTCTTCTCTCGGTCCTTCTTGTCAATTTCTACCTGCCAGTAGCCACTCTTGAGATCGAGTGTAGAAAACCATTTTGCGTCGGCTAAAGTGTCCATGATGTCATCGATGCGTGGGAGCGGGTAACTATCTTTCTTAGTGACGTCGTTAAGCTGCCTATAGTCGACACAAAAGCGAGTGCTACCATCCTTTTTCTTTACTAGAACTACAGGCGCGGCCCATGGACTTACAGAAGGTTCGATAATGCCTTGTTTTTCCATGTCCGAGATCAGCGCGCTCACTTCTCTTTGTTTGGCTATAGGGAGACGTCTTGGTGCTTGTCGAATCGGCTTGGCTCCCTGTGTGTCTATGACGTGAGTTACCAAACTCGTTCGGCCTTGGTCATCCGGGCTTGTTGAGAAGATGTCACTGTACTTGGTGGCCAGATCAGAGGCTCGTTTGAATAGCTGCACCGGCAATTTGACTTGCTTCAATATTGCAGACGTGGATTCCCGGGCTTTGTCTGTGTCTTGCCTCCTTTTCCAATGATGGTTGTGAGTAGCTTCCAAAGAGGTGATGGTGGAAACAGGCTGGCAGCTGCCGATGACTTCTCCCGCTTTGATGCTCGTGGTTGAGTCTGCGGTGTTAAGGACTCTAACCGGCACATATCCGTTCCTTAAAGATTTTACAAGGCTTCGTCCTACAATCAAACTGCGCAATGCGGATGTCTTCGTTGGCTCTATGTAATGTTTTTCTACTTTTCAGATCGAACGCGGAACCGACCTCTCATCGGTTCTAGACGTTAAGTCTGAGTAGTGCCAACGGATGGTACCAACAGGTCAACCAATCCGTGCACCGTAACCCATTTACGCGGTGGCTGCTTGTCGGCCAGCTAGTTCGGAGAGGATTTTGGTCGCGGTTCTCCGAATGGGTTACGCTCAATTACAATATTTTCAGCCACCTGAACTTGCCCGTTTTCAAAACGCGTTATCAACAGAAAACAAAATCATACGGAGAAGAAACCTACTTTACGTTACTCCGTATTTTTCTTCCATTACCAGTCAAAGTACAAAAATCTAATTTTCGTTTCGCGTTCCAGAATTTCCGACGCGGTACCGAAAAGTATGCTACTTTAAATTAACCCGACGAAACCTACTCTAAATAAACGACAAAACAATCAAAGGTACCGCGTACCGCGCGCGATGCGAAACCGACCTCAGCGGATTTGTCGAAACCCTACCCTCGCGACGGCATACCTACCTTACACTCTCTGTTCCCCCTGAAAAAGAACGAGTCACTGAAAAGGAAAGTCGTTAGTTCAATTAGCAATTCATTTTTAATTCATAATCTCTTCCGCTTTGTTGTTGTCTCATTCCAAATCAAAATATGTTTACAATGATAATAGTAAATAATAATTAATTCATATTGTTTCATCTATGATACCAAATCAAAAATTAAAAGTAAAGAAGTTTTTTTTTATGTTGTTGAGTCAAGTTCTCAAAATAATAATATGACAGACAAAATTTTCACATTTTTTTGAGAAAAAAATATCTAAAATAAATGAGAATAATCTAATTTGAAATTCAAGGCAATTTTTGAAAGTTTAATAAGCCCAGAAATTGTTTTCCTTTAAAAACATGCAAGACAAAATGGCAAGTCGAATATTTGCATCTTTATGTTCATGTTTGATTCAATAGAAATGTACTAGTCAATCTAAAAATAGTGCAGTAACGTATTAATTCAAAAATATTAAATGGCATCTAAATAATTTCATTTCGTAATTAAAAATATTTTCTTAAGATTGTAAATTTTATAATTGATTTAAACCTGAGGTTGGTAACTAATTTTTTTTTGATCATTCCGTTCTAAGTATACTCAGTGGAACCATTATTGACTATTTAGGGATATATTCGTCATTTTTCCCAGCGCATAAACACTAATAAGAATTAACATTAATTCTAAACAAAAACGTTAAAAACTATTCTGTCAAACTCAAAATGCTATAAACAAGAGCTAAAGAGATTTTCATTCATTTACTTTAATTTTTACAAGTTTGTATACTTAATTAACAAAAAAAATAATTAACTTTTGAATCGCAATAATGTATATTTAATATAATTATTTAAATAGAAGCTAGTTAATCTATGAGGATTCAAATGTTTTTAAGGATATTTTATTTCACAAAGTTACGACAATGGCTTTTTCTCTAAATGGATTTTCGTTTTTTTTTTTGGGTTGTCAAAGCAATACTTGCGAAAAGCAGAAATTCCTCCAAGACTGACCTGAGTATAACATTCTAGCTTCGTTTTTTGGCAATTTTAGACGGCATTTTTTTTTTTTTGGTAGTATAGTCTTTTGTCAACTAATATTGAGCTTTCAACAATTGAAATTACTTTAAATAAACAATTCCTAGCTCTCCACTTTGACCGTTCGAATTTTCAACGGTTTTGGAGGTTTTGGTTTGTGCGTATCACCCCGCTTGCGCAAATGATCGCGTCTGATGAAGCCTTTTGAACAGGTTTCGCACACGTAAGCTTTTCTGCCTGTATGCGAATCGATATGTCTTCTCAGATCAGTTTTATGATGGAATTGGTTCGGACAAAATTGACATTGATGGGGTTTTTGTGCTGCACTGTGCTTCGCATAGTGCGTGTCGAAAGTGACTTCGTTGAAAAAACGTTTGCCACATCGATTACAACGGAATGGTTGCTCGCCCTTATGGAATGTTTTATTGTGTTGTGTTAAATAGCAAATTTTTGTAAATACCTTGTTACACTCGTCGCAACGAATTTCGCCAGTCGGTGTTTTTTGGCGCATCCAATTCATGGGGCGAGGAACTACAAACAAAATATGGTAAAGCATTCATCGATGTAACTCGAATGAAGAAAAATTTACCTCTTTATTCACAATCAAGAGCGGCCTTTAAAAGCCAATTGTTTATTTCCTCCGGTCTTTTTCTTTCATTATACACAGCCGGGACACGCGTTCTTTTCTTTTAGACACAACACTAACCTAGAGAGAGAGGTTAACTCTTAAACTTTTAGTGGACGAAAAATTGCGTCACAATTATTACGTATATCACAATAGTTGCTATGTTCGTCGAAGAATGATCTGGTCTTTATGCTGAGGTATTTATTGATGGTTTCCGAAGCAATTTCGTTCAGAAAATGAATAAAAACACTTCAAAGTGTCATAATGACGCTTTGTTCACTCGTCGTCCATTTGTACTCCTTCGCCTCCATGTGGCTGTCAAAATCACCCGGTTGTCACATCGGACAAAACAGCTGTGTATGGAATGGCACGCCATATGGCGGCAATGTGCCTCTCCAGTTGTCGCCAGTGGCATAGTTTTCTCGATGACCACGGTGGAGGGGCATTTCCAGATGGATATGTCTCGAAATGTGTCGGGGTTTGGATAAATTTTATCTTTCGAATATTTATATCCACAGATCTAAATATTTGGACAGAAAAAAAAAATATTTTCTGCGCAACGACATCCGCGCGACAGATGAAGTCCGCTGACACTTCGAGGACATATCCATCTGTCCGGTTGCAAGGGTTCGGGATCGGAATCACTTCGATTCCCGGGCGTAGGCGTCACATTACACATTCCCCCCCCCCAAAATCGAAGTAATTACGATCCCGTCCCCTATATGAAAGGTCTTGGTTAGGGCCGTGGCGGGTCGAAGGTCGGTTCCGAGGAATAGGCTACACCCATGTTCGTGAAGACTCGACAGTGACTATATAGTAGGGAGTCAGGTGTTATTCGGAGGTCTTCGTCTAGGCAAAGATTGGGGTAAGCCAAGGTGTTTCGTGGGAAATAGTTGCACTTCATCGTCTAAGGTCTTTTGCGTGGTAAATTCCCAGGGTTTTACCAGTCATGTCCGCGATGAGGTATCGGGTGGGGCTTATTACTTGTAGGACTCGACACTTCACGAATTTCTTGTCTAGTTTGGCATTGTAATGTCGGGTGGCATCGCTCTGCCGGAAGTTTCGACGATATATTTCGTCGCCTATCTTAAAGCCAGAAGGATGAGATCGCAAGTTGTACCGCTCCTCTCCCATCCGTCTACTTTCTTCAATCTTCTCCCGCAGTTGATCTCGCAGAAGTTGGAGCTTTTCGTGCGGTTCCAGAACCACGATTGGGTCCTCTAGCGATTTCAGTTGCCGCAATAGCTGGTAAGCGCTCCCATGACAGATCATGTACTGCCCGAACAATGCGAAATATGGCGAAATGCCGGTAGTGGCGTGGTACGACGAGCGCAGCGCACTAGTGATGGCGGACAATTTGCGATCCCAGTCCTTCTGATTCGGGTGGACATAGGCGCGAATGGCCGCTATGAGCGTACGATTCAGTCGTTCGGATGCGTTGGCTTGTGGTGAATAGACGGCAGTTCGTTGGTGGATGATGCCGTATTTGGACATTAGGTCTCGGAACTTGCTGGAGGTGAACTGGACCCCATTGTCGGAGACAAGTTTCTCCGGAACTCCAAACACGTGAAAGACTCGGTTCTCCAAGAAGCTGATTATAGGTCCAGTGTGCATGTTACGTAGTGGTTCTATGATAGGGAATTTAGAGAGCTGGTCCAGGACCACAACAGCTCCCGTGTGACCAGAAGCAGATCGAGGATAAGGACCGATAAGATCAATGTACAAGCGCTGGAACACGCGTTCGGGGACCTCAACCTTACCCATGGGTGGCCGAAGAATGGTGTTGGGCGCTTTAGTGCACTTGCATAGCTCACAAGAGGCTACGTACGCTTTTATCTGTTGGGCCATCTTAGGCCAAAAGAAACAGGTTTTCAATCGCCTAAGTGTACGACCGTATCCGCCGTGCGCACTTGTTGGGTGGTCATGAGCCCGTCTGATAAGATCAGTGGTTAATTCTTCGGGCACCCACAACTTCCACTGTTCTTCTTCTTGTATGGGTTCTCCGGATGCGTGTCCCATCCGCTTATAAACAAATCCATCCGTCAACCGCAGTTCAGGAAGCTGGGGCTGTTGATTCTGGATAGTGTGAATCAGTTGTATGTAGGTTGCTGACTTGAAGGCAGGATGGTCCAAATCGATCAATTGGGGGCTGTCGTCCTCTTGGACCAACTCGGCTCCTTCAGGGGCGAACATTCTGGATAGGGTGTCCGGGACTACATGCTGGCTTCCTTTTCGGTGGCGGATTGTGAAGTCAAATGCCTGTAATTTCAGTGCCCACCTGGCCAATCTGCCGTTGAGGTCAGTCTGGCTCATGAGCCATTTCAGAGAAGCGTGATCCGTAACGATTTCAAAGGTGTGTCCCTCCACATAGGCTCGGAAGCGTTTCACTGCCAACACCGCGGCTAGACATTCCTGCTCGGAGACCGTGTAATTTCGCTGGGCTGGGTTCAGCTTGTGAGACATGAAGGCTATAGGTCTCTCCTCGCCGTCTTGTGCAACCTGGACTAAGACTGCTCCCACCCCATGTTGACTCGCGTCACAATGGATTGAGAACGGTTTGTCAAAGTCCGGGCTGTGCAGTACGGGGGCTGTAGTCAGACTCTTCTTTAGCTCTTCAAAGGCTCGCAAGCTGGGCTCTTCCCAGACGAATTTACGTCCCTTACGCAGCATGTCGGTCAAAGGAGTGGTAATGGTGGCATAGTCACGTACAAAATGCTGGTACCATCCGCATAAACCTAAGAATCGGCGTAACTGTTTGGTGGTCTTGGGTAGTGGAAAAACGTCAATCGCTTGAGTCTTTTCCGGATCGGTTTTGATATGGCCATGCCCAATGATGTGACCTAAATACTTCACCTCCGTTATCACGAACTGGCTCTTCCTTATGTTGATGGTTAATCTTGCCCTCCGGATGTGTAGAGCCACCTCCTGAAGCAGGTCGATGTGTTCATCGAAGGTCTCGGTTATAAGCAACAGATCGTCCAAGTAAACGAAAACTTGGTGCCGCAAATGAGGTGGTATCACCTTATCCATAAGGCGCGTCATTGTTTGGGGGGCATTACACAATCCGAATGGCATGGTCACGAATTGATATAGGGGCCGACCTGGGACTGTGAAGGCTGTTTTCTCCTTTGAACCAGGGTCTAAAGGAATTTGCCAAAAGGCGTCCTTGAGGTCTAAGCTCGTGATGAAATGGGCTTTAGGCAATCGACTCAAAATGCCTTCGATCAACGGTAGAGGATATGCGTCCTTGACTGTGACGGCGTTCAAGCGTCTGGCATCTAAGTATAACCGGACCTTGTTCGGCTTGACCACTAAGGTGACTGGGGAAGCCCACGCGCTCTGTGATTCTTCGATTACGCCTAATGCTAGCATTCGATCCACTTCGGCGTATAACGATTTTTCCTTCGCCGGAGATATGGCGAAATGTCTCTGTTTTATGGGTTTAGCATCCCCCACATCTATAGTGTGGAACACCAGGGCAGTCCGCCCGAGACCTTCCTTCTCGTGCGATGGAACAGCCGATATAGCCGAGTCTAGACGCAGTTGCTGATTTACATCCAGAGTATGTCGTAGTAAGTTAGTGGGTTGAGATTGGTCAGGAGCTGTGGTGATGGACTCCAGGGTCGTACCGGGAAATAGTGCCGGGGCCAAGTTAAATTTTCGAGCGAAATCCACTCCTAGGTAAAGATTCTGGGTTAACTGAGGTATGATGAAAAATTCCATGGGTTTAGTTTCTCCTTTAAAGGTGACATCCGTCATAATTTTTCCCACTACAGAGTGACGAGTTCCGTCCGCCGTGCTTAACCAGGAGGTGAAATGACGGATTTCGTCCGCGTGCTTTGCCAGTACCTCCCCTGCAAACTCGGCAGATATGCAATTCACACTGGCTCCCGTATCGACTAAGCCTGATACTCGTTTTTGCAGGAGGTGTACTGACGCATATGGCCGAACATCATCCCTCAATAATTCGTCTAAGTATATGTCCTTCAACACTTTCCTCGACTGCCTGACTTTTCTCCAGAAGCTCCGCATCCGACGCGTGGCTCGCTTGCTTCGCGGTGGGACATTTGTAGCCAATTCCTCATGGAAGATGCGCTGTCGAGTAGCCAAATAATTCCGCAGCCTGACATGAAAAGGTTTTACATGCCAAGGAACTTTCGTCTCGCTATCATTTCCCTGCGCGTTGGCCTCGGCGAAGAACGGCGTCGGTTGTGGAACTTCGGGAGAACTGTGTTTAGCGGTGCGAGTCAGCAGAGTTGGGGTCATGTTGGGAGCTTGGTCATAGCTAGTGATGGGGTCAGGATTGGTTCGTCCGGGGTTTAGGAGTGCCGACGGGTGGTCGCGGCACTCGGAAGCAAGTTTTTTCGCCCTTTGCAATTTGCACAGTCAGGGGCGTATGTGTCGGCCTTTCCGCAGCGGTAGCAGAAAAGCGTCGGCTCCGCTGGACATGCATAGAACCGATGTCCCGGTTGTCGGCAGTTCCAACAGACCGTCGGGCTTGTAAGTACTTCCAGTGAGGGTCGATCTATCGATGCTGGGTCCTCAAACTCCGGTGGTGCTCCGCTCCTCGGTATTGGTACTGGATCAGCAAGCAGGTGGTCCGCTGCCATCAACTCCGCGGTGTGATGATATCGGGGATTTGGTCCCGTTATGCGAGGTTGTGGACGGAAGGTACCACGCCGCTCATCCAAGTGTTCTTGTCTACGGGCATGGAGGCGCAATCCCTGTATGGTGTTGATGGGAAAATGCAGAAGGCTGTTCTGGAGATCCCAGCGCATATTCTCTCTGATAATTTCTACCAGTTCGTCCTCGGGCATGGTATTTCGCAAGCGAGTGCTCAATCTCACTATACTTGTGTAGTACTGGTCGAACGGTTCGTGAGCGCCTTGTTTCCGTTTCTTTATTTGCTCCCTTAGCTCTCTCTCAGTGAAGCCATCCTCAAATCGATTGCGGAAGGCTGCACTGAAAGAGTGCCAAGTGGGACGTGGCGTTGATTCTTTAAAGCTCCAGTACCAGTCGGCAGCGTCGCCGCTGAACAAAAGATGTGCATGCCGGAGGAAGGCCGAGGAATCACCTCCCAGGGTGCTGGATACCAACGCCTGAATCCGGAAAAGGAACCGGTCCGCCGATATCATATCGTTGAACCCTGTAAAGTTCAGGCGCCAACTCTCCATGATACGAGGCGTCGGGTCTCGAAAAAGTGCCAATGCGTTCCCGGGGGGAATCACATCCTCGATTGACCTGTTGTACTGAACTGCCTCGGGGGCTGGAGGTACCAACGGAGGTCCGGTACTGTGTCGCGGTCTGTATTCGGGAGCTCTGGGATCCATTCCCGAGTTCCTTGGAGGTGGGACCCATTGCTCGGATTGTCGGGAGTGGGGCATCGCCACACTGGGATTTGGCTCCCAGCCAAGCGGAGTTCTCACGCGGCTGGGTGGTTGGCTCAACGGGAGATTCTGGAGCTTTCCCTCCAGGTTGCCAATCCTCTCCGACATATCCCTCATCAACGCCACGAGGGTGTCAATGGAGTGGGCGGAAGGCATGGGTGTCACCTCGGACACGACACTTGCGGCCGGAACTTCACCGCATACGGCTCCTTGCAGGTCTAAAAGTGGTTGTGACGGTTCGGCCTCTGGAACTCCTTTCGCCACTGCTCCACGCGTTGGTAGGGGCGTTCCGAGGGGGACGTCTAGGGCAGACCAATCTATGGGTCGCCGGCATAAGGGACACAGCTCTGACGTGAGGAGGAGCTGTTGTACACAGGCACGATCCACTACGTCTTCGAAGCAGATCCCGCAGTTAGCTGGTTGGACCGTTTTAGATCGGGTCCAACGCTTATCTGGGGTCCGCTTCGTTGCCATGTTTGTTCTAGCTGGTTGAAACGTGGTGCTAAAATAAAAAAATAAAAAAAATATAGAGAATATACTTATTCTATTGGTTTATAAACTTATCACTAAATTAGTGGCCGTTAGTGGCGAGCTATTTATAGGAAATAGAAAAAAAAAATTTATTTGATATACCTTTCCTTTCTAGTGGTCGACTCCTCCAACGGGAAAAGAGAGTGCGTGGTAATCTGCCAAAGAAAGGGTGCTTTCGGTCGATTTACGAAATTATATCCCCTAACCCCACATACATTACAAAAAAACCGTCTCTAAACTACGTTAAAGTGACTCGACGAGACAAGTGGTAGAGCTACCGTAACGATTTTAGTACGCGGTCAAAATTCCCGACGCGTGGAAGCATTCCGGGCTTCGCAACTCCAGCATACGCCACCGAACGTTGAACCGATACCACTCGTCTAACACACATACGAAATAGTTAGAATCCTTCCGCGACATAAAGGCAAGGTAGCCTTCTATTTTCTTGAGAGTCCATGCTGATAGGTAAACCCATCAGACTGGCAGTTCCATCAAGAAAATAGAAGGTCCTTACAGGGGTTAACCTGGGACAACACATCGGAAGGATTCTGTCGCGAAAAGAAAAATCAATCAAAGGAGAGCGGAAGCTACAACTCACGTGAAGCGACTTCTAGTGTGTATCACACAATTCCACTGCTCCTGATAGTGGGACTCGAGTACCAAAGTACCTTACATCCTCCGTAAAGGACCAACTCGTCAGAAGACGCGAAGTTCTTTCCCCCTTAGGATGTTTTATGCCCCACGTTGGGCGCCATTTGTAATGATTTTCTACTTTTCAGATCGAACGCGGAACCGACCTCTCATCGGTTCTAGACGTTAAGTCTGAGTAGTGCCAACGGATGGTACCAACAGGTCAACCAATCCGTGCACCGTACCCCATTTACGCGGTGGCTGCTTGTCGGCCAGCTAGTTCGGAGAGGATTTCGGTCGCGGGTCTCCGAATGGGTTACGCTCAATTACAATATTTTCAGCCACCTGAACTTGCCCGTTTTCAAAACGCGTTATCAACAGAAAACAAAATCATACGGAGAAGAAACCTACTTTACGTTACTCCGTATTTTTCTTCCATTACCAGTCAAAGTACAAAAATCTAATTTTCGTTTCGCGTTCCCGAATTTCCGACGCGGTACCGAAAAGTATGCTACTTTAAATTAACCCGACGAAACCTACTCTAAATAAACGACAAAACAATCAAAGGTACCGCGTACCGCGCGCGATGCGAAACCGACTTCAGCGGATTTGTCGAAACCCTACCCTCGCGACGGCATACCCACCTTACACTCTCTGTTCCCCCTGAAAAAGAACGAGTCACTGAAAAGGAAAGTCGTTAGTTCAATTAGCAATTCATTTTTAATTCATAATCTCTTCCGCTTTGTTGTTGTCTCATTCCAAAATCAAAATATGTTTACAATGATAATAGTAAATAATAATTAATTCATATTGTTTCATCTATGATACCAAATCAAAAATTAAAAGTAAAGAAGTTTTTTTTTATGTTGTTGAGTCAAGTTCTCAAAATAATAATATGGCAGACAAAATTTTCACATTTTTTTGAGAAAAAAATATCTAAAATAAATGAGAATAATCTAATTTGAAATTCAAGGCAATTTTTGAAAGTTTAATAAGCCCAGAAATTGTTTTCCTTTAAAAACATGCAAGACAAAATGGCAAGTCGAATATTTGCATCTTTATGTTCATGTTTGATTCAATAGAAATGTACTAGTCAATCTAAAAATAGTGCAGTAACGTATTAATTCAAAAATATTACATGGCATCTAAATAATTTCATTTCGTAATTAAAAATATTTTCTTAAGATTGTAAATTATTCAACTATTGTTTTGGATAGGATAAAATAAATTATACATTGTATAAAAAATATCTATATTCATTCGTCGTAATTAAGTAATCTCAGCATTGATAGTTGTCACAAAATAGTTCTTGTCTTATTTTAAACGACTAAAGAAACTCAGGAAATACTAACAAAAATATAAAAAACAAGTTAAGCATAATTTCTTAGAATCTTTTTCAATAATTTTATTAATAGTTCCTGATTGTTCAATTGAAAAATATATGTCTACTTTTTATGTTATTTTATAATTGATTTAAACCTGAGGTTGGTAACTAATTTTTTTTTTGATCATTCCGTTCTAAGTATACTCAGTGGAACCATTATTGACTATTTAGGGATATATTCGTCATTTTTCCCAGCGCATAAACACTAATAAGAATTAACATTAATTCTAAACAAAAACGTTAAAAACTATTCCGTCAAACTCAAAATGCTATAAACAAGAGCTAAAGAGATTTTCATTCATTTACTTTAATTTTTACAAGTTTGTATACTTAATTAACAAAAAAAATAATTAACTTTTGAATCGCAATAATGTATATTTAATATAATTATTTAAATAGAAGCTAGTTAATCTATGAGGATTCAAATGTTTTTAAGGATATTTTATTTCACAAAGTTACGACAATGGCTTTTTCTCTAAATGGATTTTCGTTTTTTTTTTTTTGGGTTGTCAAAGCAATACTTGCGAAAAGCAGAAATTCCTCCAAGACTGACCTGAGTATAACATTCTAGCTTCGTTTTTTGGCAATTTTAGACGGCATTTTTTTTTTTTTGGTAGTATAGTCTTTTGTCAACTAATATTGAGCTTTCAACAATTGAAATTACTTTAAATAAACAATTCCTAGCTCTCCACTTTGACCGTTCGAATTTTCAACGGTTTTGGAGGTTTTGGTTTGTGCGTATCACCCCGCTTGCGCAAATGATCGCGTCTGATGAAGCCTTTTGAACAGGTTTCGCACACGTAAGCTTTTCTGCCTGTATGCGAATCGATATGTCTTCTCAGATCAGTTTTATGATGGAATTGGTTCGGACAAAATTGACATTGATGGGGTTTTTGTGCTGCACTGTGCTTCGCATAGTGCGTGTCGAAAGTGACTTCGTTGGAAAAACGTTTGCCACATCGATTACAACGGAATGGTTGCTCGCCCTTATGGAATGTTTTATTGTGTTGTGTTAAATAGCAAATTTTTGTAAATACCTTGTTACACTCGTCGCAACGAATTTCGCCAGTCGGTGTTTTTCGGCGCATCCAATTCATGGGGCGAGGAACTACAAACAAAATATGGTAAAGCATTCATCGATGTAACTCGAATGAAGAAAAATTTACCTCTTTATTCACAATCAAGAGCGGCCTTTAAAAGCCAATTGTTTATTTTCTCCGGTCTTTCTCTTTCATTATACACAGCCGGGACGCGCGTTCTATTCTTTTAGACACAACACTAACCTAGAGAGAGAGGTTAACTCTTAAACTTTTAGTGGACGAAAAATTGCGTCACAATTATTACGTATATCACAATAGTTGCTATGTTCGTCGAAGAATGATCTGGTCTTTATGCTGAGGTATTTATTGATGGTTTCCGAAGCAATTTCGTTCAGAAAATGAATAAAAACACTTCAAAGTGTCATAATGACGCTTTGTTCACTCGTCGTCCATTTGTACTCCTTCACCTCCATGTGGCTGTCAAAATCACCCGGTTGTCACATCGGACAAAACAGCTGTGTGTGGAATGGCACGCCATATGGCGGCAATGTGCCTCTCCAGTTGTCGCCAGTGGCATAGTTTTCTCGATGACCACGGTGGAGGGGCATTTCCAGATGGATATGTCTCGAAATGTGTCGGGGTTTGGATAAATTTTATCTTTCGAATATTTATATCCACAGATCTAAATATTTGGACAGAAAAAAAAATATTTTCTGCGCAACGATATCCGCGCGACAGATGAAGTCCGCTGACACTTCGAGGACATATCCATCTGTCCGGTTGCAAGGGTTCGGGATCGGAATCACTTCGATTCCCGGGCGTAGGCGTCACATTACATCTATCAGATAAGATCGGTGGTCTTCAGAATCACCATCAAGCTTGGCCCATACAATGCTTTCGGAAGAATTCGGTACATCAGTGTCAGTACATACCACTACATTCATCTTGGGGATTTGGACGCTGGGATCCTCCATCAGTACTTCGACATTCTGCCATTTCAAGACACGTTTTCCCAAGTCCAACGTGATTCCATGTGGTCGCAGAAAATCCATTCCGAGAATGCAGTCATCCATAATGTTCGCGACCAGAAAATTATGTCGGAACACAAGGTCTCCCAACTGTATCTGGAGGTTGACCTCTGCATGAACAGGTGCAGTTTCTCCCGTAGCTGTCCGTAGTGAGAAAATTCTGCCCTTGTGAAGTTGTTGCTGTCTAACTAGGTCTGGTCGGATAATCGATCGGGTTGCACCAGTGTCGATTGTTATGGTGCAGTGTTCTCCGTAAATTTGACCCGGAAGGCATAAGTCCGCTTCTCCACGATGTAGTCTTGACACGGTGATGGTGGTGCTGGGGACGTCGATCCTCCTAGCCAACCTCTGCCCCACGAAGTTGGCTCTTACATGTTTCCCGACCCCTCTGTTTGAAGGGCTTCCATTCTGGGCTCCTGACTCGGTCTGGATCTCCTCCTAGCTGCACACCCTGGACAATAGCTCGGTTTTCTTCGCTTCTTGCAGTCTCTTTGCAAGTGCCCCTTCTCTCCGCAATTCCAGCATCTAGGCGCACCATTTACATGCGGGTCTCGCTCAATTTCCACGCGTTCACACCTGCACTCGTCTGTCGCTACTTCACGAACCCGGGCAGTGGTACGAGTCACATTTTTTGCTGCCTCAAAGTTCAGACTGTAAGCCAATGTGTCCTTAACCGTTTGCTTTTGAGCTAAACGCACGGCTTGTTGCAATTCCGGGTCCTTTAGTGTGCTGATGAATGCCTCTGTCGCTGCATCATCTCGATGATCTGTGTCGTAGGCTGGGTAAGCCAAAAGTGCTAGTCGCTCAGTGTCTTGGGCTAACTGCTGTAGGGTCTCACCAGACTTCTGCACCCGATGCCTTAGCTGTGACCGATAAATCTGCTTTAGATGATCGTCTCCATAACGCATGTCGAGCGCGTTCATTATAGCATTCGGGTTTGAGCGCAATTCATCGGGGATGGTCTGCAAAAGCTCGGCAGCTGGGCCTCTTAGAGCAAGAATCAATGCAGTTGCTCGTTCCTGGTCATTCCAGCGATTCGCCCTTGCGGCAGCTTCAAACTGGGTCTTGTAAATACTCCAGACCGTTTGCCCATCGAATATTGGTGCTGGCACATTTCTGGATGTGCTTTGCGCTGCGGTTATAAGCGAGGCTGGTGAAGAGGTTACTACTGCCTTTGCTGCTTCCAATTCCTTTTTCATGTTTCCCATCTCATGGTTGATTCTCTCCTCTACCTGGCTGATATCATGGTTTATTCTCTCCTCAACCTGGCTGATCTCATGGTTAATTCTCTCCTCGACCTGGTAAACCTTTTCCTCGACGCCTTTAATTTGTTTGTTCAGATGACCGAGCTCCGCTTTTATTTCGGTTGACTGTTTCTCCAGCTTCTGTGTGATGTCTGCCTTGATTTCGATCGCTTGTTGGTCCAGCTTCGCTGATTGTTCGTTTAGCTTCGTTGATTGTTCGCTTAGCTTCGTTGATTGTTCATTTAACTTCGCAGCTAAACTGGATGTCTGTTCATTTAGCTGCGCTGATTGTTCACTTAGCTTCGCTGATTGTTCATCTAGCTTCGCAGTCAGACTCGATGACATCAGCATTAACATTTGCATTAGCGAATTTTCTGGCTCCTTCGATATTGGTGTTTCTACTTCTCCACCTTCTGCGCCTTTTTCCGCATCTGAGAACTCACCCGAATCCAGATTCACGCCTTCCGACTCGATCGCGTCACGCAAGCGTGCAATCAGTGTGGCCTTTGTACCTTGCGTAGCCAGGTTTCGCTGTTCCAACTCTTCCTTAAGCTCCGACATGGTCAATTCATTAATTTTTAAGTTTAAGCTTCGTGGCATTTTTAATGTTTCTTTAAATTTTACTATTGTGCACTATAAAAATGTTCAAATTTTCACTTTCAAAATTTTTCTTTCGCACTTCTTGACACCACTGTCGCGTGTTATTGGTTCGCGGCCAATAATTTTAATGTTCCGGGAAAGTGAAAACGCAATGTCTTTTAATTTAAGTTAAAAGTGTTTATTTAATGCACAATAATCAGTTAACACTTTCACTAATTTTAATTGTCACTATTAAAATAAATCTAACACTTGTCCATAAATTTATTATCGCAATTGTCTTCTAAATCACTTCACTATTACGAAACACACCCCATAAATTTACTATCGCAATTGTCTTCTAAATTACTTCACTATTACGAAACACACTCCATAAATTTACTATCGCAGTTCTTATCGCGGTCGAATGAATTATTATCCCCATTCATTCAGCTCGCCTTTATATAGGGTCTCCACCTATTCACCCATTTCTCGTACATGGGCGAATGTTCTACCGAGAGGTACCTGGTAGGTTCGAGCAAGTTCATGAATGGAGTGACGTCACTTGCAGATGTTGATCATGCTTGTTGGGTTCGAGTAAATTCCTTCGTTGACGTTCTTAATGATGATGAAAACAATTGCGACAGTAGCTCACAGAATCATTTGTACATGTAATTATTTGTACATGTAACACTGCCCCCACCTCAGTTCTTTTCGCCCCGAAAAGATGTGTCGCTATTTGTAGTCAATTCTCCCTGGGTGTAATATGGGGCAAGACGGTCCAGATGCACGATTTTCATTTTAGCTCTCGGCTTACGATGTTCCTGTATTCGGTATACGACGTCGTTGATTCGCTTTGTAACTCGGTATGGTCCCTCCCAATTATGTTGCAACTTTGGAGACCTACCCTTTCGCCGTTGCGGGTTATAAAGCCACACCAAGTTATCTTGCTGGAAGCCAGTAGAATTAGCCTTTAGATCATACCTGGTCTTCATGCGGTCAGTAGCCGATTCGAGGTGTTTTCGCACTGTCCGATGTATCTGGTTCAACCGTTGTCTTAGATCACTTGCGTACTCCGAGATCGTTTGGGGTTTCTCAGGGGGTGTTCCGAACTTTATATCGGCTGGCAAACGAATAGTCTTTCCAAAAATGACTTTGGCTGGGGCTTGGCCCGTCGACGCATGTTCAGCGGCTCTATACGCCATTAAAAATAGTGGGATATGTCGGTCCCAGTCCCTTTGGTTCTCGTCAACCATCTTGGCAAGGTGTTTATTGAGCGTGCCGTTGAAACGTTCGACCATTCCATCGGATTGGGGATGCAGCGGTGTTGTCCTCGTTTTCCGTATTCCCAGCTGCTCGCACATTTCGCTAAAAACTAGTGACTCAAAGTTTCGGCCTTGATCCGAATGTAGTTCACAAGGCACGCCGTACCTGCTGACCCAATTTAACACTAGCTGTTTGGCTACAGTAGTTGCTTCCTGGTTGGGAATGGGGTAGACCTCGGGCCACTTGCTGAAATAATCAGCTACAACCAGCGCGTATCGATTTCCCCATTCAGATTCAGGAAAGGGTCCAGCGATGTCAACAGCAATCCTTTCGAATGGCACGCCTACGTTAAAGGTTTGCATTTGTCCTCTCAGTCGTCGCTTTGGGCCTTTGACGGAAGCGCAAATTGTGCATCTGCGACACCAGTCCTCTACGTCTTCTCGAGCGTGGAGCCAGTAGAATCTTTCCCGCAATTTCGCTAAGGTTTTGTTAACACCAAGATGGCCTCCCGAGGATCCTTCATGCATTTCCTTTACCACATCGTGGATTCGGCTTTTGGGTAGTATAGTTTGCATCCTATAGGAGCTGCCATCCGCCGTTTCCCATTTCCGCTTGAGTACACCACCCTCCACCTGAAGGGAGTTCCATTGTGCCCAATAGCTTTTCAGGGTTGCGCCATGCGTTGAAACGTCCTTCCACTCAGGTCGCCCAGTCGTCTCCTTCCATAAGAGCAATGGTCCGATGTCTTCATCGGCTAGCTGGGCATTTCGAATCTCCTCCGATGACCAACCTTCATCAAATTCGGCCGTTATCAGTCGCAGATCAACGGGCGGTTCCTTTTCCTGAATCCGTCGGCAATGCTTGCAGTTAGCTGGACATGGGCGACGAGATAGGGCGTCAGCATTTCCATGAACTCCGCCCTTTCGATGAACAATTTCGTAGTCGTATGACTGCAATCTTTCGATTCATCTCGCAACTTGTCCCTCTGGGTTTTTGAAGTTAAGTAGCCATCTCAATGATGCATGGTCCTTTCGAAGAACAAATTCCTGGCCATATAGGTACTTGTGGAACTGCTTGGTGGCCTCTATTATAGCCAATAGCTCCTTCCTGGTCACACAGTAGTTCGTCTCACTTTTTGAAAGAACTCGACTGTAATACGAGAGGACTCTTTCTTCGCCATTGATCTGCTGGGAGAGTACAGCTCCAATACCGCCGTTGCTTGCATCGGTGTCAACCACAAACATTTTTCCGGGTTTCGGATACGCCAGTACGGGTGATTCACATAGCTTTTCCTTCAGGGTCTCAAAGGCTGTCTGGCATTGTTCATTCCAGACATACGGACGATTTTTCTCGGTTAGCTGATGAAGACACTTAGCTATTTTGGCAAAGTCTTTGACGAATCTTCGATAGTAGGTTGCCAGGCCCAGGAAACTTCGTAGTTGGCGCTTGTTGTTTGGTGTTGGCCAGCTTTTCACGGCTTCAATTTTCTCAGGGTCTGTTTTGACCCCTTCAACTGATACGACATGTCCCAGGTATTTTACTTCCGCTGCGAAAAGGGTACACTTGTCGGGACTAAGTTTCAAATTTGCCAGTCGTAATCGGGAGAAAACCTCTTCTAAGTTCCGCACATGCTCTTCGAACGTTCTCCCGACGACGATGATGTCATCTAGGTACACCAAGCAGGTTTTCCAGGTTAGACCACGTAGCACGTATTCCATCAAGCGTTCGAAAGTGGCTGGAGCATTGTAAAGCCCAAACGGCATCACCACAAATTGCCACAATCCGGTCCCAACTGAAAATGCGGTCTTCTCTCGGTCCTTCTTGTCAATTTCTACCTGCCAGTAGCCACTCTTGAGATCGAGTGTAGAAAACCATTTTGCGTCGGCTAGAGTGTCCATGATGTCAACGATGCGTGGGAGCGGGTAACTATCTTTCTTAGTGACGTCGTTAAGCTGCCTATAGTCGACACAAAAGCGAGTGCTACCATCCTTTTTCTTTACTAGAACTACAGGCGCGGCCCATGGACTTACAGAAGGTTCGATAATGCCTTGTTTTTCCATGTCCGAGATCAGCGCGCTCACTTCTCCTTGTTTGGCTATAGGGAGACGTCTTGGTGCTTGTCGAATCGGCTTGGCTCCCTGTGTGTCTATGACGTGAGTTACCAAACTCGTTCGGCCTTGGTCATCCGGGCTTGTTGAGAAGATGTCACTGTACTTGGTGACCAGATCAGAGGCTCGTTTGAATAGCTGCACCGGCAATTTGACTTGCTTCAATATTGCAGACGTGGATTCCCGGGCTTTGTCTGTGTCTTGCCTCCTTTTCCAATGATGGTTGTGAGTAGCTTCCAAAGAGGTGATGGTGGAAACAGGCTGGCAGCTGCCGATGACTTCTCCCGCTTTGATGCTCGTGGTTGAGTCTGCGGTGTTAAGGACTCTAACCGGCACATATCCGTTCCTTAAAGATTTTACAAGGCTTCGTCCTACAATCAAACTGCGCAATGCGGATGTCTTCGTTGGCTCTATCAGATAAGATCGGTGGTCTCCAGAATCACCATCAAGCTTGGCCCATACAATGCTTTCGGAAGAATTCGGTACATCAGTGTCAGTACATACCACTACATTCATCTTGGGGATTTGGATGCTGGGATCCTCCATCAGTACTTCGACATTCTGCCATTTCAAGACACGTTTTCCCAAGTCCAACCTGATTCCATGTGGTCGCAGAAAATCCATTCCGAGAATGCAGTCATCCATAATGTTCGGGACCAGAAAATTATGTCGGAACACAAGGTCTCCCAACTGTATCTGGAGGTTGACCTCTCCATGAACAGGTGCAGTTTCTCCCGTAGCTGTCCGTAGTGAGAAAATTCTGCCCTTGTGAAGTTGTTGCTGTCTAACTAGGTCTGGTCGGATAATCGATCGGGTTGCACCAGTGTCGATTGTTATGGTGCAGTGTTCTCCGTCAATTTGACCCGGAAGGCATAAGTCCGCTTCTCCACGATGTAGTCTTGACACGGTGATGGTGGTGCTGGGGACGTCGATCCTCCTAGCCAACCTCTGCCCCACGAAGTTGGCTCTTACATGTTTCCCGACCCCTCTGTTTGAAGGGCTTCCATTCTGGGCTCCTGACTCGGTCTGGATCTCCTCCTAGCTGCACACCCTGGACAATAGCTCGGTTTTCTTCGCTTCTTGCAGTCTCTTTGCAAGTGCCCCTTCTCTCCGCAATTCCAGCATCTAGGCGCACCATTTACATGCGGGTCTCGCTTAATTTCCACGCGTTCACACCTGCACTCGTCTGTCGCTACTTCACGAACCCGGGCAGTGGTACGAGTCACATTTTTTGCTGCCTCAAAGTTCAGACTGTAAGCCAATGCGTCCTTAACCGTTTGCTTTTGAGCTAAACGCACGGCTTGTTGCAATTCCGGGTCCTTTAGTGCGCTGATGAATGCCTCTGTCGCTGCATCATCTCGATGTTCTGGGTCGTAGGCTGGGTAAGCCAAAAGTGCTAGTCGCTCAGTGTCTTGGGCTAACTGCTGTAGGGTCTCACCAGACTTCTGCACCCGATGCCTTAGCTGTGACCGATAAATCTGCTTTAGATGATCGTCTCCATAACGCATGTCGAGCGCGTTCATTATAGCATTCGGGTTTGAGTGTAATTCATCGGGGATGGTCTGCAAAAGCTCGGCAGCTGGGCCTCTTAGAGCAAGAATCAATGCAGTTGCTCGTTCCTAGTCATTCCAGCGATTCGCCCTTGCGGCAGCTTCAAACTGGGTCTTGTAAATACTCCAGACCGTTTGCCCATCGAATATTGGTGCTGGCACATTTCTGGATGTGCTTTGCGCTGCGGTTATAAGCGAGGCTGGTGAAGAGGTTACTACTGCCTTTGCTGCTTCCAATTCCTTTTTCATGTTTCCCATCTCATGGTTGATTCTCTCCTCTACCTGGCTGATATCATGGTTTATTCTCTCCTCGACCTGGCTGATCTCATGGTTAATTCTCTCCTCGACCTGGTAAACCTTTTCCTCGACGCCTTTAATTTGTTTGTTCAGATGACCGAGCTCCGCTTTTATTTCGGTTGACTGTTTCTCCAGCTTCTGTGTGATGTCTGCCTTGATTTCGATCGCTTGTTGGTCCAGCTTCGCTGATTGTTCGTTTAGCTTCGTTGATTGTTCGCTTAGCTTCGTTGAATGTTCATTTAACTTCGCAGCTAAACTGGATGTCTGTTCATTTAGCTGCGCTGATTGTTCGCTTAGCTTCGCTGATTGTTCATCTAGCTTCGCAGTCAGACTCGATGACATCAGCATTAACATTTGCATTAGCGCATTTTCTGGCTCCTTCGATATTGGTGTTTCTACTTCTCCACCTTCTGCGCCTTTTTCCGCATCTGAGAACTCACCCGAATCCAGATTCACGCCTTCCGACTCGATCGCGTCACGCAAGCGTGCAATCAGTGTGGCCTTTGTACCTTGCGTAGCCAGGTTTCGCTGTTCCAACTCTTCCTTAAGCTCCGACATGGTCAATTCATTAATTTTTAAGTTTAAGCTTCGTGGCATTTTTAATGTTTCTTTAAATTTTACTATTGTGCACTATAAAAATGTTCAAATTTTCACTTTCAAAATTTTTCTTTCGCACTTCTTGACACCACTGTCGCGTGTTATTGGTTCGCGGCCAATAATTTTAATGTTCCGGGAAAGTGAAAACGCAATGTCTTTTAATTTAAGTTAAAAGTGTTTATTTAATGCACAATAATCAGTTAACACTTTCACTAATTTTAATTGTCACTATTAAAATAAATCTAACACTTGTCCATAAATTTATTATCGCAATTGTCTTCTAAATCACTTCACTATTACGAAACACACCCCATAAATTTACTATCGCAATTGTCTTCTAAATTACTTCACTATTACGAAACACACTCCATAAATTTACTATCGCAGTTCTTATCGCGGTCGAATGAATTATTATCCCCATTCATTCAGCTCACCTTTATATAGGGTCTCTACCTATTCACCCATTTCTCGTACATGGGCGAATGTTCTACCGAGAGGTACCTGGTAGGTTCGAGCAAGTTCATGAATGGAGTGACGTCACTTGCAGATGTTGATCATGCTTGTTGGGTTCGAGTAAATTCCTTCGTTGATGTTCTTAATGATGCTGAAAACAATTGCGACAGTAGCTCGCAGAATTATTTTTACATGTAATTATTTGTACATGTAACAGTATATATATATATATATATATATATATATATATATATATATATGTATATATATATATATATATATATGTATATATATATATATATATGTATATATATATATATATGTATATACACATATATATATATATATATATATATATATGTATATATATATATATAAACAGGTATATATTCATATATATATATATATATATATATATATATATATATATACAGGTATATGTACATATATTTATATATATATATATATATATATATATATATATATATATATATATTTTTTATATATACATATGTGTATGTATATATATATATATATATATATATATATATATATATATATATATATATATATATATATATATATACACAGGTAGACGAGTATATATATATATATATATTGTTACATGTACAAATAATTCTGCGAGCTACTGTCGCAATTGTTTTCACAACAATGAAGAACACGAATTCACTCGAAACCCCGAGAACCCAACAAGCATGATCAACATCTGCAAGTGACGTCACTCCATTCATTAATTTTCTCGGTAGAACATTCACCAATAAACGAGAAATGGGTGAATAGGTAGAGACCCTATATAAAGGCGAGCTGAATGAATGGGGAAGAATCATTCATTCGACCGCGATAAGAACTGCGAAAGTGTGTGGGAAGTGTGTTTCGTAATAGTGAAGTGATTTAGAAGACAATTGCGATAAGAAATTTATGGACAAGTGTTAGATTTTATTTTAATAGTGAAAATTAAAATTAGTGAAAGTGTTAAACTGATTATTGTGCATTTTCTTGAATTAAATAAACTCTTTTAACTTAAATTAAAAGACATTGCGTTTTCACTTTCCCGGAACGTTAAAATTATATTTCCGCGAACCATAACACGCGACAATGGTGTCAGAAGTGGGATAGAAAAATTTGGAAGTGAAAACTTTTGAACATTTTTGTGCACAATAGTGAAAATTAACGTGGAAACTGGTAGAAAAACAGCCGAAATGCCAGGAAACTTACATCTAAAAATTGATCAATTGAGCATATCGGAGCTCAAAGAGGAGTTGGAACAGCGGAATCTGGCCACACAAGGTACAAAGGCCATACTGATTGCACGCTTGCGTGACGCGATCGAGTCGGAAGGCGTGAATCTGGATTCGGGGGAGCTCTCAGATGCGGAAAAAGGCGCAGAAGGTGGAGAAGTGGACACACCAAAATCAAAGGAGCAAGAAAATGCGCTGATGCAAATGTTGATGCTAATGTCATCCAGTCTGACTGCGAAGCTAGATGAATAGTCATCCAATTTAGCTGCGAAGCTCAATGAACAGTCATCGAATTTAACAGCGAAGTTAAATGAACAATCAGCGAAGCTGGACGAACAAGCGATCAAAATCAAGGCAGACATCACACAGAAGCTGGAGAAACAGTCAACCGAAATAAAAGCGGAGCTCGGTCATCTGAACAAACAAATTAAAGGCGTCGAGGAAAAGGTTGACCAGGTCGAGGAAAAGGTTTACCAGGTCGAGGAGAGAATTAACCATGTGATCAGCCAGGTCGAGGGGAGAATAAACCATGATATCAGCCAGGTAGAGGAGAGAATCAACCATGAGATGGGAAACATGAAAAAGGAATTGGAAGCAGCAAAGGCAGTAGTAACCTCTTCACCAGCCTCGCTTATAACCGCAGCGCAAAGCACATCCAGAAATGTCCAAGCACCAATATTCGATGGGCAAACGGTCTGGAGTATTTACAAGACCCAGTTTGAAGCTGCCGCAAGGGCGAATCGCTGGAATGACCAGGAACGAGCAACTGCGCTGATTCTTGCTCTAAGAGGCCCAGCTGCCGAGCTTTTGCAGACCATCCCCGATGAATTGCACTCAAACCCGAATGCTATAATGAATGCGCTCGACATGCGTTATGGAGACGATCATCTAAAGCAGATTTATCGGTCACAGCTAAGGCATCGGGTGCAGAAGTCTGGTGAGACCCTACAACAGTTAGCCCAAGACATTGAGCGACTAGCACTTTTGGCTTACCCAGCCTACGAGCCAGAACATCGAGATGAAGCAGCGACAGAGGCATTCATCAGCGCACTAAAGGACCCGGAATTGCAACAAGCCGTGCGTTTAACTCAAAAGCAAACGGTTAAGGACGCATTGGTTTATAGTCTGAACTATGAGGCAGCGAAAAATGCGACTCGTACCACTGCCCGGGTCCGTGAAGTGGCGGCAGACGAGTGCAGGTGTAAGCGCGTGGAAAATGAGCGAGAGCCGCAGGGTAATGGTGCGCCTAGATGCTGGGATTGCGGAGAAAAAGGGCACCTGCAAAGAGACTGTAAGAAGCGAAGAAAATGGAGCTATTGTCCAGGATGGTGGAGATTCAGACCGTGTCAGGAGCCTAGAATGGAGGACCATCAAACTGCAAGAGCCAAATTTGTGGGGCAGAGGTTGGCTAGGAGGATCGACGTCCCCAGCACCACCATCACCGTGTCAAGACTACATCGTGGAGAAGCGGACTTATGCCTTCCGGGTCAAATTGACGGAGAACACTGCACCATAACAATCGACACTGGTGCAACCCGATCGATTATCCGACCAGACCTAGTTAGACAGCAACAACTTCACAAGGGCAGAATTTTCTCACTACGGACCGCTACGGGAGAAACTGCACCTGTTCATGGAGAGGTCAACCTCCAGGTACAGTTGGGAGACCTTGTGTTCCGACATAATTTTCTGGTCGCGAACATTATGGATGACTGCATTCTCGGAATGGATTTTCTGCGACCACATGGAATCACGTTGGACTTGGGAAAACGTGTCTTGAAATGGCAGAATGTCGAAGTACTGATGGAGGATCCCAGCGTCCAAATCCCCAAGATGAATGTAGTGGTATGTACTGACACTGATGTACCGAATTCTTCCGAAAGCATTGTATGGGCCAAGCTGGATGGTGATTCTGGAGACCACCGATCTTATCTGATAGAGCCAACGAAGACATCCGCATTGCGCAGTTTGATTGTAGGACGAAGCCTTGTAAGATCTTTAAGGAACGGATATGTGCCGGTTAGAGTCCTTAACACCGCAGACTCAACCACGAGCATCAAAGCGGGAGAAGTCATCGGCAGCTGCCAGCCTGTTTCCACCATCACCTCTTTGGAAGCTACTCACAACCATCATTGGAAAAGGAGGCAAGACACAGACAAAGCCCGGGAATCCACGTCTGCAATATTGAAGCAAGTCAAATTGCCGGTGCAGCTATTCAAACGAGCCTCTGATCTGGTCACCAAGTACAGTGACATCTTCTCAACAAGCCCGGATGACCAAGGCCGAACGAGTTTGGTAACTCACGTCATAGACACACAGGGAGCCAAGCCGATTCGACAAGCACCAAGACGTCTCCCTATAGCCAAACAAGGAGAAGTGAGCGCGCTGATCTCGGACATGGAAAAACAAGGCATTATCGAACCTTCTGTAAGTCCATGGGCCGCGCCTGTAGTTCTAGTAAAGAAAAAGGATGGTAGCACTCGCTTTTGTGTCGACTATAGGCAGCTTAACGACGTCACTAAGAAAGATAGTTACCCGCTCCCACGCATCGATGACATCATGGACACTTTAGCCGACGCAAAATGGTTTTCTACACTCGATCTCAAGAGTGGCTACTGGCAGGTAGAAATTGACAAGAAGGACCGAGAGAAGACCGCATTTTCAGTTGGGACCGGATTGTGGCAGTTTGTGGTGATGCCGTTTGGGCTTTGCAATGCTCCAGCCACTTTCGAACGCTTGATGGAATACGTGCTACGTGGTCTAACCTGGAAAACCTGCTTGGTGTACCTAGATGACATCATCGTCATCGGGAGAACGTTCGAAGAGCATGTGCGGAACTTAGAAGAGGTTTTCTCCCGACTGCGACTGGCAAATTTGAAACTTAGTCCCGAGAAGTGTACCCTTTTCGCAGCGGAAGTAAAATACCTGGGACATGTCGTATCAGCTGAAGGGGTCAAAACAGACCCTGAGAAAATTGAAGCCGTGAAAAGCTGGCCAACACCAAACAACAAGCGCCAACTACGAAGTTTCCTGGGCCTGGCAACCTACTATCGAAGATTCGTCAAAGACTTTGCCAAAATAGCTAAGTGTCTTCATCAGCTAACCGAGAAAAATCGTCCGTATGTCTGGAATGAACAATGCCAGACAGCTTTTGAGACCCTGAAAGAAAAGCTATGTGAATCACCCGTACTGGCGTATCCGAAACCCGGAAAAATGTTTGTGGTTGACACCGATGCAAGCAACGGCGGTATTGGAGCTGTACTCTCCCAGCAGATCAATGGCGAAGAAAGAGTCCTCTCGTATTACAGTCGAGTTCTTTCAAAAAGTGAGAGGAACTACTGCGTGACCAGGAAGGAGCTATTGGCTATAATAGAGGCCACCAAGCAGTTCCACAAGTACCTATATGGCCAGAAATTTGTTCTTCGAACGGACCATGCATCATTGAGATGGCTACTTAACTTCAAAAACCCCGAGGGACAAGTTGCGAGATGGATCGAAAGATTGCAGTCATACGACTACGAAATTGTTCATCGAAAGGGCGGAGTTCATGGAAATGCTGACGCCCTATCTCGTCGCCCATGTCCAGCTAACTGCAAGCATTGCCGACGGATTGAGGAAAAGGAACCGCCCGTTGATCTGCGACTGATAACGGCCGAATTTGATGAAGGTTGGTCATCGGAGGAGATTCGAAATGCCCAGCTAGCCGATGAAGACATCGGACCATTGCTCGTATGGAAGGAGACGACTGGGCGACCTGAGTGGAAGGACGTTTCAACGCATGGCGCAACCCTGAAAAGCTATTGGGCACAATG
>OZ017740.1:179399774-179404774 GCA_963969285.1 Odontomyia ornata
AACAATCATCGAAGTTAAATGAACAATCAGTGAAGCTGGACCAACAAGCGATCGAAATCAAGGCAGACATCACACAGAAGCTGGAGAAACAGTCAACCGAAATAAAAGCGGAGCTCGGTCATCTGAACAAACAAATAAAAGGCGTCGAGGAAAAGGTTGACCAGGTCGAGGAAAAGGTTTACCAGGTCGAGGAAAAGGTCAGCCAGGTCGAGGGAAAGGTCAGCCAGGTCGAAGAGAGAATAAACCATGAGATGGAAAAAGTGAAAAAAGAATTAGAAGCAGCGAAGGCACTAGTAACCGCCTCACCAGCCCCAATTATAACCGCAGCGCAAAGCTCATCTAGAAATGTGCAAGCACCAATATTCGATGGGCAAACGGTCTGGACTATTTACAAAATCCAGTTTGAAGCAGCCGCTAGGATAAATCACTGGAATGAGCAGGAACGAGCAACTGCGTTAATTCTTGCTCTAAGAGGCCCAGCTGCCGAGCTTTTGCAGACTATCCCCGTTGAGCTGCATTCAAACCCGGCTGCTATAATGAATGCGCTGGACATGCGTTATAGAGACGATCATCTGAGGCAGATTTACCGGGCACAGCTACGACATCGGATGCAGAAGTCTGGTGAAACCTTGCAGCAGCTAGCACAAGACATTGAGCGACTGGCACTTTTGGCTTACCCAGCGTACGACTCAGAACATCGAGATGACGTAGCAGCAGAAGCATTCATCAGCGCCTTGAAGGACAAGGAATTGCAACAAGCCGTGCGGTTAGCTCAAAAGCAAACAGTCAAGGATGCATTGGCTTATAGTTTAAATTTTGAGGCAGCCAAAAATGTGACCCGTACCACTGCCCGGGTTCGCGAGGTACTGGCAGATAATTGCAGGTGTGAGCGCGTGGGGATTGAGCGAGAGCTGCAGGTGAATGGTGCGCCTAGATGCTGGAATTGCGGGGAAAAAGGGCACCTGCAAAGAGACTGCAAGAAGGGAAGAAGACCGAGCTATTGTCCAGGGTGGTGGAGATCCAGACCGTGTCAGGAGCCTAGAATGGATCATCAAACTGCAAGGGCCAACTTCGGGGGGCGAACGTTGGCTAGGAGTATCGACATACCCAGCACCGTGCCAAGGCAACATCGTGGAGAAGCAGACAGATGCCTTCCTGGTCAAGTTGATGAAGAACATCGCACCCTAACAAACGACACTTGTGCAACCCGCTCGACGATCCGACCAGACCTA
Source organism: Odontomyia ornata (assembly GCA_963969285.1). Taxonomy (NCBI): domain Eukaryota; kingdom Metazoa; phylum Arthropoda; class Insecta; order Diptera; family Stratiomyidae; genus Odontomyia; species Odontomyia ornata. The sequence continues at coordinate 179,401,007 of OZ017740.1, forward strand.
GTGGGGCCCCAACTGCTTCACAAGGGCAGAGTTCATGGAAATGCTGACGCCCTATCTCGTCATCCATGTCCAGCTAACTGCAAGCATTGCCGGCGGGTTGAGGAAAAGGAGCCGCTCGTTGATCTGCGAGTAATAACGGCCGAATTCGATGAAGGTTGGTCATCGGAGGAGATTCGAAATGCCCAGCTAGCCAATGAAGACATTGGACCATTGCTCGTATGGAAGGAGACGACTGGGCGACCTGAGTGGAAGGACGTTTCAACGCATGGCGCAACCCTGAAAAGCTATTGGGCACAATGGAACTCCCTTCAGGTGGAGGGCGGTGTACTCAAGCGGAAATGGGAAACGGCGGATGGCAGCTCCTATAGGATGCAAACTATACTACCCAAAAGCCGAATCCACGATGTGGTAAAGGAAATGCATGAAGGATCCTCGGGAGGCCATCTTGGTGTTAACAAGACCTTAGCGAAATTGCGGGAAAGATTCTACTGGCTCCACGCTCGAGAAGACGTAGAGGACTGGTGTCGCAGATGCACAATTTGCGCTTCCGTCAAAGGCCCAAAGCGACGACTGAGAGGACAAATGCAAACCTATAACGTAGGCGTGCCATTCGAAAGGATTGCTGTTGACATCGCTGGACCCTTTCCTGAATCTGAATGGGGAAATCGATACACGCTGGTTGTAGCTGATTATTTCAGCAAGTGGCCCGAGGTCTACCCCATTCCCAACCAGGAAGCAACTACTGTAGCCGAACAGCTAGTGTTAAATTGGGTCAGCAGGTACGGCGTGCCTTGTGAACTACATTCGGATCAAGGCCGAAACTTTGAGTCACTAGTTTTTAGCGAAATGTGCGAGCAGCTGAGAATACGGAAAACGAGGACAACACCGCTGCATCCCCAATCCGATGGAATGGTCGAACGATTCAACGGCACGCTCAATAAACACCTGGCCAAAATGGTTGACGAGAACCAAAGGGACTGGGACCGACATATCCCACTATTTTTAATGGCGTATAGAGCCGCTGAACATGCATCGACGGGCCAAGCCCCAGCCAAAGTCATTTTTGGAAAGACTATTCGTTTGCCAGCCGATATAAAGTTCGGAACACCCCCTGAGAAACCCCAAACGATCTCGGAGTACGCAAGTGATCTAAGACAACGGTTGAACCAGATACATCGGACAGTGCGAAAACACCTCGAATCGGCTACTGACCGCATGAAGACCAGGTATGATCTAAAGGCTAATTCTACTGGCTTCCAGCAAGATGACTTGGTGTGGCTTTATAACCCGCAACGGCGAAAGGGTAGGTCTCCAAAGTTGCAACATAATTGGGAGGGACCATACCGAGTTACAAAGCGAATCAACGACGTCGTATACCGAATACAGGAACATCGTAGGCCGAGAGCTAAAATGAAAATCGTGCATCTGGACCGTCTTGCCCCATATTACACCCAGGGAGAATTGACTACAAATAGCGACACATCTTTTCGGGGCGAAAAGAACTGAGGTGGGGGCAGTGTTACATGTACAAATAATTACACGTACAAATAATTCTGCGAGCTACTGTCGCAATTGTTTTCATCATCGTTAAAAACGTCAACGAATGAATTTACTCGAACCCACGAGAACGCAACAAGCATGATCAACATCTGCAAGTGACGTCACTCCATTCATGAATTTGCTCGAACCTACCAGGTACCTCTCGGTAGAACATTCGCGAATAGGTAGAGACCCTATATAAAGGCGAGCTGAATGAATGGGGGGAATAATTCATTCGACAGCGATAAGAATTGCGATAGTAAATTTATGGAGTGTGTTTCGTAATAGTGAAGTGATTTAGAAGACAATTGCGATAATAAATTTATGGACAAGTGTTAGATTTATTTTAATAGTGACAATTAAAATTAGTGAAAGTGTTAACTGATTATTGTGCATTAAATGAACACTTTTAACTTAAATTAAAAGATATTGCGTTTTTCCTTTCCCGGAACGTTAAAATTATAGGCCGCGAACCAATAACACGCGACAATATATATATATCTATATATATATATATATATATAGATACAGTTACTTATACATATATATATATATATATATATATATATATATATATATATATATATATATATATATATCTATACTCGTATATATATAAAGATATACATATATATATATATATATATATATATATATATATACACATACATATATATATATATATATATATATATATATATATATATATATATATATATATATATATTTATATATATATATATATTTATATATAAAAATATAGATATATATATATATATATAAATATATATATATTGTTACATGTACAAATAATTCTGCGAGCTACTGTCGCAATTGTTTTCACAACAATGAAGAACACGAATTCACTCGAAACCCCGAGAACCCAACAAGCATGATCAACATCTGCAAGTGACGTCACTCCATTCATTAATTTTCTCGGTAGAACATTCGCCAATAAACGAGAAATGGGTGAATAAGTAGAGACCCTATATAAAGGCGAACTGAATGAATGGGGGCGAATCAATTCATTCGACCGCGATAAGATCTGCGAAAGTGTGTAGGAAGTGTGTTTCGTAATAGTGAAGTGATTTAGAAGACAATTGCGATAAGAAATTTATGGACAAGTGTTAGATTTTATTTTAATAGTGAAAATTAAAATTAGTGAAAGTGTTAAACTGATTATTGTGCATTTTCTTGAATTAAATAAACTCTTTTAACTTAAATTAAAAGACATTGCGTTTTCACTTTCCCGGAACGTTAAAATTATAGGCCGCGAACCAAGAACACGCGACAATGGTGTCAAGAAGTGCGAAAGAAAAATTTTGAAAGTGAAAATTTGAACATTTTTATAGTGCACAATAGTAAAATTTAAAGAAACATTAAAAATGCCACGAAGCTTAAACTTAAAAATTAATGAATTGACCATATCGGAGCTCAAGGAGGAGTTGGAACAGCGGAATCTGGCCACACAAGGTACAAAGGCCATACTGATTGCACGCTTGCGTGACGCGATCGAGTCGGAAGGCGTGAATCTGGATTTGGGTGAGCTCTCAGATGCAGAAAAAGGTGCAGAAGGTGGTGAAGCCGGAACACCAAAACCAAAGGAGCCAGAAAATGCGCTGATGCAAATGTTGATGCTAATGTCATCCAGTCTGACTGCGAAGCTAGATGAACAGTCATCCAATTTAACTGCGAAGCTCAATGAACAGTCATCGAATTTAACAGCGAAGTTAAATGAACAATCAGCGAAGCTAAACGAACAATCAGCGAAGCTGGACCAACAAGCGATCGAAATCAAGGCAGACATCACACAGAAGCTGGAGAAACAGTCAACCGAAATAAAAGCGGAGCTCGGTCATCTGAACAAACAAATTAAAGGCGTCGAGGAAAAGGTTGACCAGGTCGAGGAAAAGGTTTACCAGGTCGAGGAGAGAATTAACCATGAGATCAGCCAGGTCGAGGGGAGAATAAACCATGATATCAGCCAGGTAGAGGAGAGAATCAACCATGAGATGGGAAACATGAAAAAGGAATTGGAAGCAGCAAAGGCAGTAGTAACCTCTTCACCAGCCTCGCTTATAACCGCAGCGCAAAGCTCATCTAGAAATGTGCAAGCACGAATATTCGACGGGCAAACGGTCTGGACTATTTACAAAATCCAGTTTGAAGCAGCCGCTAGGATAAATCACTGGAATGAGCAGGAACGAGCAACTGCGTTAATTCTTGCTC
>OZ017740.1:179409774-179434774 GCA_963969285.1 Odontomyia ornata
TTTCATAGTGAAAATTAAAATTAGTGAAAAGTGTTAACTGATTATTGTGCATTTTATTTAATTAAATAAACTCTTTTAACTTAAATAAAAAGACGTTGCGTTTTCACTTTCCCGGAACATTAAAATTATAGGCCGCGAACCAATAACACGCGACAATGGTGTCAAGAAGTGAGAAAGAAAAATTTTGAAAGTGAAAATTTGAATATTTTTATAGTGCACAATAGTAAAATTTAAAGAAACATTAAAAATGCCACGAAGCTTAAACTTAAAAATTAATGAATTGACCATGTCGGAGCTTAAGAAAGAGTTGGAACAGCGAAACCTGGCTACGCAAGGTACAAAGGCCACACTGATTGCACGCTTGCGTGACGCGATCGAGTCGGAAGGCGTGAATCTGGATTCGGGTGAGTTCTCAGATGCGGAAAAAGGCGCAGAAGGCGGAGAAGTAGAAACACCAAAATCGAAGGAGCCAGAAAATGCGCTAATGCAAATGTTAATGCTGATGTCATCGAGTCTGACTGTGAAGCTAGATGAACAATCAGCGAAGCTAGACCAACAAGCATTCGAAATCAAGGCAGACATCGCACAGAAGCTGGAAAAACAGTCAACCGAAATAAAAGCGAAGCTCAGTAGTCTCAACAGCCAAATTAAATGCGTCGAGGAGAAGGTACACCAGGTCGAGGAGAGAATCAACTATGAGATCAGCCAGGTCAACCATGAGATGGAAAAAGTGAAAAAGGACTTGGAAGCAGCAAGGGCAGTAGTAACCGCCTCACCAGCCCCACTTATAACCGCAGCGCAAAGCTCATCTAGAAACGTGCAAGCACCAATATTCGACGGGCAAACGGTCTGGACTATTTACAAGACCCAGATTGAAGCAGCCGCTCGGGTAAATCACTGGGATGAGCAGGAACGAGCAACTGCGTTAATTCTTGCTCTAAGAGGCCCAGCTGCCGAGCTTTTGCAGACTATCCCCGTTGAGCTGCATTCAAACCCGGCTGCTATAATGAATGCGCTGGACATGCGTTATGGAGACGATCATCTGAAGCAGATTTACCGGGCACAGCTACGGCACCGGATGCAGAAGTCTGGCGAAACCTTGCAGCAGCTAGCGCAAGACATTGAGCGACTGGCACTTTTGGCTTACCCAGCGTACGACCCAGAACATCGAGATGACGTAGCAGCAGAAGCATTCATCAGCGCCTTGAAGGACAAGGAATTGCAACAAGCCGTGCGGTCAGCTCAAAAGCAAACAGTCAAGGATGCATTGGCGTACAGTTTAAATTTTGAGGCAGCCAAAAATGTGACCCGTACCACTGCCCGGGTTCGCGAGGTACTGGCAGATAATTGCAGGTGTGAGCGCGTGGGAATTGAGCGAGAGCTGCAGGTGAATGGTGCGCCTAGATGCTGGAATTGCGGGGAAAAAGGGCACCTGCAAAGAGACTGCAAGAAACGAAGAAGACCGAGCTATTGTCCAGGGTGGTGGAGATCCAGACCGTGTCAGGAGCCTAGAATGGAGGCCCATCAAACTGCAAGGGCCAACTTCAGGGGCGAACGTTGGCTAGGAGTATCGACATCCCCAGCATCGTGCCAAGGCAACATCGTGGAGAAGCAGACAGATGCCTTCCTGGTCAAGTTGATGAAGAACATTGCACCCTAACAAACGACACTAGTGCAACCCGATCGACGATCCGACCAGACCTAGTGAGGCCCCAACTGCTTCACAAGGGCAGAGTTCATGGAATTGCTGACGCACTATCTCGTCATCCATATCCAGCTAACTGCAAGCATTGCCGGCGGATTGAGGAAAAGGAGCCGCCCGTTGATCTGCGGGTGATAACGGCCGAATTCGATGAAGGTTGGTCATCGGAGGAGATTCGAAATGCCCAGTTAGCCGATGAAGATATCGGACCATTGATCGTATGGAAGGAGACAACTGGGCAAACGGAGTGGAAGGACGTTTCAACGCATGGCGCAACCCTGAAAAGCTATTGGGCACAATGGTACTCCCTTCAGGTGGAGGGTGGCGTACTCAAGCGGAAATGGGAAACGGCGGATGGCAGCTCCTATAGGATGCAAACTATACTACCCAAAAGCCGAATCCACGATGTGGTTAAGGAAATGCATGAAGGATACTCGGGAGGCCACCTTGGTGTTAACAAGACCTTAGCGAAATTGCGAGAAAGGTTCTACTGGCTCCACGCTCGAGAAGACGTAGAGGACTGGTGTCGCAGATGCACAATTTGCGCTTCCGTCAAAGGCCCAAAGCGACGACTGAGAGGACAAATGCAAACCTATAACGTAGGCGTGCCATTCGAAAGGATTGCTGTTGACATCGCAGGACCCTTTCCTGAATCCGATTGGGGAAATCGATATATGCTGGTTGTAGCCGATTATTTCAGCAAGTGGCCTGAGGTCTACCCCATTCCCAACCAGGAAGCAACTACTGTAGCCGAACAGCTAGTGGTAAATTGGGTCAGTAGGTACGGCGTGCCTTGCGAACTACATTCGGACCAAGGCCGAAACTTTGAGTCACTAGTTTTTGGCGAAATGTGCGAGCTGCTCGGAATATGGAAAACGAGGACAACACCGCTGCATCCCCAATCCGATGGAATGGTCGAACGTTTCAACGGCACGCTCAATAAACACCTGGCCAAGATGGTTGACGAGAACCAAAGGGACTGGGACCGACATATCCCACTATTTTTAATGGCGTATAGAGCCGCTGAACATGCATCGACGGGCCAAGCCCCAGCCAAAGTCATTTTTGGAAAGACTATTCGTTTGCCAGCCGATATAAAGTTCGGAACGCCCCCTGAAAAACCCCAAACGGTCTCGGAGTACGCAAGTGATCTAAGACAACGGTTGAACCAGATACATCGGACAGTCCGAAAACACCTCGAATCGGCTACTGACCGCATGAAGACCAGGTATGATCTAAAGGCTAATTCTATTGGCTTCCAGCAAGATGACTTGGTGTGGCTTTATAACCCGCAATGGCGAAAGGGTAGGTCTCCAAAGTTGCAACATAATTGGGAGGGACCATACCGAGTTACAAAGCGAATCAACGACGTCGTATACCGAATACAGGAACATCGTAAGCCGAGAGCTAAAATGAAAATCGTGCATCTGGACCGTCTTGCCCCATATTACACCCAGGGAGAATTGACTACAAATAGTGACACATCTTTTCGGGGCGAAAAGAACTGAGGCGGGGGCAGTGTTACATGTACAAATAATTACATGTACAAATAATTCTGCGAGCTACTGTCGCAATTGTTTTCATCATCATTAAGAACGTCAACAAATGAATTTACTCGAACCTACCAGGTACCTCTCGGTAGAACATTCGCCAATGTACGAGAAATGAGTGAATAGGTAGAGACCCTATATAAAGGCGAGCTGAATGAATGGGGGGATCATCATTCATTCGACCGCGATAAGAACTGCGATTGTGTGTTTCGTAATAGTGTGGGAAGCGATATTATTCGAGTAGTAGAAAAGTGATTTTCGTAATAGTGAAGTGATTTAGAAGACAATTGCGATAAGAAATTTATGGACAAGTGTTAGATTTTTCATAGTGAAAATTAAAATTAGTGAAAAGTGTTAACTGATTATTGTGCATTTTATTTAATTAAATAAACTCTTTTAACTTAAATAAAAAGACATTGCGTTTTCACTTTCCCGGAACATTAAAATTATTGGCCGCGAACCAACAACACGCGACAATATATATATATATATATATATATATATATATATATATATATATATATATATATATATATATATATACATATATATATATATATATATATATATATATATATATATATATATATATATATATATATATATATATATATATATATATATATTTATATGGAAGTTTAAACTCCAGCGCCAAAACTTAGTCGCACGACACTAACGATCATACGACCAACACATGAATTACTTGTCAGCGGAGAGGTAGTACGTGAGATAAATTCAAGCTGTAAGCATAGTGAAAATAAGACTCGTAAGAATATTTTATTGTGAATAACTTTGTAAAATCAACGACAATTGTATTGATTTAGGTAGGTGATAAATTGTTACGTTTATAATGTAAGATTCCGTAAGTGATTGTGAATATAGTTTTCAGCAACTACATCATGCATTGTTTGCATACATAACCTCAATCAATCTCCCGGTTATGTTTCTGATTTCAAAACTTACAAATCAATACAATGAGTGTAAAAGCAAAGTTCCAGTTTATCTCAGAAGCCGGAGCCGATTCAAAGAGTACTGTAATTAAAGTGACAACAATTCAACTGGCGGGGCAAGAGGAAGTTTTTCTATTCCCGCAAGGAAAGGGAACCAGTGCCTACCATACGCAACTTTTTAACACAACTGTAGTTAAAAACGTAGTTAAGAGTTTGAAAACCAGAAATAAGTTTAGAAACGTGTGAGTGACATTGACGGAAGAACTTCAAAATATTTACTTAGATGAAGAGGGAAATGTTGTGCTTGATGAGGAATATTTGGAAGAAGTAACTGCAACGTCTACCGACATCACTAAAACTAGCGTCTTGGAGAGAAGCAGTTGTAGTTTAGCTAAGGATATAGTTTTGGAAAAATTTAACGGTGAAAACTTTAAAGGCTATCGATGTTTGTTCAGGAGTGTCAACGAGTAGGTATAAATCAAATGAATACGCTGAGACTTTAAGATTGTTTTTAAGAAAAATAAGCACTAGACTGGTTTAATGTTTCTTCAAAACAAAATTTGTTAAATAATAATTGGGAGATTTGGAATAACACGTTTATAGAAACTTCCTCAGTGCAATCCTGGACTGACGTCACATATGCATACGATTATCAATATCTGAATGGTTCATTATTGGAATACGCATTAAAAAAGAGAAATTTATTACTAGAAGTTAATGAAAGCATGACTCTTAATACTCAAATTGATTTAATAGTAATTAAATTACCTAAATTTTTACAAAACAGACTTTAATGTCAAAATTGAAACATTTTGGAAATTTGAGCATTAAGAAAAACGATAAAGAAAGTGATAAAATATCAAAACAAAACAAACCATGTGCAATTTGTGAAAAGTTAGGTCATAGAGATATATTTCACCCAGAACAGAGGTGTAGATTAAAAGATAAACAAATATCGAGCCCAAAGAATGATAAAATTAAAATTATAAATAATGTGGATAGTGAAAGAATTGTGGCTAGCACAGAAGAAGCAAAAAACGAGTAGTGGCTCCACTTATAAGAGTAAAAATTCTTATTTATAATAAACCAGCTATAGGTCTATATGACTCAGGTGCTAATGTATCATTAATGAGTTAGGAATTTTTAAACAAAACTAATAATGTAAATAAAATTATGAGTGGGGGAGACAATTTAAAAGGGATAACTGGAATAACAAAACCTGAGGGTATAGTACATTTAAAAACGACAATTCATAATATAAATGAAATTTTTCCATTTTTTATAGTAAAAAATAATTATTTTGAAGAAGATAAATTAATGGGCTAAGATTTAATTCAAAAATTCAAACTTTGCCAAGATGAAAACTTAAATATAACTCAGAAAGGTACAGTTATGAAAAATGAAGTAAAAATTGAAAATAATAACCCAACCAGTATTCAAAACATAATAAAAAAAACAATGATATTTTTGCAAAATCAAAGTTTGATATCGGAGAAATTAAAGGATATGAGGCCTCAATTAAATTGACAGAATATAAATATATTTCTAAGAAACCTTACAGATGCTCATTCAAAGACAAAGAGGAAATTGAAAAGCAAGTAAGTTAATTGCTGAGAGCAAAATTAACTGAAGAATCATGTAGGCCATATGCAGCTCCAGTTACTATGGTATTCAAGGAAGAAGAAGGGAAAAGGTTCTGCTTTTGTATAGATTTCAAAGAATTAAATAAAATCGTTGTGCCAGAGAGTCAACCGTTTCCTAGGATTGATGATCTGACTTTACGTGCTAGAAACTACAAGTTTTTTACAAAACTTGTTGTAAACTCGGCTTTCTGGTCGATACCAGTGCGCAGAAAGGACTGACACAAATCAGCATTTGTGACACATCATGGTCATTGGCAGTGGAACCGCCTCCCATATGGTTTGAAGTCTGCACCAGCAATTTTTCAAAGAATTCTGTCTAGTATCATAAGGAACAAAGCACTAGATAAGTTTGCAGTAAACTATATAGACGACATACTAGTATATTCAAAAACTTATGAAGAACACATAAAATATGTAGAGCAAACTTTAAAAGCAATGAAGGATCAAGGTTTTAAGCTAAAATGAAGGAAAATGTCAATTTGCGTTGAATGAAATTTCGTATCTTGGTCATAAAATTGGTAGCAATTATATTAAACCGATGAACGATAACTTAATAGCAATAAAAAGTTTCCCTGTACCTCAGACAAAGAAACAAGTGAGACAATTTTTAGAAAAAATAAATTTTTACTTAGAATATATACCTCAACACACGATACTATTGGATCCACTACGTAACCTTTTAAGAAAAAATGTAGAATTTCATTGGTCAAAACAATGTAGTAACAGTTTCGTAAAAACAAAAGAATACTTAGGTATATTCAGCTCCAGCACTGGCAATATTTGATGAAAAAGCACTAATATATTTATTTACAGACGTCAGTGTAGAAGGAGTAGGTGCAATACTAAAACAACCCCAAGAAGATGAATCTTTAAAGACAAACAAAAAAGCTGTATACATGGAATGCCTAGCAATTAAAGGAGCAATCCTCTCTTGGCAATATTATTTAATAGGGAAAAGGTTTGTTATTTTTACAGATCACAGGCCACTAGAGAACTTCAATATAAAAAAGTAATGATCCAGATTTAATAGAAATTTTAAATTACATATCTCAATTTGACTTTGTTATTGTTTACAGTCCAGGCAAAGAAAATATAGAAGCTGATTGTTTATCAAGAAAACCTGTACTGGAGTTACATGAAAGCCCAGATAACGAATCTGCACTAAAGACAGCAAACACTTTACAAATTGAAGAGATCATAGAAAATTAAAAATTAATTAAAATGGATAAGTCACGCGAAATTAAAAATGAAATCATTTATAAATTGATAAATAAAAAAAAGAAAATATGGATAACAGAAGAGTTTGGTGTCTCAAGCATTAAGAAAATACATACAGAACAAGGACATATAGGCTCAAAACAACTAATAATGACCATATGCCATAAATTTTATTTTAAAAATATGTACAAACACATTAAAACTATATGTAGAAATTGTGAGACATGCATTAAGAACAAATCTAGAATAGGATGCTTTAAAGCTCCACTGTCCCAGTTAGGCCCAGCTGAAAAACTATTTGAAATAATGTCGCTTGGACACAATTGGAGGACTTAAAGGAAACAGCACAAAAAGATATTTGCATTTACTTATAGATCACTTCACTAGATTTGCGTATATTAGCACATCCAAAACTCAAGTCGCAAAAGACTTTATTAATTTAGTAAGCAGAGCAGAGAAAGATGGAAAAATTCAAACCATTTTAACAGATCAATACGCGGGAGTAAACTCTGCACAATTCAAACAATTCACTAACAAAAAAAAAATTGATTGTGCTTTCTCAAATGAACTTCATGAAAGAACAAATCAAACACTGGTAAATAGAATTAGATGCAAAATTTATGATAATAAAGGAAAACTATGGCCAAAAATAGCAGAGGAATGCATAAAAGAATATAATAACACTATACACAGCTCAACAGGATTCACTCTAAACTATTTGTTAACAGGAATAGATAATACTTTTATACCAGATAATCTAAAGGAAAATAAAATAGACAATCTAGAAAATAACAGAAAAGTAGCGTTAGATAATTCAAAAAAAAAAAAAACACACACGCAAAATAAAACCTATGATGATAAACAGGCAATAAAAATAGATTATAGAATTGGAGATTTAGTTTCTATTCAACATGGAAATAAACTGAACAGAGAAAAATTAGATACAATAAGGTCAGGACCTTACATAATAAAAGATAAAATATCTGATACGATTTATTTAATAGACAGTAGATTTAGAAAAAATGAATCAAACTTGTCCCATGCTAGTAAACTAGTACCTTATACTTAGGGCTCCACCCTCTGACTTAAAAAGGGGGGATGTAAGTTTAAACTCTAGCCCCAAAACATAGTCGCACGACACTAACGATCATACGACCAACACATGAATTACTTGTCAGCGGAGAGGTAGTACGTGAGATAAATTCAAGCTGTAAGCATAATGAAAATAAGACTCATAAGAATATTTTATTGTGAATAACTTTGTAAAATCAACGACAATTGCATTGATTTAGGTAGGTGATAAATTGTTACGTTTATGATGTAAGATTCCGTAAGTGATTGTAAATATAGTTTTCAGCAACTACATCATACATTGTTTGTATACATAACCTCAATTAATCTCCCGGTTAAGTTTCTGATTTCGAAACATACATATATATATATATATATATATATATATATATATATATATGCGTACGGTATTTGAGGACATGCATAAATGTGACTATAACTTCGCAAATTTTTTTGTTATTTTTCCTTTTCAGATAAGAAATCGCGGGCTACAACATCACTCATGAGATGAAGAGACATGCTGTCATCGTCGCTATATGTGCGAACCATACAGATTTAGAGATTTCTAATTTACTTAATTGCGCCCGTTCATTCGTGCATAAGATTTGGCGTGAATCGGAAGCATCAGGAGGCGATACAGAATCGGTTGCAAAACGCAAAAAGCACGAACAACGTTCTAACACTGTCCGATCTGCAGAATTTTTAGAACAAGTGCAAGCGATCATAGATGAGGACCTTTCAAAATCAATGAGGGTCCTTGCGAGTGAGCTTCATATTTTTGAGCACCTTATTCGTAGAGTTGTCCACCAAGACCTTCGGTATAAGTCTTACGTGATGCGCAGAGGACAGTTCATGTCAGAACAAACACGGGAACAGAGAGTTCTCCGATCAAAACGTCTTTTAAACAAAATCAAACATCCTGAGGCGCCCAAAATGTTATGGTTTTTTTCCGACGAAAAAAATTTTGACAAGGGGAGCAAAACGGCGCTCAAACTACCAGGTGTCTTCCATGTCTTATGTTCTGATGATCAAACAAATGGTGACACGTTTCTTCATGCGACAATCCTACTCACTGAACTGAACTAGGTGATTGCGAGCTATAGTTACATGGCCCATCTTTCCTGAGCAGACTCGAGGCAGACAGGCTACCCGAGCTCAAGAATGAAGGATCCTGTGAATTGGAGAAAAGCTGAAAATAAAGGCAACAGCACTAACAGCAGCCAAGGTGAACATTCATTTTGTACAGGAGCTTCAACACAGCAACTCATTCAGAAGGCTTCAACGCGTAGTAGCCTATGAAATGCGTTTTGTGGATTCTTGTGGACCAAGCTATAGCCTCTCCAAGTGCGCAGTCCAGCAGAAGCAAGTCAAGAACATTCCAGCGCCCTGAGGGGATCGTGAAATGCATTCAACAAGATGACTTCCGCAAAGACTTACGCGGTACTCAACGAAAGAGACAGGTCAAAAAAATGGCCCCCTGTCAGGGCTGGCTCCTTTTCTGGATTCGAACAGAATCCTGCACGTTAGAGGGAGGCTTCACATCTCTTTTTCGAGACCGAGCATCCAATGTTGCTACCGTACATTCTTTGTTAGATGACACTAAAGACCCGACAGAGCTTACTTCGGGACACTTCCTTACGGGACAACCACTCACATCAATGGTGGATGCTCAAGCAGAACCAGTTGCCAGCTACCTCCGTTCTCAATGGAGGCGAGTTAATCAACTCAAAAGCAAATTCTGGCATCTATGGTCGCATGAGTACATGTTACAGCTGCAACATTGGGTCAAGTGGTAACAGATCTAACCAACCGCGGTTCCCGAAACAATAGTCAACCACAAAATACTGTCTAAGAAGTTGCAGAAATTTGGAATCACTGGCTCATTACTTGATTGGCTCTATTCTTACCTAGAAAACCGAACCCAAATAATCAAATTTCAGGGACATTTGTCTATAGAAATAAATGCCTATTCTGGAGTACCTCAAGGGAGTCATCTCGGTCCTCTTCTTTTTAATATATACATCTCAGATCTTTCAGAAATCTTATCGGATATATCCCAATTGTTTTATGCGGATGATCTAAAACTGTATCATGTGATTACCTCTCAAAACGACTCACTATTCCTTCAAAGCAAGATAAACCCTCTGTTTGAATGGTCTTCCATAAGCCAGCTTCATTTGAATTTGGGAAAATGTCAGGTGATTACCTTTTCCCACAAAAATTCAGTCTTCAAAGCTGATTATCACCTGAACAATACAAAACTGGCTAGAGTCGATAGTGTCAAAGAGGTTTCATCAAGTGAAGAGTGAAGGAATTTAAGAACACATGGGTGACCAAAACCTTATACCTTTCTTTAGTCCGCCCCATACTGGAATATGGATGTTTCATTTGGAACCCTGTTTTTGATGTGCATATAGACAGAACTGAATCTGTTCAGAAACAGTTTCTGTTATTTGCTCTGAGATGTTTATATGATCCTAAAAACTACCAGACTTTACCACCATATGCACAAAGACTCCAAATTCTAAATATGACATCACTTTCCTCCCGAGGATCAATGATAATTTGCTGCTTCGCTTTCGACGTGCTTAGAGGCACCATTAGCATACCATACATAACTAATAAAATAAAATTGAATGAAACATCACGAACCACTAGGCATTCGCATATGCTGATAGAAGAGCGGCATCATACTAGGTATGCAGACAGCGAGCCAATGAATAGATGTTGCAAAACATTTAACTCATTGAGTGCTCACTACTCTCCAACAATCTCCAGAGTCCAATTCAAATCCATTATCCTAAACGCCTTGTCCTCCCTAGTCCAATAAACTTAATCTAATTAAATATTTTGTAATTTTTAGCTATATAATGTTTTAATACTTTTAAAATTTTTGAGAATTGTTAATGCTATTAATTGTTATTTATGTATATCAATGTATTATATGTTTGCCTTGTTTGGTAATAATAATAATAAATAAATAAATAAATAGTCATCATGAAGGAGGACAACATGCCGACCATGAAATGGCCTATGGGACGCATCGTACAAACCCAAGAAGGAGCGGACGTTTACGTTAGAGTGGCTGACATAAAAACAACTACAGGAATGGTGAGATGATCCATTCATCGGCTTGTTCCGCTACCAGTGCTGAAGAGCACACCATCTGAGGAAACAGTACTTGAATCGGAGGCACAATTATCTTTTGGAGTGGAATCTCAAGCAGCTGGTCCGTGTGATCGCCAATCAAATAATCATCTGGGAAGAAAGAGGCCTTGGATTTTGTCACTGCTTGTGACTTGTCTGCTGATTCCTCCAGTAATGACCAATCCTATCAAGGACAAGTCACCTGGCACACAATCAGGCCTGCGCTTTCAGGCACTAGAACATGCGTTTTTGCCATCAAGCGAGCGGACGATTTTGGTCTGTTATGATCTGGTCCCGTATTGGACGATGTTGGACATGTTATAGAATGGCACGACTTTGTTGCAACAGCTATGTGATTGTGAACCCCTCTAGACCGACTGCTCACACTTGATTGTAAATTTCCATTACAGGAGAGATCAGCTTTCCAACGTTAACAAGATCTTGAAGATCAGAAGCAAGAGAGGAGCGATACATGCCGTGGACGGCCTAGCCAGATCCTTATTGGGCATCCTGGATGATGACTACGCCAACCAGATGTCCCAAACTACCAAGGGTGTATAGGGGGATTAAAATAAGCTGCACTCTCTGCTTAATAACCAAACTTCGATTGTCGGCTCAACATTGAATAACCTCGGAAAAACCGAACATATGACTCAAAAAAGATTCACAGTGATAGAGCAGGAGCTGGCTAAATTCTCCAATGAGGTCAGGGATCCTCAACCAGTGTGAGGTCAGGGAGAAGTCACAAGCTTGATCATGACATTGTCATTCCACATGACATTAATGATTCTCGAGCTGCAGCAAATGGAATCATCTATCATGGACACAGCCATGGATACCCAACATGGGCGCTTCAATCCGTTGCTGTTTCACAACACCAGCTAAGTACGAAGATGATAAATGTCAGAGACCATCTGCCCGAGAATACCAGGGAATTCTAAGACAAGCGTTCGTAGCGTATGGACGTGTTTTTAAAAGCTCCTGTTAAAAATTAAAATAATTTTAAAACTTCAATTTGAAACTAATTTTTTAAAATTTATTAAATCGTCGAATAATTCGAATTATTTATCGAATATCTGGATA
This sequence comes from Odontomyia ornata, assembly GCA_963969285.1. Taxonomy (NCBI): domain Eukaryota; kingdom Metazoa; phylum Arthropoda; class Insecta; order Diptera; family Stratiomyidae; genus Odontomyia; species Odontomyia ornata. Next base: position 179,422,139 of record OZ017740.1, read on the forward strand.
TACTTGCGAAGAAGTCTCTAAGAGTTCAAAACATAAGAAAAGTTTTTTTCACCAGAGGTATGGAGGAGCCCGACGGCGTCTCACCACTGAGGAACCAGGCATTTCAACGCTACAATTGAAAGAATCATGAAAAGAAAAAACTAACAAGATAGCTTTGAACATAGGAAGCGTATTACGCTATCAAGTAAAGAACTGGAAAGAGTTACTAGAGAAAACGCAGAAGTTACCAATGAAAACGAAGAGATGACACTCCGAATCCAAAATTGGAGGAAATGATCCATAAATTATTAAACCTCAACAAAACTAATAGAATTAAACCACAAAGTACGTCCAGAAAACAAGACAACAAATAAGACAGTGTAATGTATGCCCTATGAGGGAATCAAATTAATTCCGATATTCTTAAAGAATATTCACTCACACCAGCATGTTGTGTGGCGGCTTGCGCCTAACGAAGGCTTTGCACATCCACTTGTTGTTTGTCGACTCCCAGCGAACGAAATTGGGAAACGAAGAGTGCTTATAAAGGGAAATGTCAAGAGAGAAAAAAAAAACAAAGGAAGTTTTTTGGGGGTTTGGCTCGAACAATTTCGAGTGCAAGATCGCATCAGCGCTCGTGTTCCGTAGATAAATTTTTTTAACAAGTGTCGGCGTTCACAATTCACGATAATTACACAGGAAGTCTTTGTTTGGCGACAAATCACCTGGAAATAAACCAAACTCAGTGGAAGGAACCGAAGCAAGTGAGTAGCAGCCGGGAAAGTGAATCGTACAAGCGAACATTCGCCTGTGCACATCCGTGAGCAAATTGACATTGGACGTGGGAAAAATTGCTTTGACAAGGTCTGGAAAGCGTGAATTCTGCTGATTGTCACAAAGAGGAAGAACAGTGCCTACCCAAGGAACATACAATAATTCAGTTTTCATGCACGGAGCCACATCATTTGTTGGTAAACTGGCACAGGTACAAACGCATTCTGGTAACGTCTGGGAAGGAATCAGTAGGCCATTTTCACCTAATTTTGATGTTGCAATAGACGGGTGGTATGATCTTTCAATCTTGTGTGCCCCCCTTAAAAGAAAAGTTTGCTTGCTCGCTTGTCTGCTTGCTTGCAATTTTGTGTGTTTTGCATGCTTTGTGTCGCGCGGATCCAGCTGTACATAGTGACTGCAAGGAAACTAGAGGAAATCAAAGAATTTAAGGAAAATTGCCATGTACCGAAGAGGAAAATATATCATTCTGAAATTTCAACTTAAATCGTTGGAACAAAAAGGAGGCATTCTCTGCAACCAAATAAGGTGCGTCTTGTGTCTGTAACAGTTTTGTGTTGAAAATTTTTCTTAAAGTTAAAGCAAAAGATATATAAAACTATGCTAAGTATAGTCAAATAAGTGAATTAGCGGCGCCATTCGTCATTATCCCCTGCATCAGCAAAAATATTTAACTTTGAACGAAACGGGAAATATTGGTAAACGCTGACGTGCCAAAATTAGGAAGTTCTGTCTAGAAGAAAGTAATAATTCTAACGAATAATTCAGTTTCATTGGATAAATGGAAAAATTACTTATAACTTAGAAGGAACATGACAACTTGTGGATTTTTAATATCTATTCAAGTAACTAATTAAAAATTATTTTTAATTTTGAGATTATCCAAAATAAGAAAACTTCCTGTTAATAATTATCATAATCATATTTGATAGTTTAAGAACTAAGGAGTACAATTGTTTTTTCATTTCAAATGCCTGCATCGAGCATTGTTTGTTACATGACAATTATTTCGCAAATTATTTAATAGTTCTTAATTATTTGAAGTTTTTGAATGTTGAGTGAGTTTGGGTAAAGAATTAATTTCCTATTGAGGAAATGCATCAGTCAGAAAAGATTGCAGGACTAATAACCAATGAAAAGTATAGGCCTACATCAACCAAGTTCAATCCAATCGGCTTTACGAAGAAATTAAGCTAGAATTCCAAATTTTGAAAGTATCCAGATTATTTATTTCATAATTATTAATTTTTCGACACTAAGTCAACGTATTTTCTCTAAACGTAACACGTTTATAGTGAAAGTTGTTAAAAAGGGATGAATGTGTACTTACACAGACTGGTTAGCATAACAAACATTTAGGACAGTACAGGACTGGTTGTAGTTGTGATTGATTAATGTACGAGTATATCAGAGATCAGACGGTAAAGAAATAGATAAGAATCAATAGGAACTGCTGAACAAAGTATTTTAAATGTGTTCAGAGTTGCATTTTTGACGGAAGGTTATGCCTGATGAAAATGTAAAATTAAGAGGGATTGAACCCGAAAAGGGTTTTTTTTTTTAAAAAAACACTCTATTCCATGTCTGAGTATTAATTTCATGTCATATCTTTTTTTCATGTGAGAACATTTTTCTTAGAATTAGTTTTTATTGTAAATTACATTAAAAAAATCAAAAGACTTATTTCGACCTGAAAAATGTTGAAGGTTTAAAAACTATTTTTCCATGTAATGAATAAAATTATAATGTACTCCGTACCAGAGTTTGTTTTGATGTTTTTTTTTTATTAGAGTAGGATATCTTGAAGTTTGCATTGGAGCGGTATATTTTTTCGGTACAACATCGGTTAAAAAAAATTCAGGGACACGGAATTAGATCGTTTTGTTGTTGTTGTTGTTTGACTGGATTGCAGGTAAATACGGAATAAAGTAGAGATACGTTTCTTTTCCGTATGGTTGTATTTTAGACGCGTTTAAAACGAGCACGCAATGGTGGCTGGATTAATGTAATCGAGCGTAATCCATTAAAAAGATCTGTGACCGAAACCCTCTCCGAACTAGCTAGCCGACACGCAGCCAACACGAAATGGATTACGAGTGCACGGACACGGACTGGTTGATCGATTGGGTACCATTCGTTGGCACGACTCAGACTTCACGTCTAAATAATCGATGAGAGGTCGGTTTAGATTTACTTGGGAAATCTCATCGGACGATCGATAAAAATCATTACAAATGGCGCCCAACGTGGGGCCTCGTTATTATAGGGGGGAGTTTAGAGTCCTTTGACTTTTGGGTCCTATACGAAAACGCTTCGTACTTGGGTACAAGGGTCCCGCGACCAGGAGTAGCAGAGTGTGCTTAGTCACCACTCAGTCACTTCAGGTGAAATGAATTTTCTGCTCTCCTTTGTTTGATTTTAGGTAAACTTCTCGAGAGAAAATCGCGGAGAGTATCTTCTATATATATATATATATATATATATATATATATATATATATATATATATATATATATATATATATATATATATATATATATATATATATATATACATATATATAAATATATATATATACATACATATAAATATATATATATATATATATATATATATATATATATATATATATATGTATATATATATATATATATATATATATATATATATATATATATATATATATATATATATATATATATTGTTACATGTACAAATAATTCTGCGCGCTACTGTCGCAATTGTTTTCACAACCATTAAGAACATCAACAAAATGAATTTACTCGAAACCACGAGAACCCACCAAGCATGATCAACATCTGAAAGTGAGTCACTGCTCCATTAATTACGCTGCTGGAATGTTCCCGCTTATTCACCAATGTACGAGAACTGAGTTGAATGATTAGAGACCCTATATAAAGGCGAGCTGAATGAATGGGGGGATCATTCATGACAACCGCGATAAGAAAACAATGCGAAAGTGTGGAGTGAGAATTGATCGAGTAATAGTAAAGTGATTTTCGTTGATTGTGAAGTGATTTTAAGTGGATAGTTGAATTACAAATTTATAGACTAAGTGAAAATTAAAATTGTGAAATAGTAAAATAAGTGATTGTGCATTTTTAATGAATTAAATAAGCTCTCTTAGCTTAATTTAAAAGACATTGCGTTTTCACTTTCCACGAACATTAAATTATTGGCCGCGAACCATAACACGCGACAATATATATATATATATATATATATATATATATATATATATATATATATATATATATATATATATATATATATATATATATATATTGCCTACTCTGTTATCCTGTCGCATGTATCTAGATCAGTGTTTTCTGTATCAACTCTGCCACAATCAAATTTCATTAACATTGTTTGCAGACCTACGTCTTCGTCAATCATCGCGTTCTTCTCGGGCCAACAATTTTTTTGTGCCACCGTATGCCCGTACAAATTTATATTTTCACTCTCCTATTACACGAATGGTAAGGAATCATGATAAGCTTGAGCTTGGTCCTTTTTCCGACTCATACCTAGTTTTTAAATTGAGGTTAAGAAACCTGATTTTTAAAACTCAACTGGAGTAAATATTAGACTTTCTTTTCTTTTTTTGTGTGCTTTAATTTAATTTTACACGCATATTTATTGTTGTTAGTACCATTGAATTTCTTTTTTATATTAACTTTAACACTTAATTCTAGTTTTCATTAATTTTCTTCTCTGTTTGTTTTGTTCCATTTTGTAATTGGATTATGTTTATCTGTTAAATGAAATTTAAGTAAATAAATAAATAAATAAATATACATATATATGGGATATAACGAAATTTGTGACCACGCTAGAGGTTGCAATGTTGCTTCGATTTTCACCAAATTTTCAGGAAAGGTGTATTGAGTGAATATCTCGATTAAACTCGTGAACCAGCTATATCGGTCGGGCGAAAACAAAATGGCGGCCATTTTAGACGAAAAATCGTGATTTTTGTTCTGACCAAAGTATAGCTCCAATTTGGTACAAAGGTTCACTGATGTGTGTGATGAGTCTCACGATAAAAAATCCAAAGTCGGTACTGCGGAAACAAAATGGCGGTCGCTCAAATGTCGAAAAACGTACAAAATTTTGTTGTTGTAGTTTTGACCAAAGCTTTCAACCAATGTTAATGAAATCGGTAGTTTCATAGAAGCTTTATGTATCTAAAGAGTTATGTAAAAAACTGGAGGTCAGGTCGCAAAAAACCAAATGGCGGCCAGTTGAAGCACAAAACTTCAAAGGCTTCTTAAAGGTCGCAATTTTGATCCGATGTATATGAAGCTTGGTTTTAAGATAGGAATTGCTTAGATCTAGAGTCTCTGATATTTTAGTGATCATGCATGTGCAAATTTCAAAATGGCGGCCGTTTAATTACGCGTTTTTTCAGGCTTTTGTGGCCCTCTAGCGGCCACATGTTCCAACGGATTTTGATGAAACTTGAGATTAAGGATGTCGGTCTTAAGTTCTTTATTTGTGCAAGAACTTATCAAAGTCGAATGAAAGAAAGTCAAAAATTTAAAACCTAATATTTTTAGCTGCCATTTTCACTGAAAATTGAATACTTTTGCCCTATCTAGAGTGAAACTCCTATTTGAACGAGGTTTGGCACATTGATTGATGAGGTCCTCGCACGCAAAGATTTAAAATAATCCAAAATCAAATGCATGCATTCAAAAAAGCGTCCCCCAAAGTTCTGAAGGCAAGCGCAATTCCCTACTTTAGTAGCAACTGAAATAATCAATATTTTTCATGGAAACGTTTTAAATGAATTTACTTGGAAATATTTATAAACCAGACCATTTTTAAGATATTGTAAAATATTTTTAACAATACCCTAAAAAATTATAAAATCGAGAATTGTCTGTCCGTCCGTCCGTCCGTTTGGTCGTGCGTCATAGCAAGTTTTCTCGCCAACCACATGAGCTAGAATGAGGAAATTTTCTACGTAGGTCAAAAGTGGTGCCTCTTGAAATTTGCAGTGCAAGAAAATATTTTAAGATATTTAAACAGGGGGGTGACTTAAATTTTTTTTTATTTCTGTAGCCCTCTAGCAGCCAAGTTTCTCAACAGATTTCGGTGAAACTTGAAATTATAAATTATCGAGGCAAGTTAATTTAATTTAATTATGCAAATCGAATGACAAAGAAAAAAGTCGATAATTTACAGTTTAATATTTTTAGCAGCCGTTCTCAATAAAAATCAAAATGCCGGCTCCTCATAGTTCAGAAAAGAATTGAAAATGTGTATATTGACTATGTGTAAACAGCAAATGTGAGAAGAGCGAAACCTGCATTTATACAATATGTTTACAACAATTTATTATCCGCCGATTTTCAATATGTATTCCATACGTGTGCAGCTCAATTTAATTAGCAAAATATTTGCGCCCCTATAAAGGGTCTCTAAATACGAACGTGGGCAGATTTTTTTATGTTAATATATACCCATGTGGTACTACGAAAATTGCAGTAAGAAGTCTAGTAGTAGGCAAGCCAAATTCTTTTTCGAAACCTTACGCTACATACGAAAAATTTACCTTTCCGGCTGGTGATGCCAACGGAGATTTTTTTTATCGCGAAAGAATCGGTTCGACGTGTTGTCCTTGGGTAAATCCTAGTAAGGACGTTCGATTCACTTATTGATAACGGCCAACCAAATGGATGGCTGGCCTTGTAAGTGAATCGAATGTTTCCTTACCTTTGTGTTGCGAACTGTTTCTCGATTTTTGTTATGCGTGATAGGTGAATGGATCGGGTTCGACTTTTAGGAACGTGTGCTGGAATTGCGAAGCTCGGAAGCTTCCACGTGTTTAAATTTTGACCGCGTACGGGAATATGATGGTAACGCTTCCATTCACCTCGTAGAGTCCTTTAACGTAGAATGAAGGGATATTTTTGTAATGTACTTGGGGCGGGTTTTCTGTAAAAAAAAGTTGATGCAAAGTACCTGGTCTTTGGCAGATTACAGTTGTTGTTGCCTCCTTCCTCGGGAAGTCTACTGCTACTGGAAAGGAAAGAGCACTCTATGATATAAATGTACACTTTTTTCAATAGGATCATAGAAAAGTTCACCACTTAAGGCCATTAGCATTAATTTTTCTTTCCACAAATTATTGTATATAGAGGTTGCAACATGGCCGTGCACCGCAGTACACAATGGCAAGAGGGGCCAGTGGAGCCTCTTGATTGTGCAATCTGCTGCCAAGAAGTGCAGGCAACAAACCAGATGATTCGTACTAATTATAGCCATGATTTTCACACTGAGTGCATGAAAACCTGGTTAGAAAGGGAAAGTGTGGGCCCATTAGGCTGGTGGCAGCTGTCCTTACACGAGTTAACTCAGACAGATACCCCTAACTAGCCAATACCTCCTGGGATCCATTACCCCACCTAACCTTCAAGGAGCAATAGCGAAGGTCCCGAGGACTCGTCCCCCCTTTGTCACCGAGGATGTAAGGTAGGAGAAATCGAAAATCCCGGATGGAAGACAAAAATGTGAGCACGGATGCCCGATCGATCCCGCCCTTAACTGAAATGCATACCCCAACACCAGCGAATTCTCCTGAAGCAGCTGATACGGGGATAAACACCTCTACGCAACCAATAAGCCGCAACGAGTTACAGGAGATGATGCATTTCATGCAGCAGATAGCATGCCGTTTCAACACCCTCGAGGTAGCTGTATGGAACTCAACACCAAGGGAACGGATCCCTCAACCTCGTAGCAATATTCCGACTCCGGTCCGAGAACGAACGCAGACCTCGCAGTCCATCCGCGTGGAACCTCGTAGAATCGAAATTAATCCGGATCCATTACAAATCCTTAACGAGGAGCAATCCGGACAGGCAGGCCCTATAACATCTTTTCGGTATGACCCAACAACCGCGGTCACTACTGAAACAGAAGCGCATCACTTTCCTACAGTACAAGTGCCAGTGAGTTCAAGACCTGTAACGGCCATACATCATCCTGCATCCTAGCTCCGACGGGACAGACGACCAGTAGAAGGAGTAAAATTCCCTCATATAAAGCCACCCAACTTATTGCCCAACGGAAGCTAACTTTCACGGGAAAGAACGATCCCTATTCTATAGACTGATTTTTAAGGAGGGTGAAACACATCAAAATATCCTTTCTGAATGGCGACTTTATGCTGTTGGCACAAAACGCGCAGTTCCCTGTTCACAGGTAACGCGCAACCCTGGTTCTGGGGGATAGTAGATGCCAGTCCCTATTATGACTGGGATACCCTCAAACAAGCCGCTATGGAAGAATTCTCACCAAGGGAAAGCGATACCCTTAATAAGCAACAGTTTTGAAGCCATTATCAGTTACAGCATGAGACCGTGGACGAATACTATGCTGCGTTACGTGGCATGGTAGAGTGACTAGTTAGTCTTATTTCAGAGGCCGACCTTCTGGAAATTCTCTGGTGCCGATTGCGTCCCAAACTGAGAGAACGTATGGCTTACGCCCCCAGGGATACCATTAGAGTGGTACGATCTTCAGCAAGGGTCATGGAGCCTATCCTCCAGAGCTAGCGTCGTGCTGCGAATGCACCACCCTCTTTTCCTCGTATAGAACGCCAGATCGCCGCTTTGTACATGAGCTACAGCCTGATCCTGCAGCGTATGCCCCCTTTGATTCGTCGGTTCAAAACCTCCCAGAGAGACCGACCGGCCTGCCTAACGTTCTTAGGATCACTAGTGTAACAGAAATAGTAGAAATTGATGAAGTGACCGGCCGAACAAGAATCACTATGTGCTGGAACTGTTGTCAACCTGGCGATTGATTCTCCACAAGTCGGTCGGAACCTAACGTATTCTGTTATCGCTGTGGCAAGGCCGACACATACGCTCCAAATTGTAAGAACTGCCCCGAATCAAACAACGGGACAGCGCGTGCGCACAACACCCGGTGACACTCGTTAAATCAGACCAAAAAACCGTCGTGCCCAACCCACTAGACGCTCTACCCTCGGAACTATCCAACTTGACACCCCTGGTCATAGCCACGCACCCTCCGCCCAATGTTTTACATCCCGCGACACCTGCGACTAACTCTAAGAAATTAGTAGATACTCAGGAACCTATGGTTCCTTGGCACATGAAACCATACCATGAACGAATGCGGGAGTATCAGGCTGCGAGACAGCGTATCTTCAATGAAGAAATCATCCCTACCACACCCCCGAGAAGGAAGCAATCCACACTCCGAATGACCAGTTTCTGGCGGAGAGTGAGACAAGCTAGACGGCTGATACGGTCAATTAAGCTGGACGAACTTGTCAAAGATGATTTTTGGCCTGATAGACACTGGTGCTAGTGTCAGCTGCATATCATCTGAATTTTCAAGACAGATATGGGAACAACACCAGAATCGGATCAAATGCTTCACCACTATCTTAAGTACCACAGATGGAACCCATCATTACATTAAACGATAACTCTTCGACGATATTACCTTTAAGGGAGTAACCAAGCCTTTAAAATTCTACATTATCCCTGCACTGACCCAGAATTTATATCTCGGGGTGGACTTCGTTCGAAAATTCGATCTTACACGAGGCCTATTCACAAACCCACCACTTAACTCCATCGATGCAGTGAAAGAGCCTACATCCACACCACATCCTTTTCAACACATTTTAGACCCAGCAACACAGCATCGACTAGCGGTGACTGTAGCGGATTTTCTGTCACATGAGAAGGAAGGACTTGGCAGGACTACCTAAGTGTCACACATTATAGACGTTGGTGATGCTAAACCGGTCAAACAACAACACTTCGCAATATCACAGGCGAAGAAAAAGTCACTATATGCCGAAGTTGATCGGATGCTACAACTAGGCGTCATCGAAGAATCACACAACACCTGGACATCACCTGTGACTATAGTAGTTAAACCCAAAAAGATTTGTTTATATTTGGATGCAAGACGGTTGAATGCTGTTACCATAAAGGATGCATATCCGCTTCCTTTGATAGAGGGTATTCTGCATCGTCTTCCCAAAGCGCAATTTATCACCAGTCTCGACCTTAAGGACGTGCTCTGACAAATTCCGCTAGATCCCACCTTCAAGATAAGACAGCGTTTAATGTCCCCGGACATCCTCTGTACCATTTTGTCACCATGCCTTGCGGACTTTGCAATGTTCCTCAAATAATGACTCGTCTTATGGATAAAGTGATACCATCACACCTACGATATCAAGCGTTCATTTACCTTGACGACTTACGGCTCATTTTGAAGACCTTCCACGAGCACATCATATTACTGCAAGAGATAGCTCTGCAGATCAGGAAGCCCGAATTGGCAATCAACATCAAGAAAAGTCAGTTCGTCATGACAGAGGTAAAGTACTTGGGCCACATTATCAGTCATGGAATCATTAGGACTGATCCAGAGAAGACCCGAGCTATCGACACTTTTCCGTTAAGTACCACCACTTTTTCGGTCTATATGGATGGTATCAACGCTTCGTGAAGAATTATGCAACCATCACCTCGCCACTGACAGACATGCTGCGAAAGAAACGTAAGTTCGTCTGGTCCGAGCCCGGCTTGTGAGCTTTTGAAGAGCTAAAGAAGAGCCTGACAACCGCTCCCATTTTCAAAAGTCTGAAGTTTGTCAAACCATTCTCAACCCATTGTGACGCAAGTCAACATGGGGTGGGAGCAGTCTTAGTCCAGCTGTTGGATAACGGAGAGGAAATGGCTATAGCCTTCATGTCTCGCAAGTTGAGTTCAGCGCAGAGGAACTACATGGTCGCGGAACGTCTGGCAGTGGTGCTGGCGGTGAAGCGTTTCCGAGCATACGTAGAAGGCCATCTATTCGAAATAATTACAGATCATGCATCTCTAAAATGGTTGATGAATCAGTCCGATTCACACGGACGTCTGGCGAGGTGGACATTGAAACTACAAGCCTTCGATTTCGAGAGTAAACAACGTAAGGGAACACAACATGTGGTCCCGGATACTGTATCAAGGATATTCTCCCTGGGAGGGGCCGAGTTGAGTCAGGATTTCGACAGTCCGATTCTAATTGACTCAGATCATCACGCATTTAAGTCGGCTGGCTGCAAGCAGTTGAGGCACAACATTGAAAGCTAACTCCCACAGCTGCCCGACTTGAAAGTTTCCGATGGTTATGTGTATAAGCGAGTGGTATAGACCACCGAAAGTACCGTACTGAAAGGAGAATAGTGGAAATTATGGGTAACCGAGGATATGACGACTGAGTTAATCAGACGTGCCCGTGACCATCCACTGAGTGCCCATGGTGGTTACGGTAGGACGCTTAGGCGGTTCAGAACCTATTTCTTTTGGCCCAAGATGGTCCAACAACTGAAATCATACGTGGCCGCCTGCAAAACGTGCAAGTGCACCAAAGCCCCGAACACCGACCTCCCATGGGTAAACTCAACATACCCGGGCGTGTATTCCAGCGTTTATTTATAAATCTCATTGGCCCTTATCCAAGGTCTAAGTCCAGCCACATTGGAGCTGTCATGGTCCTGGATCAGCTGTCAAAGTTCCCGATTAACGAGCCAATCCAAAATATGAAGCAGTTTGAAAACAGAGGTTATTGAGGAGCGCGTCTTCCACGTATTCGGAGTCCCGGAGTACATCGTGTCCGACAAAGGAGCCCAGTTCAAATCCGTTGTTTCGTGAGCTCATGACTAAATATGGAGTCACACATCAAAGAACGGCGATTTATTCCCCACAAGCAAACACTTCCGAATGATTGAATTGCACCCTAATAGCTGCTACCCGAGCTTACATGGATCCAAACTAGAAAGACTGGGACTGAAAGTTATCCGAGATCACGTGTGCTCTGCGGTCTTCATACCACACTGCCACAGAAATATCCCCGTATTTTGCTCTGTTCCGACAATTGATGCTGAACTACGGAAAGTCATATCAGCTACTCCGTCAGTTGGGTTGTCTCGAAGATCAAGTAGAAGTTGAGGAATCGCATGATAGACTTCGACTTCTACGCGAACTAATAAGATCCTAAATCGAAGACTCACGACTCGCAAATGAGGAGCGTTACAATCTTCGATCCCGAATACCAGAATTTAAAGAAGGAGAAGAGGTCTATCGGTGGAACTTCCGACAGAGCAATGCGGCCGCGCATTATAATGCTAAGCTGGACCGTAAATTTTTAAAATATCGAATCCAGAAGGTAATGAGTCCTGCGCGATATCTTATCACGATTCTACGAGGCAAGGAAGTCGGAGCTTATCACGCCAACGATCGACGGTGTCAACCCATTTTCTTTCCTTGCAGTTTTTTTTGTTGAGGAAGTCCCCCGAGAACTAAGCCCACACACACACTACGTTGCATACCAGCGGACAGCGCTTGAACCGAATGCAGCCATCTCGTACGATTCTTTTCGAATGTGGTCTTTCAAATTTTTTTTCTTCCGAGTGATAGAAATCTCCCAGAACCAACGTTTGCATTCCAATTATGCGTTGCACAGCCGAAGGTCCGATCAGAATTAATTCGATTTTTGGGGCGGGAATGTGTAATGTACGCCCTATGAGGGAATCGAATTAATTCCGATATTCTTAAAGAATATTCACTTATACCAACATGTTGTATGCCGGTTTGCGCCTAACGAAGGCTTTGCACATCCACTTGTTGTTTGTTGACTCCCAGCGAACGAAATTGGGAAACGAAGAATGTCAAGAGAGAGAGAAAAAAAAAGGAAGATTTTTGGTGGTTTGGTTCGAACAATTTCGAGTGCAACATCGCATCAGCGTTCGTGTACCGTAGATAAATTTTTTTACAAGTATCGGCGTTCACAATTTAC
>OZ017740.1:179439774-179452274 GCA_963969285.1 Odontomyia ornata
CCTATAAAATTCTACATTATCCCTGCACTGACCCAGAATTTATATCTTGGGGTGGCCTATTCACAAACCCACCACTTAACTCCATCGATGCAGTGAAAGAGCCTACATCCACACCACACCCTTTTCAACACAATTTAGACCCAGCACAACAGCAACGACTAGCGGTGACTGTAGCGGCTTTTCTGTCACATGAGAAGGAATGACTTAGCAGGACTACCTTAGTGTCACACATTATTGACGTCGGTGATGCTAAACTGGTCAAACAACGACACTTCGCAATATCACAGCCGCAGGAAAAGTCACTTTATGCCGAAGTTGATCGGACGCTACAACTAGGCGTCATCGAAGAATCACACAACGCCTGGACATCACCTGTGACCCTAGTAGTCAAACCCAAAAAGATTTGTTTATATTTGGATGCAAGACGGTTGAATGCTGTTACCATAAAGGATGCATATCCGCTTCCTTTGATAGAGGGTATTCTGCGTCGTCTTCCCAAAGCGCAATTTATCACCAGTCTCGGTCTTAAGGACGTGTTCTGACAAATTCCGCTAGATCCCGCCTTTAAGATAAGACAGCGTTTACTGTCCCCGGATGTCCGCTGTACCATTTTGTCACCATGCCTTTCGGACTTTGCAATGTTCCTCAAACAATGACTTGTCTTATGGATAAAGTGATACCATCACACCTACGATATCAAGCGTTCATTTACCTTGACGACTTACTGCTCATTTTGAAGACCTTCCACGAGCACATCATATTACTGCAAGAGGTAGCTCTGCAGATCAGGAAGGCCGGATTAACAATCAACATCAAGAAAAGTCAGTTCGTCATGACAGAGGTAAAGTACTTGGGCCACATTATCAGTCATGGAATCATTAGGACTGATCCAGAGAAGACTCAATCTATCGACACTTTTCCGTTAGTTTCACCAAGCACCTACGTTGCTTTGTAGGTCTATGCGGATGGTATCAACGCTTCGTGAAGAACTATGCAACCATCACCACGCCACTGACAGACATGCTGCGAAGGAGACGTAAGTTCGTCTGGTCCGAGCCCGGCTTGCGAGGTTTTGAAGAGCTAAAGAAGAGCCTGACAATCGCTCCCATTTTCAAAAGTCCGAACTTTGTCAAACCATTCTCAACCCATTGTGACGCAAGTCAACATGGGGTGGGAGCAGTCTTAGTCCAGCTGTTGGATAACGGAGAGGAAATGGCTATAGCCTTCATGTCTCGCAAGTTGAGTTCAGCGCAGAGGAACTACATGGTCGCGGAACGTCTGGCAGTGGTGCTGGCGGTGAAGCGTTTCCGAGCATACGTAGAAGGCCATCTATTCGAAATAATTACAGATCATGCATCTCTAAAATGGTTGATGAATCAGTCCGATTCACACGGACGTCTGGCGAGGTGGACATTGAAACTACAAGCCTTCGATTTCGAGAGTAAACAACGTAAGGGAACACAACATGTGGTCCCGGATACTGTATCAAGGATATTCTCCCTGGGAGGGGCCGAGTTGAGTCAGGATTTTGACAGTCCGATTCTAATTGACTCAGATCATCACGCATTTAAGTCGGCTGGCTGCACGCAGTTGAGGCACAACATTGAAAGCTAACTCCCACAGCTGCCCGACTTGAAAGTTTCCGATGGTTATGTGTATAAGCGAGTGGTATAGACCACCGAAAGTACCGTACTGAAAGGAGAATAGTGGAAATTATGGGTAACCGAGGATATGACGACTGAGTTAATCAGACGTGCCCGTGACCATCCACTGAGTGCCCATGGTGGTTACGGTAGGACGCTTAGGCGGTTCAGAACCTATTTCTTTTGGCCCAAGATGGTCCAACAACTGAAATCATACGTGGCCGCCTGCAAAACGTGCAAGTGCACCAAAGCCCCGAACACCGACCTCCCATGGGTAAACTCAACATACCCGGGCGTGTATTCCAGCGTTTATTTATAAATCTCATTGGCCCTTATCCAAGGTCTAAGTCCAGCCACATTGGAGCTGTCATGGTCCTGGATCAGCTGTCAAAGTTCCCGATTAACGAGCCAATCCAAAATATGAAGCAGTTTGAAAACAGAGGTTATTGAGGAGCGCGTCTTCCACGTATTCGGAGTCCCGGAGTACATCGTGTCCGACAAAGGAGCCCAGTTCAAATCCGTTGTTTCGTGAGCTCATGACTAAATATGGAGTCACACATCAAAGAACGGCGATTTATTCCCCACAAGCAAACGCTTCCGAATGATTGAATTGCACCCTAATAGCTGCTACCCGAGCTTACATGGATCCAAACTAGAAAGACTGGGACTGAAAGTTATCCGAGATCATGTGTGCTCTGCGGTCTTCATACCACACTGCCACAGAAATATCCCCGTATTTTGCTCTGTTCCGACAATTGATGCTGAACTACGGAAAGTCATATCAGCTACTCCGTCAGTTGGGTTGTCTCGAAGATCAAGTAGAAGTTGAGGAATCGCATGATAGACTTCGACTTCTACGCGAACTAATAAGATCCTAAATCGAAGACTCACGACTTGCAAATGAGGAGCGTTACAACCTTCGATCCCGAATACCAGAATTTAAAGAAGGAGAAGAGGTCTATCGGTGGAACTTCCGACAGAGCAATGCGGCCGCGCATTATAATGCTAAGCTGGACCGTAAATTTTTAAAATATCGAATCCAGAAGGTAATGAGTCCTGCGCGATATCTTATCACAAATCTACGAGGCAAGGAAGTCGGAGCTTATCACGCCAACGATCGACGGTGTCAACCCATTTTCTTTCCTTGCAGTTTTTTTTGTTGAGGAAGTCCCCCGAGAACTAAGCCCACACACACACTACGTTGCATACCAGCGGACAGCGCTTGAACCGAATGCAGCCATCTCGTACGATTCTTTTCGAATGTGGTCTTTCAAATTTTTTTTCTTCCGAGTGATAGAAATCTCCCAGAACAAACGTTTGAATTCCAATTATGCGTTGCACAGCCGAAGGTCCGATCAGAATTAATTCGATTTTTGGGGCGGGAATGTGTAATGTACGCCCTATGAGGGAATCGAATTAATTCCGATATTCTTAAAGAATATTCACTTATACCAACATGTTGTATGCCGGTTTGCGCCTAACGAAGGCTTTGCACATCCACTTGTTGTTTGTTGACTCCCAGCGAACGAAATTGGGAAACGAAGAATGTCAAGAGAGAGAAAAAAAACAAAGGAAGATTTTTGGGGGTTTGGTTCGAACAATTTCGAGTGCAACATCGCATCAGCGTTCGTGTACCGTAGATAAATTTTTTTACAAGTATCGGCGTTCACAATTTACGACAATTACACAGGAAGTCTTTGTTTGGCGACAAATCGCATGGAAACAAACCAAACTCGGGTAGAAGGAACCGAAGCAAGTGAGTAGCAGCCGGGAAAGTGAATCGTACAAGCAAACATTCACCTGTGCACATCCGCGAGCAAATTGACATTGGACGTGGGAAAAATTGCATTGACAAGGTCGGGAAAGCGTGTGTTTCACGATAAAACTATAGTTCGATTTCAATCTTCTATATTTCCAATTTTGTATTTCAATACAACACTGTTTAATTCGCGACTTGAAAAACTTGCAACTAATTATATACTATATCGCGACCGAGTTAACTGGTGAACGGACAATGCAAAACTGAACTCCCGCGTAAAATTATTCTTATACTAAATTTATAATATTCTGAACAATTACGTGATTCTGCGATATTAACGGTTTATGGGCACCCTGTGACATTTTGCAGTATGTCAAGTTCGACAGTTAATTGTGTTGACATAAGTTCGCGTCGTGCATCAAATTCAATCTTTCATCCGGTTGTTTGGTATCAGAAGTTCTCTCCGGTGGGCTGGTCATTGAGTGTTTTCTAGTAGAAAGATGGCTACTTTAGATTTAAACAAGTGCTATGACTTGGTTATGAGATTGACGGACGAAGCCGGGAAGTTAATATCAAGCCGTAACTCCGAGAGAACAAGTTACGTTGCAAAATCAGGCGACATCGATCAGGCGTTTGAGGCGGCAGAATATACGCAGAAACGTGAGTACCCAACATACTCCCCCGGCTGAGGGGTGCAACACCTCAGCAGTAACCATGCCCTGTAAGTAAACTAGTAATTATTTAGTTTTGCAATTTGGAATACCTTTTGGTGTCGTTTCATTTCCAATCGATTCTTTGCTGCGCTACGCTTTATCTTCAGTTGACTTCGGTTGGATTAGTCTTGTCCATTGGGTTAGGCGTGGTGAAGTTGTCCCACCTATGCTGGGCGTCCACCTCCACCTATACTGCAAACCACCTCCAAATTGTTGGGTTAAAGCAAAAAATTGACTTCAATCGTAGTATAATATTAATGTTTGTTCGGCGCAAGGTCTGAGTAAAGGATAGGATAGGGGAAAGTAAGGATGGTGCGACAAATATATATATATATATATATATATATATATATATATATATATATATATATATATATATATATATATATATATACATTAATGTGTAGATTCCTGCGTTGGCAGCAGCGCAATTTTCGTAATTGGTCTTGTATACCTTTTGCTATTTGTCCACACAGTCACGACACAAACTAAATTATCCCTTCCGGGGTGTACTTGAATGATCATCGCTAATGGCCACCGGTAAGAAGGAAGTTTTTCATCCTTGAGGATACACAAATCTCCCACCTTTATGTTGGTTTCGTGCTTAAGCCATTTTGGTCAACGTTGCAAACGACTCAAGTATTCTGTCTTCCAACGTCTCCAAAAATCTTGTGCAATCTTCTGAGTCATCTGCTATCTATCAAGGTAGTTAACGTTGACATTTTCCGATTCAGCTTCAGGTAGTGCTATCATTACGTCGCCAATCAGGAAATGAGCTGGCGTGAGTGCAGCGGTATCCATCGGGTCATTGTTGAGAGGGCAGAGAGGGCTTCGATTCTAATCAACACTGTGGATAGTTCCTCATATGTTAGAGACACGTGTCCGGCAACCCGACGTAAATGTGCCTTAATAGATTTCACACCAGCCTCCCAAAGTGCGCCAAAGTGAGGCGATGCTGGTGGATTGAAGTGCCAAGTTACTCCTTCATTTGCAACAATCTCCGCCGCTTCATTACTAATTTTTGTGATCCGCTGCAACTTAGCAGCTGCGCCAACAAAATCGGTACCACAGTCCGAATATATATGACTGCTGAATCCTCGTCTTCCCATGAACCGCCGTAATGTTGCTAGGAATGCAGGTGTGGACAAGTCGCTAACGATTTCAACGTGTATGGCTTTTACAGCTAAACAAATGACAATAGCCACATAACATTTTGTCGTCCTGCTGCCTCTTCCTCGTCTATCTTTAATTTCAAATGGGCCACAAAAATCGACGCCAGTGTGTGTGAATGGACGCGACATACTTACCCGAGCTTCTGGCAAATTGCCCATCATCTGGCTGGCTTCCTTTGCCTTTGCACGAAAACAACGAACGCATTTGTGGATAGATTGTTTAGCCCGGTTGCGCCCATCAATTACCCAAAATTTCCTTCTTAAGGTATTCAACATCAGTTGCGTCTGTCCGTGTAAAGTAGCTTGATGGACTTCTTGTAATAATAAATCGGTGAATACACCATTTCGCGGTAAAATCATCAGGTGTCTTGCATCAAATGTTAAAGGCGCGTGCTCGAGCCGTCCACCGACCCGCATTATTCCCTTGTTGTCAATAAACGGGTTCAAATTGACCAACCGGCTTTTCTTTCCGACGGACGTACCCTTTTGAAGCTCACATATTTCTTCTGGAAATGCATCTTGTTGAACATGCCTGATCCAAAACTCCGAAGCGTACCGTAATTCGTCGCTAGTGAGGTACTTTGGCAAATTGGGTTGTGTGGACTTCGTTCTAAGAAAACGGAAACAATATGCCGTGACTCTAATTAATTTCATTAAGCTAGAATATTTTTTCAACAATTCATCCAAGAGATACTCTGTCTTTAATCCCACATTGACCATCATGGATTTTCGTTTTTCTATGTCAGTTAACTGAATGGTTTTATTTTTAGGCCAAACATTGACACCTTTCGTTAACCAGCTTGGCCCATGCCACCACAGCTGACTATCGATTAAATCACAGGGCTTTATTCCTCTAGACGCTGCATCCGCTGGATTATCCTTCGAAGGTACATATCTCCACGGTATGCTACCGGTGACGTCTAAGATGTGAGGTGTTCGGTTACTGACAAAGACAGTCCATCGTGTCGGCAATCCTTTCAACCAAGCCAAAACGACCTCGGAATTGGTCCACAACCACGTAGGTATTTGATCAAACTTTAATGCTGCCTTTACTTCTTTTAGCAATCGGGCCAACAAAACAGCTCCGCAAAGTTCCAAACGAGGAATCGTAATTGGCTTCACCGGCGCCACCTTAGTTTTGGCCGCTAACAAATGACTTGCAACTGTGGAACCTGATCGCACCGTCAAATAAATAACTGCCGCATATGCTCGTTGGGATGCATCGCAAAACCCGTGGAGTGATACCTCCGAATCCTTCTGGTATGCTACCCATCGTGGTATTTGTATATTTTCGATTTCCAGTAAATGTTTTAACCAAGCACTCCATTCCCCATTCAAAACATTGTGTATCGGTTCGTCCCAATCTTGACCTGACAACCATAAACCTTGCAGCAATATTTTAGCCCTTATCGTGAAGGGTGCTAAACATCCTAATGGGTCGTACAAACGTGCTATTGTCGATAATACTGATCGTTTTGTATAAGTTTCTAATCTTTCATGGCTTTTGAGTCGAAATGTAAAATAATCACCGATTGGGTACCACAGTATTCCTAATGATTTGTATCCATGGTCCATTTCAAACTTAACGCAGTTATTCATTTCCACATCTTCCGTTGGAAGTCCTACCAAAATTTGATTGTCATTGGCTAACCATTTCCTCAATTGGAATCCGCCAGACTTCAAGAGCTTGATCAACTGATCTCTTTTAATGACGCTTTCTTGCACGCTATCACCTCCAGATAATAGGTCATCCACATAAAATTCCTCCAAGAGCGATTTACTTGCCTCAGGGTACGTTTCCCTTTCGTCATATGCAAGCTGGTGTAAAGTTCTAATAGCCAGAAATGGTGCTGAGCTAGTTCCAAACGTCACAGTATTGAGGGCGTAATCTTTAATTGGGCCATTTGGTTCGGGCCGCCAAACGATCTTTTGGTAATTGGAATCTTCTCGATGCATGTTTACTTGTCGATACATCTTGGCTATGTCAGCCATCATGGCGTACTGCTTTAGCCTCCACCTCATTACAATTGCTGTCATGCTGCACTGAAGAGTTGGTCCGGTCAACAAGGTATCATTCAGGGATACACCAGAACTTGTTTTCCGGGAAGCGTCGAACACCAGTCGTACTTTCGTCGATGTGCTTTCCTTGTATACTGCGTGGTGCGGAAGGAAGTTAGATGTAATCACCTGTCGACCGTTTTCCATTGCCCACTCGTTGCAATGAGGTACTTTCTACATATGCCCTATGTCTAAATATTCTTGTAGTACAGCTGCATATTCCTCTCGGAGACCTTCAGTACTGGCAAAACGTTTCTCTATGTGCAGTAAGCTTGCAATTGCACTTGATCTCGAAAGCCCTAAGGAATTTCGACTTTCCGAGTTTTTGAATGGTAGTCTTACTTGAAACCGACCATCTGATTCTCTCTTTACATGGGTAACATAATGATTTTTACAGGCATCCTCATCTTGCGTTCTAGTTCTATCCGCGTCGACTTCCTCAATTTCCCAAAATCGTTTTCATTGTTCGCTTATTTCCACATTTTCGTTCAGTTCAACTTTGAATGAATGAAGGACTTGCTGCTGACCAATGTTCACACTCCCGGATACTATCCAGCCTAGCTTGGTGTGCTGTAACACTGGACCTAAAGTCAATTTCTTAATCTCACTGAGAATTACTTGAGCGTATACATCCGCTCCCAGAATGACGTCAATTTTTCTCGGATGATCGAAGTACGGGTCAGCCAAATCAATGTTTCCCATCTGATCCCTAATCGACGTGGAAACTAATTACGATGGAACAAAGCTAGTTAGCTTGTTCAAAATGAATACGTCCACTACCAAGCATTCATTTGTCTTGGTACGCAGTCTAAGTTTCAAAGTCCCATTGGTTTGAACTCCTCTCGTCTTCCCAATTCCAGTTACAGATATGTTTGTGCAACCTCTTTTGATCCCGAGTCCTTGAGCTGCACTCTCCGTAATGATGGACGCCTGTGATCCTTGATCCATCAAGGCGCGAAGCGTCACGAACCCGATTGGAGATTCAACTGTCACCAGTGCTGTCGCTAACAACACCGCTTTTGGAGCACTGATGGTCGATGAGTTAACTTTGGCGACTGTTGAGCCTGCCGTTGGAAATCGATGATCAGATGAAGACGAAGTAGACGGTTGTCCATTGTGTGACACAAATGTCGGCTTTTGTTGTCTTAGCGCATGTGTCCAAGGTTGATTATTCTGCGCTGTTAGTTACGGTGACTGACTATTAGGGATAAATGGGGGCGGCAATTGATGGGACTCATTTCCGATAATTGAGGAGTTTGGTCTATGGAGGAGCGTATGGTGGGCCTTCTTACAGTGAAAACACCTCGATTTACTAGGGCATTTCCCGACAAAATGTCCTTTGTTTAGACAATTGAGGCACAAACCATTTTTCTTTGCCATTTCGAATCTCTTAGGATATTCTAACTTCAGGAAGCTCGAGCATTGTCTCAAATAATGTGGTCATTTGCATAGAATACACACGATTTGTTGCGCCTCCTTTGTCACAAATACGTTGTGTGATGTGCGAATGGGTTTATGCCTTTCTACCCCAGCAGCTTCTAACGCTCTGAACCTGCATTGTAGGAACTCTTTCAATTGTCGAAACGATGATATCTCCGAAACTTTAGCTTGCTGTTGCTCCCACACTGTCTTGTTTCGGATGGTAATCGCTGTGCCGTCAAATGCACTAATATTGCATCCCATATGTTTCCTACCTTTAGATTGTCTATGGCCTGCACGCAATCAACTGTTTTGTCTAACAGCATTTTGATCGATGATGCGGTTTCGTTAGCGTTGCTTATATGGAGTAAATGGTTGAACTGCGTTTTCAACAATACATTCTTATCGTCGTACCGTTCCACGAGCATTTTCCACGCTGATTCATAGTTTGCTTCGGTAATCGAATAGTGCTTCAATAATTGTTCTGCTTCTCCTGACAGACTGCATTTCAGGTAATGAAGCTTCTCCACTTTCGCTAAATTGGCTTTTTAATGGATCAGAGACGTGAACAGATCTTTAAACAATGCCCATTCGTCATATTTTCCATTGAACTTTGGCAGGTTGATCCGTGGGAGTCGAACGTCTGTATCATCCATTGCCTTCGATAACGGACTCGCTCCTTCTTTACAACTTTGCGCTCCATGTGCCACTTGCTCCACTCGCAACTCTTCCAATTCTACCTCAAAATTCAATTCTGCCTCCTCAAACGCCAGATATACATTTTGTTTAAAATAATCTGCTTCGAGGATCTTCTTTCCATATACTAATTCAAGAATCTGATGATGATTCTCCGTGAAGGACCGACGAATTTGTTGCACTCGTTCCAGTAGTTTCGTAGCATACGCGGTTGTTTTCCGTGCCTTAGGGTCCTTTCGGAAATTCGTGACCATTTTGCTTAGTTGCTCACTTAGTACACTTTGTTGTGCCACTAAACCGTCCATCGTTCGTGAGGTCGCAGGACGTGATTCCAATACGAAATTCAAAACTATTAAATGTAATTAAATCGAATTTTATCAAATAATGTAATAAACAGTCCAATGTCTTTCGCAGAAAAGTCTATTTGTTACTGTTAAGTAAGCGGCACGGTACAGGATTCGAACTTACTCAAGTTTGAATGACGGTTCACAAATTCCGCCCAATGTCCAGTAAGTACCCGTTACCTAAGCACCGCAAAAAGGATCCAAATCTAATCCAAGTTTCGAATTATTCAACTTTCTTCCAAATCAACAGGAACAACTAAATTTAGCTGCAACAATGATCCGATGCAGTGCAAACTTGATATGTGGTTCGCACTCCTAAATGCACTAACAATAGCAATTGTGCATAAGAATCTAAATTTGACACCAATTTGAAACCGATCCAATATCTGACCAATAAATTCAACCGCAATACTCATCCAATGTAATGCGGATTTAAGATACGGTTCGCTCTTTCCAAAATAAATTAACGCTTGCAATTGTGCACCAAATTTTAGCAATTAAAAAATTCAAGATGATGTCGGTTATGGAATTAAATATTGAGGAAAAGGACTAAAATATGGAACTTACCAGACCTTGCCTTGCTCAATTGCTCACTTTTCATTAACCCGCGCGAACCGATCTTTAATTGCTTTTCACTGCACTTAAATCCACGAAATTGTACAAAATTAAATCTTAATTAACACACAATTCAAATTATCCGGAACGTAATCCGGCTCGACGGACCAAAAAATGTTTCACGATAAAACTATAGTTCGATTTCAATCTTCTATATTTCCAATTTTGTATTTCAATACAACACTGTTTAATTCGCGACTTGAAAAACTTGCAACTAATTATATAATATATCGCGATCGAGTTAACTGGTGAACGGACAATGCAAAACTGAACAATGGAAAAATCTCTTTCAAAGAATTTCCCGTTTGATGAAAATTTCGGTACATTTTTCCCGCGTAAAATTAATCTTATACTAAATTTATAATATTCTGAACAATTACGTGATTCTGCGATATTAATAGTTTACGGGCACCCTGTGACATTTTGTAGTATGTCAAGTTCGACAATTAATTGTGTTGACATAAGTTCGCGTCGTGCATCAAATTCAATCTGTCATCCAGTTGTTTGGTATCAGAAGTTCTCTCTGGCGGGCTGGTCATTGAGTGTTTTCCAGTAGAAAGATGGCTATTTTAGATTTAAACAAGTGCTCTGACTTGGTTATGAGATTGACGGACGAAGCCGGGAAGGTAATATCAAGCCGTAACTCCGAGAGAACAAGTTACGTTGCAAAATCAGGCGACATCGATCAGGCGTTAAGGAGGCAGAATATACGCAGAAAGGTGAGTACCCAACAGCGTGAATTCTGCTGATTGTCACAAAGAGGAAGAACAGTGCCTACCCAAGGAACATACAATAATTCAGTTTTCATGCACGGAGCCACATCATTTGTTGGTAAACTGGCACAGGTACAAACGCATTCTGGTAACGTCTGGGAAGGAATCAGTAGGCCATTTTCACCTAATTTCGATCTTGCAATAGACGGGTGGTATGATCTTTCAACATAATCACATTACAAACGGAACTGCCGTTAGTGTGCCCCCCTTAAATGTAAAGTTTGCTTGCTTGCAATTTTGTGTGTTTTGCATGCTTTATGTCGCGCGGATCCAGCTGTACGTAGTGACTGCAAGGAAACTAGAGGAAATCAAAGAATTTGAGGAAAATTGCCATGTACCGAAGAGGAAAATATATCATTCTGAAATTTCAACTTAAATCGTTGGAACAAAAAGGAGGTATTCTCTGCAACCAAATAAGGTGCGTGTTGCGTCTGTAATAGTTTCGCGTTGAAAATTTTTCTTAAAGTTAAAGCAAAAGATATATAAAACTATGCTAAGTATAGTCAAATAAGTGAATTAGCGGCGCCATTTGTAGTTATCCCCTGCATCAGTAAAAAAATTTAACTTTGAACGAAACGGGAAATATTGGTAAACGCTGACGTGCCAAAATTAGGAAGTTCTGTCTAGAAGAAAGTAATAATTCTAACGAATAATTCAGTTTCATTGGATAAATGGAAAAATTACTTATAACTTAGAAGGAACCTGACAATTTGTGGATTTTTAATATCCACATTATGCTCGGGCAGTCCTAAAATATAAAAGGGACTCACAGCAGCCGGAGGCGCTGGGGCTGCGGGGATCGCTCTTCTGGCAATTTCTCTTCCCCTCTCCCCTCCCGCTAGGAAAGGGACTCCCCAGCTTGAAGGCGCTCCACGGCGTAACAAAACGAGACCTGGCCCGAAATAATGTGTCAAACGGTTCCAGGCTGGGTTCTCAGGCTGACAGGGGAGGTGTTTGGTGGGTAGTCCAGTCGCGCATGGGAGTCCCACACTCTGCGCATAAATAGCATTCACCTCCCTACCACAAAATAAATATCTATTCAAGTAACTAATTAAAAATTATTTTTAATTTTGAGATTATCCAAAATAAGAAATCTTCCTGTTAATAATTATCATAATCATATTTGACAGTTTAAGAACTAACAAGTTCAATTGTTTTTTTCATTTCAAATGCCTGCATTAAGCATTGTTTGTCACATGACAATTATTTCGGAAATTTTTTAAAAGTTTTTAATTATTTGAAGTTTGAATTGAATTGTTGATGAATTATTTATAAAACAAGATTGTTCAATCGTTTGGTAAGTTTGGG
>OZ017740.1:179457274-179467274 GCA_963969285.1 Odontomyia ornata
CTACATGGTCGCGGACCGCCTGGCAGTGGTGTTGGCGGTGAAGCGTTTCCGAGCATACGTAGAAGGTCATCTATTCGAAATAATTACAGATCATGCATCTCTAAAATGGTTGATGAATCAGTCCGATTCACACGGACGTCTGGCGAGGTGGACATTGAAACTACAAGCCTTTGATTTCGAGAGTAAACAACGTAAGGGAACACAACATGTGGTCCCGGATACTGTATCAAGGATATTCTCCCCGGGAGGGGCCGAGTTGAGTCAGGATGTCGACAGTCCGATTCTAATTGACTCAGATCATCACGCATTTAAGTCGGCTGGCTGCACGCAGTTGAGGCACAACATTGAAAGCTAACTCCCACAGCTGCCCGACTTGAAGGTTTCTGATGGTTATGTGTATAAGCGAGTGGGATACACCACTGAAAGTACCGTACTGAAAGGAGAACAGTGGAAATTATGGGTAACCGAGGATATGACGACTGAGTTAATCAGACGTGCCCGTGACCATCCACTGAGTGCCCATGGCGGTTACGGTAGGACGCTTAGGCGGTTCAGAACCTATTTCTTTTGGCCCAAGATGGTCCAACAACTGAAATCATACGTGGCCGCCTGCAAAACGTGCAAGTGCACCAAAGCCCCGAACACCGACCTCCCATGGGTAAACTCAACATACCCGGGCGTGTATTCCAGCGTTTATTTATAGATCTCATTGGCCCTTATCCAAGGTCTAAGTCCAGCCACATTGGAGCTGTCATGGTCCTGGATCAGCTGTCAAAGTTCCCGATTAACGAGCCAATCCAAAATATGAAGAAGTTTGAAAACAGAGGTTATTGAGGAGCGCGTCTTCCACGTATTCGGAGTCCCGGAGTACATCGTGTCCGACAAAGGAGCCCAGTTCAAATCCATTGTTTCGTGAGCTCATGACTAAATATGGAGTCACACATTAAAGAACGGCGATTTATTCCCCACAAGCAAACGCTTCCGAATGATTGAATTGCACCCTAATAGCTGCTACCCGAGCTTACATGGATCCAAACTAGAAAGACTGGGACTGAAAGTTATCCGAGATCACGTGTGCTCTGCGGTCTTCACACCATACTGCCACAGAAATATCCCCGTATTTTGCTCTGTTCCGACAATTGATGCTGAACTACGGAAAGTCATATCAGCTACTCCGTCAGTTGGGTTGTCTCGAAGATCAAGTAGAAGTTGAGGAATCGCATGATAGACTTCGACTTCTACGCGAACTAATAAGATCCTAAATCGAAGACTCACGACTCGCAAATGAGGAGCGTTACAACCTTCGATCCCGAATACCAGAATTTAAAGAAGGAGAAGAGGTCTATCGGTGGAACTTCCGACAGAGCAATGCGGCCGCGCATTATAATGCTAAGCTGGACCGTAAATTTTTAAAATATCGAATCCAGAAGGTAATGAGTCCTGCGCGATATCTTATCACGAATCTACGAGGCAAGGAAGTCGGAGCTTATCACGCCAAGGATCGACGGTGTCAACCCATTTTCTTTCCTTGCAGTTTTTTTTGTTGAGGAAGTCCCCCGAGAACTAAGCCCACACACACACTACGTTGCATACCAGCGGACAGCGCTTGAACCGAATGCAGCCATCTCGTACGATTCTTTTCGAATGTGGTCTTTCAAATTTTTTTTCTTCCGAGTGATAGAAATCTCCCAGAACAAACGTTTGCATTCCAATTATGCGTTGCACAGCCGAAGGTCCGATCAGAATTAATTCGATTTTTGGGGCGGGAATGTGTAATGTACGCCCTATGAGGGAATCGAATTAATTCCGATATTCTTAAAGAATATTCACTTATACCAACATGTTGTATGCCGGTTTGCGCCTAACGAAGGCTTTGCACATCCACTTGTTGTTTGTTGACTCCCAGCGAACGAAATTGGGAAACGAAGAATGTCAAGAGAGAGAAAAAAAAAGGAAGATTTTTGGGGGTTTGGTTCGAACAATTTCGAGTGCAACATCGCATCAGCGTTCGTGTACCGTAGATAAATTTTTCTACAAGTATCGGCGTTCACAATTTACGACAATTACACAGGAAGTCTTTGTTTGGCGACAAATCGCATGGAAACAAACCAAACTCGGGTAGAA
The DNA here is from genome assembly GCA_963969285.1 of Odontomyia ornata. Taxonomy (NCBI): domain Eukaryota; kingdom Metazoa; phylum Arthropoda; class Insecta; order Diptera; family Stratiomyidae; genus Odontomyia; species Odontomyia ornata. The sequence continues at coordinate 179,459,399 of OZ017740.1, forward strand.
GGAACCGAAGCAAGTGAGTAGCAGCCGGGAAAGTGAATCGTACAAGCAAACATTCGCCTGTGCACATCCGCGAGCAAATTGACATTGGACGTGGGAAAAATTGCATTGACAAGGTCGGGAAAGCGTGTGTTTCACGATAAAACTATAGTTCGATTTCAATCTTCTATATTTCCAATTTTGTATTTCAATACAACACTGTTTAATTCGCGACTTGAAAAACTTGCAACTAATTATATACTATATCGCGACCGAGTTAACTGGTGAACGGACAATGCAAAACTGAACTCCCGCGTAAAATTATTCTTATACTTAATTTATAATATTCTGAACAATTACGTGATTCTGCGATATTAATAGTTTACGGGCACCCTGTGACATTTTATAGTATGTCAAGTTCGACAATTAATTGTGTTGACATAAGTTCGCGTCGTGCATCAAATTCAATCTTTCATCCGGTTTTTTGGTATCAGAAGTTCTCTCCGGTGGGCTGGTCATTGAGTGTTTTCTAGTAGAAAGATGGCTACTTTAGATTTAAACAAGTGCTATGACTTGGTTATGAGATTGACGGACGAAGCCGGGAAGTTAATATCAAGCCGTAACTCCGAGAGAACAAGTTACGTTGCAAAATCAGGCGACATCGATCAGGTGTTTGAGGCGGCAGAATATACGCAGAAACGTGAGTACCCAACATACTCCCCCGGCTGAGGGGTGCAACACCTCAGCAGTAACCATGCCCTGTAAGTAAACTAGTAATTATTTAGTTTTGTAATTTGGAATACCTTTTGGTGTCGTTTCATTTCCAATCGATTCTTTGCTGCGCTACGCTTTATCTTCAGTTGACTTCGGTTGGATTAGTCTTGTCCATTGAATTAGGCGTGGTGAAGTTGTCCCACCTATGCTGGGCGTCCACCTCCACCTATACTGCAAACCACCTCCAAATTGTTGGGTTAAAGCAAAAAATTGACTTCAATCGTAGTATAATATTAATGTTTGTTCGGCGCAAGGTCTGAGTAAAGGATAGGATAGGGGAAAGTAAGGATGGTGCGACAAATATATATATATATATATATATATATATAGATATATATATATATATACATAAATGTGTAGATTCCTGCGTTGGCAGCAGCGCAATTTTCGTAATTGGTCTTGTATACCTTTTGCTATTTGTCCACACAGTCACGACACAAACTAAATTATCCCTTCCGGGGTGTACTTGAATGATCCTCGCTAATGGCCACCGGTAAGAAGAAGGTTTTTCATCCTTGAGGATACACAAATCTCCCACCTTTATGTTGGTTTCGTGCTTAAGCCATTTTGGTCAACGTTGCAAACGACTCAAGTATTCTGTCTTCCAACGTCTCCAAAAATCTTGTGCAATCTTCTGAGTCATCTGCCATCTATCAAGGTAGTTAGCGTTGACATTTTCCGATTCAGCTTCAGGTAGTGCTATCATTACGTCGCCAATCAGGAAATGAGCTGGCGTGAGTGCAGCGGTATCCATCGGGTCATTGTTGAGAGGGCAGAGAGGTCGGGAGTTGAGACAGGCTTCGATTCTAATCAACACTGTGGATAGTTCCTCATATGTTAGAGACACGTGTCCGGCAACCCGACGTAAATGTGCCTTAATAGATTTCACACCAGCCTCCCAAAGTGCGCCAAAGTGAGGCGGTGCTGGTGGATTGAAGTGCCAAGTTACTCCTTCATTTGCAACAATCTCCGCCGCTTCATTACTAATTTTTGTGATCCGCTGCAACTTAGCAGCTGCGCCAACAAAATCGGTACCACAGTCCGAATATATATGACTGCTGAATCCTCGTCTTCCCATGAACCGCCGTAATGTTGCTAGGAATGCAGGTGTGGACAAGTCGCTAACGATTTCAACGTGTATGGCTTTTACAGCTAAACAAATGACAATAGCCACATAACATTTTGTCGTCCTGCTGCCTCTTCCTCGTCTATCTTTAATTTCAAATGGGCCACAAAAATCGACGCCAGTGTGTGTGAATGGACGCGACATACTTACCCGAGCTTCTGGCAAATTGCCCATCATCTGGCTGGCTTCCTTTGCCTTTGCACGAAAACAACGAACGCATTTGTGGATAGATTGTTTAGCCCGGTTGCGCCCATCAATTACCCAAAATTTCCTTCTTAAGGTATTCAACATCAGTTGCGTCTGTCCGTGTAAAGTAGCTTGATGGACTTCTTGTAATAATAAATCGGTGAATACACCATTTCGCGGTAAAATCATCGGGTGTCTTGCATCAAATGTTAAAGGCGCGTGCTCGAGCCGTCCACCGACCCGCATTATTCCCTTGTTGTCAATAAACGGGTTCAAATTGACCAACCGGCTTTTCTTTTCGACGGACGTACCCTTTTGAAGCTCACATATTTCTTCTGGAAATGCATCTTGTTGAACATGCCTGATCCAAAACTCCGAAGCGTACCGTAATTCGTCGCTAGTGAGGTACTTTGGCAAATTGGGTTGTGTGGACTTCGTTCTAAGAAAACGGAAACAATATGCCGTGACTCTAATTAATTTCATTAAGCTAGAATATTTTTTCAACAATTCATCCAAGAGATACTCTGTCTTTAATCCCACATTGACCATCATGGATTTTCGTTTTTCTATGTCAGTTAACTGAATGGTTTTATTTTTAGGCCAAACATTGACACCTTTCGTTAACCAGCTTGGCCCATGCCACCACAGCTGACTATCGATTAAATCACAGGGCTTTATTCCTCTAGACGCTGCATCCGCTGGATTATCCTTCGAAGGTACATATCTCCACGGTATGCTACCGGTGACGTCTAAGATGTGAGCTGTTCGATTACTGACAAAGACAGTCCATCGTGTCGGCAATCCTTTCAACCAAGCCAAAACGACCTCGGAATCGGTCCACAACCACGTAGGTATTTGATCAAACTTTAATGCTGCCTTTACTTCTTTTAGCAATCGGGCCAACAAAACAGCTCCGCAAAGTTCCAAACGAGGAATCGTAATTGGCTTCACCGGCGCCACCTTAGTTTTGGCCGCTAACAAATGACTTGCAACTGTGGAACCTGATCGCACCGTCAAATAAATAACTGCCGCATATGCTCGTTGGGATGCATCGCAAAACCCGTGGAGTGATACCTCCGAATCCTTCTGGTATGCTACCCATCGTGGTATTTGTATATTTTCGATTTCCAGTAAATGTTTTAACCAAGCACTCCATTCCCCATTCAAAACATTGTGTATCAGTTCGTCCCAATCTTGACCTGACAACCATAAACCTTGCAGCAATATTTTAGCCCTTATCGTGAAGGGTGCTAAACATCCTAATGGGTCGTACAAACGTGCTATTGTCGATAATACTGATCGTTTTGTATAAGTTTCTAATCTTTCATGGCTTTTGAGTCGAAATGTAAAATAATCACCGATTGGGTACCACAGTATTCCTAATGATTTGTATCCATGGTCCATTTCAAACTTAACGCAGTTATTCATTTCCACATCTTCCGTTGGAAGTCCTACCAAAATTTGATTGTCATTGGCTAACCATTTCCTCAATTGGAATCCGCCAGACTTCAAGAGCTTGATCAACTGATCTCTTTTAATGACGCTTTCTTGCACGCTATCACCTCCAGATAATAGGTTATCCACATAAAATTCCTCCAAGAGCGATTTACTTGCCTCAGGGTACGTTTCCCTTTCGTCATATGCAAGCTGGTGTAAAGTTCTAATAGCCAGAAATAGTGCTGAGTTAGTTCCAAACTTCACAGTATTGAGGGCGTAATCTTTAATTGGGCCATTTGGTTCGGGCCGCCAAACGATCTTTTGGTAATTGGAATCTTCTCGATGCATGTTTACTTGTCGATATATCTTGGCTATGTCAGCCATCATAGCGTACTGCTTTAGCCTCCACCTCATTACAATTGCTGTCATGCTGCACTGAAGAGTTGGTCCGGTCAACAAGGTATCATTCAGGGATACACCAGAACTTGTTTTCCGGGAAGCGTCGAACACCACTCGTACTTTCGTCGATGTGCTTTCCTTGTATACTGCGTGGTGCGGAAGGAAGTTAGATGTAATCACCTGTCGACCGTTTTCCATTGCCCACTCGTTGCAATGAGGTACTTTCTACATATGTCCTTTGTCTAAATATTCTTGTAGTACAGCTGCATATTCCTCTCGGAGACCTTCAGTACTGGCAAAACGTTTCTCTATGTGCAGTAAGCTTGCAATTGCACTTGATCTCGAAAGCCTTAAGGAATTTCGACTTTCCGAGTTTTTGAATGGTAGTCTTACTTGAAACCGACCATCTGATTCTCTCTTTACATGGGTAACATAATGATTTTTACAGGCATCCTCATCTTGCGTTCTAGTTCTATCCGCGTCGACTTCCTCAATTTCCCAAAATCGTTTTCATTGTTCGCTTATTTCCACATTTTCGTTCAGTTCAACTTTGAATGAATGAAGGACTTGCTGCTGACCAATGTTCACACTCCCGGATACTATCCAATCTAGCTTGGTGTGCTGTAACACTGGACCTAAAGTCAATTTCTTAATCTCACTGAGAATTACTTGAGCGTATACATCCGCTCCCAGAATGACGTCAATTTTGCTCGGATGATCGAAGTACGGGTCAGCCAAATCAATGTTTCCTATCTGATCCCTAATCGACGTGGAAACCAATTGCGATGGAACAAAGCTAGTTAGCTTGTTCAAAATGAATACGTCCACTACCAAGCATTCATTTGTCTTGGTACGCAGTCTAAGTTTCAAAGTCCCATTGGTTTGAATTCCTCTCGTCTTCCCAATTCCAGTTACAGATATGTTTGTGCAACCTCTTTTGATCCCGAGTCCTTGAGCTGCACTCTCCGTAATGATGGACGCCTGTGATCCTTGATCCATCAAGGCGCGAAGCGTCACGAACCCGATTGGAGATTCAACTGTCACCAGTGCTGTCGCTAACAACACCGCTTTTGGAGCACTGATGGTCGATGAGTTAACTTTGGCGACTGTTGAGCCTGCCGTTGAAAATCGATGATCAGATGAAGACGAAGTAGACGGTTGTCCATTGTGCAACCCAAATGTCGGCGGTTGTTGTCTTAGCGCAGGTGTCCAAGGTTGATTATTCTGCGCTGTTAGTTACGGTGACTGACTATTAGGGATAAACGGGGGCGGCAATTGATGGGACTCCTTTCCGATAATTGAGGAGTTTGGTCTATGGAGGAGCGTATGGTGGGCCTTCTTACAGTGAAAACACCTCGATTTACTAGGGCATTTCCCGACAAAATGTCCTCTGTTTAGACAATTGAGGCACAAACCATTTTTCTTTGCCATTTCGAATCTCTTAGGATATTCTAACTTCAGGAAGCTCGAGCATTGTCTCAAATAATGTGGTCCTTTGCATAGAATACACACGATTTGTTGCGCCTCCTTTGTCACAAATACGTTGTGTGATGTGCGAATGGGTTTATGCCTTTCTACCCCAGCAGCTTCTAACGCTCTGAACCTGCATTGTAGGAACTCTTTCAATTGTTGAAACGATGATATCTCCGAAACCTTAGCTTGCTGTTGCTCCCACATCTGTCGTGTTTCGGATGGTAATCGCTGTGCCGTCAAACGCACTAATATTGCATCCCATATGTTTCCTACCTTTAGATTGTCTATGGCCTGCACGCAATCAACTGTTTTGTCTAACAGCATTTTGATCGATGATGTGGTTTCGTTAGCGTTGCTTATATGGAGTAAATGGTTGAACTGCGTTTTCAACAATACATTCTTATCGTCGTACCGTTCCACGAGCATTTTCCACGCTGATTCATAGTTTGCTTCGGTAATCGAATAGTGCTTCAATAATTGTTCTGCTTCTCCTGACAGACTGCATTTCAGGTAATGAAGCTTCTCCACTTTCGGTAAATTGGCTTTTTAATGGATCAGAGACGTGAACAGATCTTTAAACAATGCCCATTCGTCATATTTTCCATTGAACTTTGGCAGGTTGATCCGTGGGAGCCGAACGTCTGTATCATCCATTGCCTTCGATAACGGACTCGCTCCTTCTTTACAACTTTGCGCTCCATGTGCCACTTGCTCCACTCGCAACTCTTCCAATTCTACCTCAAAATTCAATTCTGCCTCCTCAAACGCCAGATATACATTTTGTTTAAAATAATCTGCTTCAAGGATCTTCTTTCCATCTACTAATTCAAGGATCTGATGATGATTCTCCGTGAAGGACCGACGAATTTGTTGCACTCGTTCCAGTAGTTTCGCAGCATACGCGGTTGTTTTCCGTGCCTTAGGGTCCTTTCGGAAATTCGTGACCATTTTGCTTAGTTGCTCACTTAGTACACTTTGTTGTGCCACTAAACCGTCCATCGTTCGTGAGGTCGCAGGACGTGATTCCAATACGAAATTCAAAACTATTAAATGTAATTAAATCGAATTTTATCAAATAATGTAATAAACAGTCCAATGTCTTTCGCAGAAAAGTCTATTTGTTACTGTTAAGTAAGCGGCACGGTACAGGATTCGAACTTACTCAAGTTTGAATGACGGTTCACAAATTCCGCCCAATGTCCAGTAAGTACCCGTTACCTAAGCACCGCAAAAAGGATCCAAATCTAATCCAAGTTTCGAATTATTCAACTTTCTTCCAAATCAACAGGAACAACTAAATTTAGCTGCAACAATGATCCGATGCAGTGCAAACTTGATATGTGGTTCGCACTCCTAAATGCACTAACAATAGCAATTGTGCATAAGAATCTAAATTTGACACCAATTTGAAACCGATCCAATATCTGACCAATAAATTCAACCGCAATACTCATCCAATGTAATGCGGATTTAAGATACGGTTCGCTCTTTCCAAAATAAATTAACGCTTGCAATTGTGCACCAAATTTTAGCAATTAAAAAATTCAAGATGATGTCGGTTATGGAATTAAATATTGAGGAAAAGGACTAAAATATGGAACTTACCAGACCTTGCCTTGCTCAATTGCTCACTTTTCATTAACCCGCGCGAACCGATCTTTAATTGCTTTTCACTGCACTTAAATCCACGAAATTGTACAAAATTAAATCTTAATTAACACACAATTCAAATTATCCGGAACGTAATCCGGCTCGACGGACCAAAAAATGTTTCACGATAAAACTATAGTTCGATTTCAATCTTCTATATTTCCAATTTTGTATTTCAATACAACACTGTTTAATTCGCGACTTGAAAAACTTGCAACTAATTATATAATATATCGCGATCGAGTTAACTGGTGAACGGACAATGCAAAACTGAACAATGGAAAAATCTCTTTCAAAGAATTTCCCGTTTGATGAAAATTTCGGTACATTTTTCCCGCGTAAAATTAATCTTATACTAAATTTAAAATATTCTGAACAATTACGTGATTCTGCGATATTAATAGTTTACGGGCACCCTGTGACATTTTGTAGTATGTCAAGTTCGACAATTAATTGTGTTGACATAAGTTCGCGTCGTGCATCAAATTCAATCTGTCATCCAGTTGTTTGGTATCAGAAGTTCTCTCTGGCGGGCTGGTCATTGAGTGTTTTCCAGTAGAAAGATGGCTACTTTAGATTTAAACAAGTGCTCTGACTTGGTTATGAGATTGACGGACGAAGCCGGGAAGGTAATATCAAGCCGTAACTCCGAGAGAACAAGTTACGTTGCAAAATCAGGCGACATCGATCAGGCGTTAAGGAGGCAGAATATACGCAGAAAGGTGAGTACCCAACAGCGTGAATTCTGCTGATTGTCACAAAGAGGAAGAACAGTGCCTACCCAAGGAACATACAATAATTCAGTTTTCATGCACGGAGCCACATCATTTGTTGGTAAACTGGCACAGGTACAAA